>JAJGOT010000323.1:570000-984977 GCA_022457155.1 Cladopsammia gracilis
CTGCGTTAAAATGGTTTAGGAAAGCATTAGAAGCGTTGGAAAAACCGTTCGAATTTTCATCCATGCCGTTTGAAGCGTTAATAAAAAAAAGCGTACAAAACTTTTTTCCAGGCCGTTGACGCGTTGAAAGCGTTAGGAAAGTCGTTCAAATTATTCGTTCGGTCCACAGAGTTTAATACTTTACAAAGTCGTTTGAACAAAACATTTAAACAGCAGTTTTAAATTACCTTCTCTGTAGTTTGATTTGACTTCTTCGTTCTTTGTTCTCGTGAATATTCGACAAAATATCGCCGACATTTCGAGAGTACTTTCGCATCGTTCTCATGATAACTCGCACACGAAAATTCGCAAAGCAAATTAAAAAAAAGAAGCGAATTTTTAGAAATTTCGCTGAAACGAAACGAAACACCGGTGAACTTTCCTGCCGAAAATACAAAGTGTTGCAGCGCCAGTTCGCTTAAACAAAGATTGTTTGGTATAAAACGCGTCGTGAACTTAAATATTTGAAGAAAACGTGATATAAATCTATCTTTCTGTTTTAACAATTCGAAATTAGCGTTGTTTTCCGCTTTGTAATCATTGTTACTCAACTGGTGCACTGATTCTTTTTGGAGACAGATCTTTTTGTCAATAAACACGCAAATCTCTCCGCGCTGAAATGTGATCTGCACAGTTTTTGACATCATGTTATGCTAATTTATTGCTGAAATTTTGACCAACTTGTGAAAACACCAGACAGCTCATCCGATGAATAAAATGACCCATTCCGTTTTATAAATCCAAATCGAATGATAAAACTCCAAAACGTCAATTTGTTCGAACAACTTTTTGAATGTTTGGCAGTATTTATCCAAAGCCGATGACCGAATGGTCAGAAACTACATCTGTATTAAATACAAGTACTATTTTACATCTCCAAACGGCTGGGAACGCGGCAGTGCGGGAAGAATAAAACACGATTACTGATTTCCCGCCGTCGCTTTCACTTGGAGAAAAAATAATTCGTTGCATGAGAACAATCTTGCAATTTATCGTCATAACAATGTGTGACCAAAAAGCGCTGTGACACGAGCAAGATGAAAATAATGTTTCCCGGGAATATTTACATAACGCCGTTCAAAAACACAATTTAGGCCCAAATTAAGGCACAATTTAGGCACAACTTAGGCACAGCTTAGGCACTGCTTAGGCACAGCTTAGGCATGAAAAAAAGCTAGACATGCACACTTCGTGCACAACTTGGGCACACTTTATGCACAACTTGTTCGTGCCCAAGGCACACTGTAGAATCCGTAATTCGATCCTACGTACAACGAAACGTATTTTTATGTAAAATAAACGCTGTCTAACCGTGAAAATTGGATTGTAGTTTGAGTATGGATTTTCCAAATTGAAAATTGTTACCCCAGAAAATAAGCTGAACTTATGAGCACTTCAAAAGTCTTTTTGTTTTTTTAACATAAGAAACGGAGCTAAAACCAAATCGATTTTGAAAATTTTCGACCAGGCTGTTTTTGTAGGTACGTAATATTAGGTTACCTTGCTGCAAATTGCTATAAATTTGTTTTTTTTCGATCATTTAAAGTCATTCTTGAAATACATAATGCTCATTAGCTATTAACTTTAATTGCAAAAGAAAAAATGCCTACATATCATCAAAGCGGAGAAATTATGAATTGTGCCAGGTTAGACTGTAAATGTTACGCGTAGTGTCCAAAATGGCCTCATTTTTGGTGACTATTTTAAAATTTTCTGTTTTATTCAACCCTATATGCAAAACTAAAATTGTTCACAGGGAAGACGTTAATGAACTTTAGTTTTTTTACCAAATCTCAACCTAAACTGAATTTTAATAATTTCAGAAGAGCTAAATTAAGTGTGAATTTTAGCCATGCACACCAGTAGCGTGTGCCAGGCCGTGAGCTTGTTGTCAGACTTGTTTTTCTGTTTTTTTTTTTTTAAGTTAAAAGTTTGGGTTTTTTAAACCCTTAAGTCACATTTCTTCACAAAGGATCAGGCACAAAATGCTCATAATCTTTCTTAATCCCGTAACTACGAGCAGTATAGTGTAATCTCTTTCTACTTTCTTTACTGTTTTTAATTTATTATTTTAATCTACTATTTATTGTAATCTGAACTGCTGTAACCTGAACCCTCGTAATAAGCCTAACTTAAATATACCTACCCACCTCGACTAGTTTTTCAACTATTTGTGGGTAGGTACTATTTAAATCGACAATATTTGTTTAATAAAGTGTGTTGTTTGTTTGTTTGTTTGTTTGTTAAATGACATCTCTCTTTATCTGTTATAGTGACACTTGGTTCAGATCTTTATTTCATTTGTGGTTTTGTGATTGGAAGGCAACACATTTTAATATTTTTAATCCAATTTTTTTTTTCTACAGGGGAGTGCTGCGTGAAGGTGATCAACTTCTTCTGGGTCCATCCATAGACGGTTCCTTTCAGCCGGTGACTGTTACATCTGTGAAGAGGAATCGTGCTCCCTGCCGTGTGGTGCGTGCAGGCCAGGCTGCTTCTGTGGCCATCAGTGGAATGGACAAAAGCTTACTCAGACGAGTAGGTTTAAGTGATTTACTAATGATCGATGTTAAACTGAAACCAAGAAAGTTATCACTTAAAGTGGAAGATGAAAATATAAACCAATCAAAACTCAAAGCCATAAAGCATATAAACAGTTTGAAGTACATGTACATGTTGTTAAACCTGCAAATAATTTTTTCTTCTCTGAGCAAGTCATTTGTCAGTCCAGGGAAAATATTGACCAGACAAGAAGTCAGTCTGGTTTGACAGTCTTCTTCTGCATGGTTTATCTTTACTGAAAGTGAAAAGTGCCTGGTGTTAAGAGCTAACCACGGAAAGTTTTCCATGTTTCACAGAGAGAAAAGATTTTCTGTCTGAATTTAATTGTAGCAGAACTTACCATTCAGTCCGTCTGTAAAGGCAAGGTTAAGCTTTCATGAGTCAAAATGCCAAATTTACCAGACATTTGTCTGTCAACAGGCTGTTATTTACAGCCTTGTGTTATGGTATTTTTCTTTTTCAAACCAGTTTGATTTTCAGTTTCTTTTATCTTAGATTGTGGTAATGAATCTGAGACAAAAGAAAAAAAAACTAACTAGTCTGAAAAATTCCAACCAAGTAAAATTGAACCACAACATTCATTTAAAAATTTGAAAACCAATCAGTCAAGGAGAAAAATTTAACTCAAATGTTATTGGCTGCAACATAAGTAACATTACAGTCTTCAATATTTTTTGCTGTGCTGTAGTAATGTACCATAACTGCCTTCCAAAATATCTTTTTCACAAGGGGATTGATTGTTTGAGAATGTATGATCTTTATCTTGTTATTATTTGTTATTTACTCTGGAACCATACTCTTCTTGTTGTTATTGTTTACTTTCTCTTGTTTGTATTTGCTGCAGGGCATGGTTCTCACGGATCCTGTTCAGAAGCCTCGCTCCTGCATTGGATTCTGGGCTGATGTGTTTCTTCTGTTCCACACCACATCAATAAGCAAACGTTTTCAAGCCACTATATACATTGGGAATGTCATTCAGACAGCAGTTATCGAGGAGATGAACAAGGTGCAAACGCAATACCCTTTCCTTCTTAGACTGCTTTAGTTTAAAAGTGATCAAAAAGTCCAAGTTTAATAACAAAATTAATCACTGAAAAATCAGCATTATAAGAAAGTACTGCTCAAAAGCTTTAATTTGAATGGTCACACTTTAAGATTTCATCCACATACTCATAAGTTAGAACCACCTTGTACAGTATATAAACAACAGAATAAACAGCACCACAGGAAAGTACTGCTCAGAAACGTTCATTTGAATGTTCACATTGTAGGATTTCACCCATATACCCAAACGTTAGAACCAGCTTGTACAGCATAATAAACAGTACCACAGGAAAGCACTGCTCAAAAGCGCATTTGGTCGCACTGTAGGATTTCATCCACATACTCAAAAGTTAGGACAAACTTGTACCGAATAATCGGCGGGACCACATGAAAGCATAATAGCTTTCATTAGAATGGTCACAATGTAGGATTTTATCACAGTTTTGCCGTAGATAGACCAGTGAGATTAGTATTTTTTAGAACTATTAATTGAGCCATGAGTAAATACCCAAGCTGCTTCAAACTGCCATTGTCGTTACATTATAAAAGATTCGTTTACTGTTTTATCAGGACTCCTTGAGGACAGGCCAACGAGCGAAGGTGCGCTTCAGATTCATAAAGCAGCCTGAGTACATTCGTGAAGGAGCAAGGATCTTCTTCAGGGAGGGACATACCAAGGGTGTTGGACAAGTGCGGACTGTCATATACCACAATCCTGATGCTGATAGATAACGGAACATGCTGTCACAATAATACCTGATCTGAGGGAAAGAAAGGCGGGGCGGGGGGGGGGGGGGGGGGGGGAATTAACGAGGGTGTTGGACAATTGTTGAGTTTTGTGTACCACAGTGATTTTGATGGAATACAGTACGTGCCGTCACAACAGTAAGCAAGAGGGTAAACGGTTGAAAAGCTATACCTGCTATGCGATAGAAGTTCAAGGATAAACATACCAAGTGTAATATACCACAATCAGGACACTGATAGATAATGTAACATGTAGTCACAACGAGGAGGGTAAACAGCTGAATAGCTATACCTTCTCTGCGAGAGAGGAGGGAGGGGTAAACATACCAAGAGTGTTGGACAGATGCTGAGTGTAACATACATTCAGTCACAACGTCAGTAAGAGGGATCTCCAAAGGTTGGATCGCTCTGTAGAAAAGGGAGGGTGGCAACAAGAGTGTTGATGTAATGGCCCAATCAAAGCAATTGACATCTGGATGATTGGCACTTGACATCTGAGATATCACTTGCACCAGCGCTATAACAGCAAGTTGGTTCTGTGAGGAATTAGTTATTTCAAAGAATGGCTAGGAAAATAGTTTCAAAATGGTGAAATACGTGGGTGAAAGTTCTTGCTATGGTGTAAACTATGTTAGTCGCATGTAGCAAATGAAGACAAGAATCGCTCTTTCATCATAGCATGTGTGGGAAAAGAGGAAAGAGCCCAGGTGCAGATTATGAAATAACCTGCTGCCTATAAAAGGGAATTTGTCAAAACTAATTTCTGGCATTTGTGAAGGACATGTTCTCTGACGAGATGGGTGGAACACAGGCTATGTACAAATTAACGAGTCTAGAAAGAAAGAATTTTGGAGACCACAGTGTGAAGGTCCGACTGAGAGCAGTCGCCCTATGCGGAGAAAGCTGGCAGTCCATGTGCATGTGTGACGATGTGTGTTGTGTTTATTCAGAGACAGTCAAACTTGTCGAGTTGTCTAGTACAGTTTGGAATTTTATCGCATGTGGTAGAAATGGTTATTGACATCGTTTAGTTTCTTTGATGGTGACCGCGTTATACGATACAACGATTTAAGGAATTTTATCTGTAAATATGTACACTGCTTTTAACACACTGTTATAAAACAAACCTAACACTGAGACCTTCTTAAGGTCTCGTTTTCAGGCTCTTGTTCGGAATGAATGTAAGGGACCTGTAAGAAATTTTATTGCGTTTCACACGCTGAATATTCGCAGTTTTACTTGGAGAATTTTTAAACAACATGAGGTGTTAAAGGTCTAGTGCCGTTACCAAAAATAAATATTAGTTCCTGGGAATATGCGTTTCTGGTTGTTATTTCTCTTCTTGCCCGCGGTGTCTCTCCCTCATTTTATGCCTTCACGTCATCTATTTAATTGAATATCGTAAAACCAAAACCAAAGTAATTACTCTGGCCAATCACAACAGACGCAGATAATCCAATGAACCAATCAGAACTCGAAACAAATACATGCAGCCGGCGCCAAGCGCAAGAAAACGCGTGCGACAAACTCACAATTGGTTTTGGTTTTTGCATCTGATTGGTTGAGAAAGTCAGCCGCGAGATATTTTAGCCAATCACAGATAACGCGTTTTCCCGCATTTGGTGCCGGCCATCTGAATCGAGCTATTTGCTCGGTCATTATTTTGAGTTTTTTTGGCAGTTTTTGTTTTATTTTTCGAGTTTTTATTGATGAGGAAAAACTGCTATCAGTTGTTTTTGTTGGTCAACTTTTTCAACCAGCGTTTTTCTTGTACCAGCGGAATCAACCGCCGGTAATTAAATCGAGGACAGCACAGAAAACCTTTCATAATGAATATTCGAAACGTCTGAATAACAGCTGAATGATATTTCTGCTTATTTCACTTCTATTTTCTTCTTGGTCTCTCTTTTAAAACGAGGCTATAGGCAACTCGGAGATAATACATGCGCGAGTGTCTATGTTTCTTAGAAAGAATTGATTCAGAATATTTTCTCCCGAACTTTTACGATTCCCTGGAGAGTTACCTTCTGTTTATACCCATTAAGGAATAAATTATTAATTAAAAACTGAATTCTTAAATAGCGACTACTATAACGAAAATTGAATCTCGCCTTTCAATATCGGGAGTCTACGTGGAAACCAGCAGGGCGATTCAGAATTTGAATTTGAAACACTAAAGCCGCATGAATTTCGCGGAAATTAGAGCGCATATTTTGTATAATGCAGTTTTAGTTTCAATTTTGATATTTTACGGCTTATTTGGAGCGTACCTCTTCAGAAAGTTTGAAGCGCGAAATAGCGGTTTAATCGAAAACAACCAGGTGGAAATCTCGAAGGAACAGCTTCTTAAAGAACTATGGAATCACAAAAACTTGGAATACGACGAGTGGTCTGTGCAAGCGATAGCACGACTGGATTCATATGAGAAGAATTTGGTACTCGAGACATCGAACCCAGCGGAATGGCGTTTGGGTGATTCGTGGTTATTCGCTTGCACAGTTTTCACCACGATTGGTAAGGATGAATTCATAATATCTAGTAATTTCAAGCCTGCAAATTTATTGTGATTTATTTTTTCTAAGACAAGCAAAAACAAACGATAAAAACCGACGTTACGGAATCATAACGACGCCATTGTCAAGGTACTAAATTGTTCTGCAAGTTTAAATTAGCATAATAATGAATGCGAAAGTTAAGTTACGAATCTGTTTGCACGTTTAGGCTAGGTTTTAGTTCGATTGTTAATAGCATCTCGTGCACCAAACAATCGAAGAGTTGACAGTCAAGAACTACCGTGTGGAATCATTAGAATAATTAAAGCTAGTTATAATACGCTTGAGAGAACAAGTGTTTTATTTTTGAGGGTCGGATGGGTTTAACTGATAGCAGGAACCGATAGCTGAGAATTGGCCAAAACTTTAGTCGTCAGCTATAAGAAATTCCGCTTATTGACTGACCAAGGTTTAAGACCTAACTGAGTTAAATTACACCAAGAGACTATCACGCGATGGTCTCTTGGTTACACCCCTCTTAGGACGGCGCCGACTTTTCACTCTCACGGCGAAAGATTGCCGAGAGAGAACCTCTGGTAACCAAGAGTGAAAAATAGCCGGAAATTAACTGATAATTGAGATTCCAGCACCTCCATCCAGACTCCGTTCTTTTGTCGCCGGAAGGATTGCGGCGCTCAAGGTGAAATAAATGAAGGCTTTTTTACATGTTGATGATCTCTAGGTTATGGAAACATCGTTCCAGTATCTGCATTTGGACGTATTTTCTGTATCCTTTATGGGCTGGTTGGAATACCTCTGTTCTCTGTAGTCGCCTTAAGTCTTGCATCACTGGTCAAAAAGTAAGTTAGACGTTTTCTCGTATATTAAACAACTATTCACTGAAGTGAAGGTGGCTTGTGGTGGACACCGCGAAGCGGCTCGGCAAATATGCATCACTGGCCACCGACACTGAAGTGAATAGTCAAGACATTTAGTATATAGACTCTATATACCTGGATTTTTGCAAACGATATCGCCCTAAGCGTTTGTGAGCGTTCTTGTCCTTGTTTTTTTTGTCGTTCAGAACTGTCTCCAAACACCACAGTATAAAAACTAAAGACTGTTGCGAGTCTTTTTTTCTCTCGCTCTCGCTCCCTTTCCCTCTTCTCTCTCTTCTCTTTGATTTTCGGGCTGATCGAGTGATAAAAACCCTTGTTTGGGCTAGTTGTAATGAAATTGCGTAAATTTTCGTTGATCGTGTTTTCAAAAATCCAGGTATATATACAGAAACCCATAAGTGGGTTTCAACCCACTTTTGGGTTTCTGGTATATACTAAAACAGTGACATAATGTAGCACGAAAAGGATGATTTTTAACTCATTCATTCCTGTCAACGATTACAATTTTCGCGCGCAAATTGCTTGGAGGTGAATAATTAACAACTATTACTGAGGTGAATAGTTGTTTCAGTATAAACTAACACTTGCTATCCCGAGTTTCAGTAGCCAATCAGAGCGCGCCAACAACGCTATCCACCGTTCTAGTATATATTAAAAATGTTTCTTTTAAGAACCAAGCAAGGCACGAAGAAAAAAAGATGATTCAATGGTGCCTGGGTGCCGAGCGCGGGAAACCATGCAACCGGTGCCAAGCGCGGGAAAACATGAAGCCGTTGCTATGCGCGGGAAAATATGCAACCTTTGCCAAGCGCGAGAAAATGCGCACAACCCAAGTCATGGGTGATTTTAATTTTGCTCCTGATCGGTTGAGAAAATAATACTCTGCACTCTTCCAGTTTTCAAACTAACTAAAAGAACGACTTCAATAAAAACATTGGCAAAGAAACGTGTAGCCCTTTTGTTTCATAGTATACCCAGTTAACCTGCATTACCCAAATCACTTGAATGCGTATGCCGGCTTTCGTGAGTTTACAATGCATTCCGTTTGCTAACATAAAAACTTATCATTTTAGTGTTCTTCAGCTTTTGCACTCCGCAAATGTGAGGCGCAAAAGAGAGCTTGATGCAGGAAAACAGAAGAAAGATGAGGATTCCTCAGAACAACAGACAACATACGAAAGCGAAGAGTTTCATCTCACTATGTTGAACGCGCTCAGTTTAAACGCGGCATATTGGGCTGTTGGCGCGGTGTTATTTTCATTGTGGGAAGAATGGTCGCTGTTTGAATCATTTTATTACTGTTTTGTGACTTTAACAACAATTGGTAAGCAGATTAAATTTCAGGCTAAGAGGGCACTGTCATCTTCTACTTTGGCGATTCTGCCACTTTCTCCATTGTTACCGCCCAATATTGCACTATTTACCTATATTTTCCTCTCTTCCCTTCGTTTCACGACCCGCCCACATTGTCAAACCAGATAAAAACCTAGCGTAAACGATAAATCTTCGTATTCTGTATGTAACAAGCTTCACTTTATAGGCAGTGGTTTTGAAACTAATTTTCGCTTTCGGTGCGATGTGTTTACGTGTGCATGTAGCCTCGATCCCATCCGTCTTGACGCGTAATCGAATGACGTTTTTTGCTGATCGCTATCGTGTTCGGCCTCAAGTCCCCTCTTACGCTCACTTAGCGCGTTTAGGTGATCTGGAGATCGGGATGAGGCTGGAGTTGATGCATGGACGCTAACACCCTTGACAACTGTATAAAACTAAAGAGTCTGTTTTTAAATAGATGCAATATCTAAAACGTATGCATCATGATACGCGTGAACAGAGCCCTGCAAATGCTGTTTTTCTTTCTCCCGGTTCTGTCCCTCATTTTTCGTATTCTCCCTATCTCCTATGCCCACCACAGGTTTACCATCCTCTGTTTGTGTGGTGTACGTTGCATCTGTAATGGCCGAATCGGTTTATAAAACTAGCGAAGGCGAAATTTAGGACTCTTAAAACTGATGAAATTGAAAGAGTAAAAACTTTCAAAATCTTGCCATGTTGTTTAACCCTTTAACTCCCAAGACTGCCAAAAATCAAAATTCAAGAAAAATCCCAAATTTCATTTTGTAAAATATTGTAAAACAAATGGTACCATACGATAGTACCACTGAAGAGGTTTCATTTGAATGGTCACACCATAGGATTTCATCAACAGACTCAAAAGTTAGAACAAATGGTACCATGCAAAAGTACTGCTGAAGTCAGGGTTTCATTTGAATGGTCACACCATAGGATTTCGTCAACAGACTCAAAAGTTAGAACCGCCCGTGACACTTCATGTCGCCATTATTGACTCTGGGAGAGAAAGGGTTAACTTTGTTTTTCAGTGTTTATTTTGGCGATTCAATGCTCGCGAAAGCGGTATTTTCAAAATAACGGTTCGACTCGCTCAAAAGTAGAGATTGACTTTTGAGCACACTACACAAACAGAGCGGGAAGCCTGTGCTTCCACTAATACTTACACCCTAACTTTAAATCCAATGACACAACACAGTTGTTAACATGTCTTTTTTAGGTCTCGGAGATTACGTGCCCCAGAATATGCACCACACGGTTCTCTTTGGTGGGTACATTCTTATGGGTCTTGTCCTGGTTACCATGTTATTTAGTGCCATGGAGGAAATGATTGCACAGCGGTTCAAGAAGATAAGGCAAATGGTTGGATTAGATGAACAAGAGGAGGAGAAAAAAGAACTTTGATGAACCACGATTAAAAGTCTTGGATTAATCTTAAACGATGTAAAACGATGTCAAGAAAAGTCATCGAGAAAAAAGTCATCTTGTGTGTTCTTTTATCCTTTCACCCCCATCTGGGGAGTCATCTAAATGCATGCAAGCTATCGGCATGATGAGGACGTTTGAGGGCAGGCTGGTTCCCACTAACGACGTAATCGGAAGCGGAGTCGGAGTCGAAAGCGTAAGGGCTGATTCCCACTAGCGACGGAAGCAGAAGCGGAATCGGAAAAGAAAGAAACCTTCTGCCTTCCTATTCCGACTCCGCGGCGTTTTTTTTAATTTTACACTGGAACGCAAGTCTCCTTACTATACGCTTCCGACTCCACTTCCGATTTCTTCGCTAGCGCTATTAAAAGGGCGAAGCTTGTTGGTTGAGATTTTATTTTATAAAGGTTCTGTTTTGTGCATTTTTTTTATATGAATCTTTTCGCCACCCGAAACAGCAAGGCCTCCCTTGCCACTACTTAACTAGTTTTTCCTTATATTTGCTTGTAGGTGTTTTTATGTGTGGCAAATAAAAAACGAATTGAATTGCAAAGTCCATAAGTAAACGATAGGTTTACTCCATACAATCAAAGCTCTTGTGAGAGACCACCTTGGGGATTTGAAAAACATTGTCGTAACTACTAGAGCTTATTATTTTTTTCTTCCTTTTCGTTGCCCTCCACTGTCTTACATGTAGACTGGCTGGGAAAAGTAATAGTTTTAAAAATCGGCACTTCTGATGAGTCAAAAGTGACCTTCACCTCCTCATATTTCAAAGCTTGTACAGGTTCAAAGCAATTATGACGTCAAGCTAAAAATATGCCATAAAAATTTAGTTTTATCAACTGACTGAGTCGATAAGGTCAATTTGGCCAATTTATCTTATCAACTGAGTTGATAAAACCACAGGCAGCCCAAGCTCAGTGTGTGCATGGGACGGTTCTTTGATATTACGCAACGAACGATTTATAGACTTTGTATGGGAAATTCACTTTAGTCTTATACATGCTAAAATAAAGCTATTAATGTAGAAATAAACTTCACATACCTGAACATTGGGTTTTCGTTGTGTCTTTTATGCAATTTGGGCGCAAATTATGTCCATTTTAGACGGTTTTGTTTTGTTTTGCGACAACCAACGACATCGCAAAAACTCGTAAGCCACAAAACCGTCTAAAATGGACATAATTTGCGCCCAAATTGCATAAAAGACACAACGAAAACCCAAAGTGAAGTTTATTTCAACATTAATAGCTTTATTTTAGCTTATATATGAATTTCCCATACGAAGTCTACAAATTGTTCGTTGCGAAATATCAAAGAACCGTCCCATACTGAGCTAGGGCTGCCTGTGATAAAACCAAATTTTCGTGTTTTACTCTCACCCGACGCAGCACCACAGTTAACCAGTTATTGAAAAATGCCTACTTCATAACCCGACTTAATACGAGGTTGGTCTCTTGCAGGGGTGGATCCAGGAATTTTAGAAAGAGGGGGCCTTAAAAATTTGTATAAGAGACAATGGGCGTGTCAAGGGGTCCCCCGAAAATTTTGATATTAATTTAAGTACTCTGTAAGTACTCTGAGAAGCAATCTGGTGCATTCTGGACGATCAGTTTTGGCAAATGCCAGGATCCCATAGTGAACAAGCCCCTCCCCTAAATGCGCCGGCCCCTGTCTTGGAAGTTACGAAGTTGTGACGAAGATTAACATTTACCTAGTTGCATTACGTGATTTGCTTATCTGGCAAAACTATCCACTTCAATATCTTCGGGGTAATTTGATACCCCCCGTTAAAAGAGTTCACTATCAGACCTCGCCTCCTAACCATTAACTCTTTTATTTCAAATCGTGTTTGTTCAGGTTGTATGAAAATATACAAGCGCATAGAAATAATGTTTTCCTTCATTCCTGCAGACTGCATTCCAGCTGTTGTAGTCAAAAGACTTCTTTACTTTTAAGGTGATGTTTCACGGGACGATTCGCAACGACGATTTTTAGCGCAACAAAATTGACAAAAGGTATGTTACACGAAACAACTTGAGTAAAATTTGTGTTTTTGCTTTGCAAGTTTTCATTTGCGCTGAAAATCGTCGTTGCGAGTCGTCCCGTGTTACATCACCTTTAGGCGGAATCTCAGTCACTTTCCATTCAAAGTTTGTAAGCGTTTGCCCCAATTATGACTGTACATTACACAGGAGAAGCAACCACAAGTCTCCCCATGACAAGATTTTCAAATTTATTTTTTTTACTGAAATCATGTCTTCTTTTGAAACTTTTTCTTATTAGCAGCTTTCTTATCGTTTCCTGCTAATATCTGCAAAGCTCGCGGATCTCTCATGTTTAGCCCAAGTCTCTGTGCTTCAATTGATTTTATTTTTGCTTGCTGTTTTTCTTCTCTTCTTTTGGCTCTGAGCTCTTGCATTCTTTTTCGATAAGCTTCGATGATTTTTGGCATACTTTTCATGTTCTCCTCGATCTTGGCTAACCTGAAATATTATAGGAACAAAATCAGTAATTGTATACACAGTACTTATACCAAAACTTGAACGGATCCTAATGCCTCAGTAATTTCCAGCAGTACCTATCCCTTCTGGGTCAATTTTTCAAAAATCCTGAAATTCCCCGGGGTGGGGACAAGTCTGCTGCTCCGAAAGCCCAACAGTGTGTCCAAAAAAGAGGGCAAATGCCCCACCCTCGGACTCGTGGAGGTAATTACAGAGATTAAGCATTGCACAATTTTTAATACCGGCAGACTGGCAAGGGATGGTCACGGCAACTGCCGTTTTCTTCGCAATGAGACTTGCTTTCATATACTGTACAACGGCAAGCAGCAAGTTTTATAATTAGCATAGTTTAGATCTGTAACAAAATTTGCACCATTATGCCATACCTTTAAACCAAACTCCAGCAATATAGACAAACCATACATACCGGTAATATACCAGTATGGATTTGAGACCGGTATGGAAAACCATTATGATTAGCTCTCAGCTGTGTGTTATGTAGTTTTTGCTTACCGTTCTTCCTTCCGTTTCTCATACTTATGTCCTTTTGGTATTCGATCCAGTCCCCTGTCCACCATAGGTTTCTCAGGCCAGTAATACCCCTCAGCTATGTACTGTTTTTTCAACACCGCCAATCTTCTGGCACTGAGCTTGGGTTTATGCCATTTTTCTCCCACCTTTTGTGGTTTTGACTTCTGTAAGATCTCTGCCACTTCAGGGTGGACTGAAGATCAAGGATTGCAAAATACCATGATGAACCAGCAATGATATGTCAGTGTCACATGGATACCACCCCCCCCCCCCCCCCCCCCCCGCCACTCTCGTCCCAACAAAACATTTTCCAGATACATGTACATGTGCTACTAAAACTCAACTTGACATTTTGGGGTTTGAATCTTAAAATTTAAAAAGAGAAAGATGAAGGTGTACGCACACAGTTCACAAGAAATGGAAAGCATTGTTAAGGCCCAAACGTTGCATGTTTTTTAATTCCCATTTTAAATCTTTACTACAATTACACAATATGTATTCATGCTTTATAAATGCATGATCATTAACATTTTATCATTATCAATATTATTGATTAACAATCATTCGTCTTTCACTCCCTCTGTATTTACCTGTAGTACTTAACACAGTTTAACCATTTCACTCCCAGAGTCAATTATGAAGACAAGTAGTGTAGTTCTAACTTTTGAGTCTGTGGACGAAATCCTATGGTGTGACCATTCAAATGAAACCTCTTCAGCAGTACTTTTGCATGGTACCATTTGTTCTAACTTTTGAGTCTGTTGATGAAATCCTATGGTGTGACCATTCAAATGAAACCTCTTCAGTAGTACTTTTGCATGGTACCATTTGTTTTAACTTTTGAGTCTGTGGACGAAATCCTATGGTGTGACCATTCAAATGAAACCTCTTCAGCAGTACTTTTGCATGGTACCATTTGTTTTAACTTTTGAGTCAGTGGATAAAATCCTATGGTGTGACCATTCAAATGAAACCTCTTCAGCAGTTCTTTTTCATGGTACCATTAGTTTTTCAATATTTTACAAAATAAAATTTTGGATTTTTCTTGAATTTTGTTATTTGGCACTCTTGGGACTTAAAGGGTTAAAAAAAAAGCAATGTTCGGCCACAGAGAAAACCAAAGACAACTAAAAGACTTTTACTGGATCTTCAAGATGTTTGATTCTGAATGGCTTTATTTTTTCATGATTGTTTCTAATAAGCCCTATCCATATGTCTTCTGTCTTTGAACTAATAGCCATCAACATTGATAAGGTTACTGATCTTCATGCATATATTTTACATTGTATATTAGGTTTCACAAGTTCTTATTTTTAAAACTGATTGTCATGAAGTACCTAGAACTGTATTGTACATGTATACACACTATACAAGTGTAGATAATAGCCGGCAACCGGGCACATTACCCTGCTGTGAACTTCATTTTTCCGGCTATAAAAGCCAAGTGAAGCTATATAAGAACTACATTTTTCTCATTTTTAACCGGCTGTCAGTTCTATATTCCCAGCAGTTAAAAACTGAATCTACATCCCTGCTATTATTATTACTATTTACAGAATAAAGTCTGCGTGCTCAAATGTCGATAACACACAAATGTAGCCCATGTTTTAGACATAACATAGACAGTTCATTAATTTTAATGTGATCAATACACTTCGTATGGGTGTTTAGACAATAGCATTTAGAAAAAAAATGACATATTTATATTTGTACAGTAATTTGGTGCCATGGGCAGCTAAATACAAATTCGGCAGTTTTACATCTGCAATATTTTGATTACACTAACTTACAGTAAAATATGCAAATAAATGCAGAAGCACAACCATTTTTCTTTACTTTTAAACTTCTTATTGAATATACATGTACATAATGGCAGCAATGTTTTTTAACTCTCATTTTAAATTTTTAAATATTTACTATAAATACACAATATGTATTCATGCTTTATAAATGAATGATCATTATCAATGATTAAAGATCATTCATTTTAAGTCCCTCTGCATTCACATGTAACACAGTTTACATAAAGCAATTTTTGGTCACTGACAAAGGCCAAGAGAATTCAAAGGCTTTTACTGGATCTGTATATTAGATTTCACTAGTTCTTATTTTTAACTGATTGTAAAGTATTGTTATTCATTGAAATTACATAGATTGTAATATGGTGTTATGGGGTAGTGATGATAAACTGAATGAAGCCTGACATTTTAGTTATACCTTCATATTTATTTTAATATGCAGTGCTTACTATAATAGTTGCTCTGTTGAGCCCCCAAGGGAGTTTTTCAATTTCAGGTCTCAAGAAGGGGGGCTTATTTCAAATAATAAATGTTAGAAAAAACCACATGAATTTTTATTTTATAGAATATTATCAGTACAATGTCACTAAAACAGGCCAAGAAATAGGTTGTGTGTCACCATTTTAAAACTTCAATGCCATTTATACCATACTCAGTGATAATTTAGATCTAGACTTCACATGTCCATTTTTTTTTCCAACAAATTGAAACTTGACTTGCATCAGTCCATCTGTAAAATATGTTTTCTTTTCTGGTTTAAGATTATTTTTATTCTGACCAGCCTTGTAATTTGACTCCTCCAGCAGGTTTGCCAACATACAGCATCACTACATACATGCTAAACTGTCTTCTAAGATATATTATTGTACAAACTTAACTACAGTACATTAAAATAAAATTTGGATAAAAGTGTACAAGATGGTATAATCATTATTAGCCATTGCCCCCAAAAAATTACTGAACTAAAATGAATAAGACAACAGTACCATATCTTTACCTTCTATATTTTCTTCAATGACTGGAGTCCCCATCCCTTTCCTCAGCAGCATATGTGGCAATGCTGAGTTAGATTTTTCTTGTCCTGTGTATGTTGCGTCATTATATTCTGTTGCTTTGGTAGATTCTGCTGTTTCTTTAGATTTTGTTGCAATGCTGCAAAGATTCCTAAAAATAATATAGCCTCTTCACTTAAGAAAATCAGAACTTGACAAAGCATTGCACTTTGAAATTACATGAATTGCTACATTTAGAACTGTGCCAAACTTTAAACCATAAATAGTGCCAAAAACTATCTTATTTCCTAGACTAGTTTCCTTTAAGTAAAAATTGAATACCTGCAAACGTCTCATAATTGAACACCAAAAATGGCACGAAGGGGTGGCGCTTGACAGAGGTCTCAAATAAAGCTGACTCTCTGGTAAGCCAATAAACGGTGCTGTGTCGGTTGATAAGGTAAATAAATAATTTCACTTCACTCTGATGAAAGGCTAGTGGTCAAAATGTCAGCTTTTGAATCTGTTCATTGTAACCAATATTATTATTAGTTACAGGGGCAGGACAGGTTGACATGAGCCGGTCTGGAAAAAGCCATCCGGCCCTGCTTGAATTCAAGCGACCTTGCACTGCACGACTATTCTTGTACTTTCTAGTCATATTATAAAATACTTATTGACTGAGTTAGATCGGGCCGGACGGGAAAATATTTGGCTCTCGGTCATGGCGCATGGACCTCACTGCACTCAGTCCGTACGCATGACCTTGAGCCAAATATTTTCCAGTCTGGCCCTCCCACTCAGTCAATAAGTGCATAATATTTTTCTACAAGCTTAAGGGGGCACTGTCCTATCGAAATCACAAAATTGTGTTTACCTATCGCCAAATGCCAACAAATATATTGAATAAAAAGATTCTATAAAGCAAAAAAGAAGCAGTGGTTTGGTAAAAAATTGCAGGCTAGGATTACAAGAATGGAAGTAGATTAAAGTTCATCAAATTTGATTTCTTGACCGCCTGTCAAGAAATCAAAGCTTCCATTCTTGTGGAATTTCAGTTTTTAATCATTATTTTGTCTTTGTGGTTCATATTTCTTTGCGTTCATCACTTTTAGCGATGCTGTCTTCCTATTTTAAGATAATAAAGCAAGCTTTTCTTACAATCTTACTCACATGATGACCGAGGAATGCTGATGGGGTTTGATTTTGACAGAGATTTTGTGTTTATTTTTTAACTTCACTCACCTCCGTGTTTCTAATCTGCCAAAAATGACTCTCTGAGGGAGATTTTGGAGTGCAAATGACCCCCAAAGTTTGCTACAATTTCTACACATAAATGCCGCCATTTTGGTCGCCATCTTGGAATTCACTACTGATCACGTGAACTTTTTTACCGAATATGGAAAAGAATTCCTAATAAGGAGCATGCCTCCAGAAACTGTCGTTGACCAGAAATTATTTGGTAGTTGATATGGCGGAGGGCGACTTGAATGTGGACAGCATAATATCCCGCTTGTTAGAAGGTTAGCAGACTTAATATACTTTCCTTTCTCCTTCACCTTACACTGTATGGACCAGATCTGAGCATTATGTTTGTTTTTGTAGCTCGCGGTAGACCGGGAAAAAGTGTACAACTAGCAGAATCTGAAGTTCGCGGACTATGTTTGAAGTCTAGAGAAATCTTTTTGAACCAACCCATCCTGTTGGAGTTAGAAGCGCCTCTTAAAATCTGCGGTAAGTTCACTTACGTTAATGCCGGAGGCCTTTCATTGTTCAGTTCGATTATACCCGTCCTCTCGTTTGTAAACTAAGTCTACATTTTGCAAGGAATGCAGAGTACAAACACAGCAAGATTTGTCCTTACTCGTTTTGCCGTACAGCGCATAGCCGACCGGCAAGTTTGCATCACCCTTCGAAATTGAGACACAGAATGGTAGAATCAGAGAATAATTATCTTATTTCCTTCTGCGATTTGTCTTGGGATCAAGATCGAAGGTTATTCCAGTTCTTGGGGTTGTCACCGTGAGCTCTTACAACAATCTCCATGTGTTGAAAACCGCGTTTGTTATTTAGGAATGACCTAGCCTTTTTTGTCAATTACGGGAATTGAACGAATGTAATGCCTAAAAAATTTTAATATCTTCTGGGGAATTCAAAAATAGGCTTAGGATACTCTAAAAACGGCAATGTGCTCTCGTGAACAGATACAAAAATATGTAGAGAAATATTCGCCTAGGTTTGTTATTTTTGGGTCTGATCGCAACCTAGTACGATTTGAGACGAAAGAACAAAATAAGTAAACAAATTTCAACACGTCTGGTCTTGTAGTAAAGAGAAAATAATATTTGGCTTTTCAGAGGGAATTTAGATAGCAGTCCCCCATTTAATTTCCTCAAAATTTTCTCACATTTTTTTTTTTGTGTGAATACATCTCATTCGAGTGGCTGTGTTGTTAATTAGTACTGTGTATTTTGCAAGGGAGTTACCTATTTTGAGTGAACTTTCTTATTTTCTACCACAGGTACGTAGCTTATTATTGATCCCTATGGTGAAATGAAGTTTTAGTGATAAGCAATAATTAGTGATTGCTGTAAACAGTATAATAACGCATAAATGAATATGGTCAGTCCATTACACGGTTAGAACAGCATTGAATACTCTTCAAGTTCTAAGTTCTAAGGTGTACATTCATTATGTTACTGCAGTGCTTTTGTTTTAAAACACATATATTATTTCTTTCAGTCTCGAAAAGGCCACAAAATTTACTTGAAAACAGCTCAAGGTGTACACGTATTATGTTACTGTATGGTGCCTTTGGCTGAGAACATAATGTTCTTTCTAGTCTTGAAAAGACAACAAAGTTTACTTGTATTTCAAAATTCTAGAGATATCCCAACATCTTTAAAATTAAACAGATACAAAAAAAGTATACAGCTACTTGGAAATATGCTCACACATGTAAAATTTGTATACATGTATCTTTAATTTATTCCAATTATAGTCAATGACGAGGTTTCTTCCAAATGTAAATGAACGTGACTTGTGCTTAAATTTTGGAAATGAAAATGTTGAACTGTTGGTCAGTCAACTGTGAATCATTGTGATCAAAATAAGACATTAATTTAAATAAGTGAAAATCAGATTTGGAGTTTTTGTCTTGAAAATTCACAATATTGGGACCTTCTGTGGTCCAAATAACTTCAATTCAGTGATCATATTCAGTCCTTTGTTGTGCTGCATTAGAGAGGTCACCATGCAAGAGGTTCTTTAGCAGTGCTAATTAGCCTCAAACAAGTAATCTTTGTCTTTGGGAAACAGGAAAAACTTACTTTGTGTGCATCAGATATTATACTTTTGAGCCATTAGGCTCTCTGTTGTTGTATTAGAGCTGACAAGCCTTGTGGAGTATTTGTCTGATTGTAGTTAACATTTTTCATGTTTTACTAATACAGAAGCTCAGGTGTAGCACCATAGTAGCTCTTATCGTTTTATTTAAAATAACTGTATTTCCTTGTTTGCTTATCAAGGTATGTGTACATTTCATGAACAATAGTTAATACAGCAAGACAAGGAAAATATGAGTTTACTTTGTTTCTATTGAGTCAGTCCACTCCTATATAAATCTAAGAAGTGTGGGAGAACAAGGAATGTCATAACCATAGTGGAGTGTTCCACTCCTTAGAAACAAGGGGGAAATTATTTTGCTTTCTTTGAAAAATACCCATGGATTATTTTCCATTTTTGTATAGAGTTACAAACATGGTATTGCATTGATTTTTCGGGGACTCAAATTTTTTTCTTTGTGCCATGCTCTTGATATAATGAACATTACGTCTTTCTTATAGATGTTGTGGTTTAATTTTTTTCCTCTGGTTTGAAAATTTTCCAACCAGTTTGATTTTTGTATGGATCCTTTGTCTCAATCTGTGGTAATGACTCTGAAACAAAAGGAAATAAAAATTAAACTGGTTTGAAAATTTTCAAGCCAGAGAAAAATGTGAACCACAACTTGTACATTGTTTAGAAACATTGCTTCTGACCGATCAGAATATTATTTTGTGATTATTTTCTGTATATTTAGTTTCAACACTTGGTTTCAAAAGACAGTTTGTTTGTAAACAATGCATGTGTTATTGACGTAAGTGGAGATAAGAGAGAAATAACAATGGGTATATCAATCAACAGATTTAATGTTTGGTTTAAACAGTCATCCAGTTATCTTTGCAGTGTTTAGCCAGGAATTGAAAAGTGGCTGCCCTGGTGGCATTTCCTCCTAAACTTTGTGAAAATATATATGTAGGTGCAGTTTCCATGAATTCCTCCCAAAATTGGTTGTCCACAGAAAAGCCTGATGCCTTTTTGGCTAAAAGCTATGCTAATAGCATTACTTTACATACCATGGGCCCTGTACTGGCTAGCTTTCTTGAAGTTTATTCTTTTGGGGGAAATATGCGTGGTCTGGATTTCATGGAATTTGTTGCTATGACAACTAACTGAGCCAGTGTAATTAAATTTAATTTTTGTATTCAATATCTTTTGAGTTTAGTGCAGAAACAATTTAAGATACAATCCTCCAAGTTAAATTTTTCATAGTGGCCATTTGCCAACTCACTCTTTAGATTTAGCTGCAAAGTTAGCAAATCTTTCAATCAGGTTGCCAGTGCCAGAATTTTAGTTGCCATGGCACCTAAAATGGTCGCAACTTGGAGGGTTGTGATGATGCATATTATCTTTTGATCCCTGCTTACGATGGACAAAATCAAAAGAGAAATGAACTTGTTATTTCCTTTGTTACTTCCAGGTGATATACATGGACAGTACACAGATCTTCTAAGGTTGTTTGAATATGGAGGATTCCCTCCCGAGGCAAACTACTTATTTTTGGGTGATTATGTGGACAGAGGCAAGCAGTCCCTGGAAACTATTTGTCTTCTGTTAGCATACAAGATCAAATATCCAGAGAACTTCTTTTTGTTGCGGGGAAATCACGAGTGTGCAAGCATCAACAGAATATACGGCTTCTACGATGAGTGTGAGTGCTACAAGTATTCATCTCAACTGTCAATCTATTTGCATTATAATTGATTTGGTAGTTGATTGTTATCAGGGGTGAGACTGCCATTAATTAACCCTTTCACTCCCATATGCAATTATGGAGACACATAATGTACTTCTAAATTTTAAGTTTTGTCAACAACATCCTATGGTGTGACCATTCAAATGAAACCTCTTTGGCAGTAATTTTTCATGGTACCATTTGTTTTTCAGTATTTCACAAAATGAAATTTGGGCTTTTTCTTGAATTTTGATTTTTGGCACTCTTGGTAGTTTAAGGGTTAAAATTTCTAGTCTAGTGGCTAGTAATATGTTATATTTACTAGCCAAAATAATTTTTTCACTAGTCTGTCCTATTGTTTTCTGTGTATTGTTATGAGAATAATTTATTGGCAACACCAAATTAATGATTGCAGACTGAAACAGTTCTTTTGCATTTATTTTAAGTTTGATTTCAAACCAATATTTTTGATGTTTTTCAGTATGGAAATACAAAATGTATGAAATCTTACAGCCAAAATTAGTTCTTGACCCGCATCTTGTCTAGCTGGCTAATGTTGGCTGTGCTCATGGATATAAAAATAATATTAAACTGCATGTAGAAACAAGCCAGGTCTGAATAACCTTTGATGGAAGGAAAAGCCATCATCTTTTCCATTTTAGATGTTTTCACCTGCTCTCTAGTGCATGCAGGGAATAAGGTGAAACAAAATACAATGCTCTGCCAGTGACTTAGTGCAACAGTGTAAACAAAAATTTTCTTTTGCTTGTTGGTGGTGGTGGCCTGTTTTTAAGCCTGGTTTCCATATAATCGCAACGATCGTTACGATCGATGATCGCTGCGATTCTGGCGACCCTTGTGATCATATAGAAACCAAAACATTGCGATCCATTGCGATTGTGATTGCAGAGATAGAAAAATTTCTATCTCTGCAATCACAATTGTAACGGTCACAAGGATCGCAACGTTTTGGTTTCCATATGATCGCAAGGGTCGCAAGAATCGCAGCAATCATCGATCGTAACTATCGTTGCGATTATATGGAAACCAGGCTTTAGCTGTATGTATGCTACAAAGTTGAAAAGGTCGGCACTCTGGTACTGTCAGTGGTACTTTTTGACAACACATTTGACAAAACAATTCACAGCAACTTGTCAACAATTTTATATTCAACAAATTGTCATATTCATGGATGTAGGCATACATGCATCCTCCCCTCAGTCTTCAATGCTATGTTTGACAAGCTAATACTTGCATTCCTGTTTTATGTTTTGCAGGCAAACGGCGGTATAACATCAAACTCTGGAAAACATTCACAGACTGTTTTAACTGTTTACCTATTGCAGCTATAGTTGACGAAAAGATCTTCTGTTGTCATGGAGGTGAGTGTAAAGGAAGTGTACGACCATTGTAAAATCTGAATTATTATTTTTTTGGAGTTTATCTGACAGTTTACTAATTTCCTTATTGCCTCTTACAAGGTCTCTCACCAGATTTACAGTCCATGGAACAGATTAGAAGAATTATGAGGCCAACAGATGTCCCAGATACAGGTCAGTCAGGGTTCTCCTTATCAGGCGGTAACCGGTAAAATTTACCGCTTGAAGCACAGTTATTACCGCCCATAACCGCTTGCTTGCGGGAAATTTTTAAGACACACAGTTTTCCCTTTACCGCTTAGCAAAAATCCCTTACCTGCTGAGCTAAAATTCAGGGAGAACCCTGGTCAGTTACTCATACACTAAAACTCCAAAAATTTCAGACATGTTTGGCTGAAAATTGAGTGAAACTACAAACCTAACTACAAACTTAAGGGGTATATCTTGCCATTTTTAGTATTACATGTACACTATACTTTAAAAGGCCAAAAGACATCCTTATATCATTGGAGACCCAAACATAATGGTCCAATTCTGTTTAATTGTTTTACTAGTGCTCCAAGAGGGAAAACTAATGTCTTGGGCTGCAAATGGCCACTTTATGGGATTGCAACTTCAAAGTTTATCACCTTGTGTCAAAGAAATCTCTCTAAAATTCTAATTACGGTTTATTTTTTCTTCAAAAATTCACTTGATATCTTCCTTTTAGTGTTCTATAAGCATTCCATGTTTGAGAAAGGTACTTTGTTTTAAATTTGGGCAGTTTTGACCCTAAAATATCCAAATTCCCATGACATACATCTGTACAGCTGTGCAGCTCCAGGGCTGTGCTCTAGCAGTGCCCAGGTGCCCCAGGCGACTAACGTTTGTCCTTGGGCGACAAGATAAACTTAATTTTCATACAAAATGTTAGTGCTGGGCACCCCAAATGTCATTGTTGACACTGTCTGAACTCCCTATGATTTTGCTTAGAGCACAGCCTTGAGCTCCTCTAAAATCCTTATAATTTAGGCTGAAAATGAAGTAAAACTGTAAACCTAACTTCAATGAAGAAGAACACTTCCTATTCTTGTTCAAAGATGTGCCTTGATATTGGAACAACAAAGAATCAGAAATTTTTCCTTAAGATGCCATTTCACAGATTTACCATGATTAAAATGTCTTTCTTATAATTATTTATTGCACACTGTGAAATTTTTGAATGTTAAAAACTTTGGACCACTGAGAAGTTGGATCCGTGGTCTAAAATTTATGGGTTTTAATGTGATGTACTTCATCACCACAATCATTTTTTTTTTATTATCATAAAATATTTTATTGAAGCTACATGTAAGTGGTTTCAATATAAGGTGATTACCTACAGAGTTTTTATATATATTTTGAACTCATTCTCATGATACAGCTGTAGCTGCCTTGATCCTCTCGATTTTCACTTGAATGTTTTTGAATAGTTGATCAGATATTTGATTACTTTGGTTAGCTTTTAATCGCCCACTTGAAAAGAATTGAAGCCCCCACAGAGCTTGTGCTTACCACATGCATGCCACTTCAACCTGTCATAATTCCCCCCTTGCCCACATGGAAAGATAGGTAAAAAATATATGAAAATGTTGCCTTTAATGCATTTTGTTGAGAAAAATGAAAACAGTCATAGTCAACTTAGCATATTGGGAATACAGTTCCCTCTTGAGTCAAAACAGTCTAAAACATCTGAAGGATATCCATTTAAGGTACCTCTGGAGTTAAAGCGCAACATATGTTCCATTAGGCCACTTTACTTTCCGAGTAACAGGTGATGCTTTTGTAATGTGTATTTTTTTAAAGAGAATAATTAAAAAGAGTGATGTTTTATTTATGCCCTTGCAGGTCTCCTTTGTGACTTGCTGTGGTCAGACCCTGACAAAGACACCTTTGGGTGGGGTGAAAATGATAGAGGTGTTTCTTTCACATTTGGAGCCGATGTAGTCAGCAAATTTTTAAACCGCCACGACTTAGACCTCATATGTAGAGCTCACCAGGTCAGTGTTAAATACTTAAAGGTAATACCTCATATATACTCTTCCTTGTCAATGTGATTAATTTAGCCAGAGCTTCATAACTAGTTTCTAAAAGTACTGTATAATCTCCACCCACATGTAAATGCTCTGTGGCTGCTACACACTTTTTCCTTTGTTATGTTTAATACAATGTATAGTTAGCTCTGTTCTTACCTCTTTTTTTTCTTATTGTTGTTGTATTGTAATTGAATAAGTGTGAATGATAAACTTGAGCTTGTGCCCAAACTAAATTGCAATGACAAACAAGTGGCCCAGTAAACTCGGTTACCAAATAGTTTACCCTCCCTTATTTTCAGTCATTTATTCTTTCCTTAACTCAACTTTCTAAACAGCTGTACACAACGCTTGCAACTGACAATCATCAAGAGCTGTTTTTATGGTGATCAGTTTGAAGAAGTAGAAAGACAACTTTTGGAAATAGCACACACACCAAAGTGCAATAAAGTACATAAACATTGTAGTGCTACATATAAGAAAGATGATCAGGAGAGAGTTTGTTATTGATGGTTTCCAATATTTCCAAAATTCTTTGAATTCAGTCATGATGACTTCTTTTTCGTTGTACTTCACCCATTGACAAAACTCCCCCTACCCCCACAAAAAGTAAAAAAAAAAAAATTACCTGGCTAATTTTGGGTGATTTTTGCGAATTCTAAAACTAAAAAAAAAGCCATTAAGGTACTACTCCCCCTAGGTCACGAGAATATCCACAGGATTTTGTTAGATTTACCTTTTATTACTGGTCTCCGGGAGGGACAGTGTCTAGCAGAGTTTCTTTTGGAAAGAAGTAATGTGATGACAGAGGCCCTGAACCATTAGATCAAAAGACTGACAGGATAATCACAAGATCACAGCAGCTGCACAAACTAAATTATAGACTAAAGCAAGCAAAGCATTGTAAAAATTTAATATTCTTGTGTTACTGTCAAGAATCTTCTGTAAGTGTTCAATGTACATTGGAGTGTCTGTGTGATCCACTTTTTAGGTTGTAGAAGATGGTTATGAGTTTTTTGCCAAACGACAGCTGGTTACACTGTTCTCTGCACCCAATTACTGTGGAGAGTTTGACAATGCCGGTGGAATGATGAGTGTGGATGAAACCCTTATGTGTTCCTTCCAGGTATAAAAAACAATATACTGTATTTCTCCATTTTTATTTTTATTCACATATAATGTTGATTTATTTTATATTGGAGCAGTTTTCAATTGAGTGTTGTAAAACCAAAACCAAAGTAATTACTCTGGCCAATCACAACAGATGCAGAAAGTCCAATGAACCAATTAGAACTCGTAGGAAAACATATTCAACATGTCACAATTGGTTTTGGTTTTACCTCTGATTGGTTGAGAAAGCGACGCAAGTTTTTTGGCCAATTACAAAGTGCGGCAATGTAAAACCAAAGCAATTGCGAAGTTACTTTTAACACCCAACAGGGCTCAAAATTGCACCTGTATTGGGTGCATTTGCAACTAAAGATTTTGCTTTTGCAACTAACATTTGTCTATTAGTCACGATTTTGCGACTGTTTTATGGCCTAGCTAATAAAGGAATTATATTCAACAGTCTTATGTCTTACTTGTAACTGGTAGTTGCAATTTTATCTAAAAAATCTTGCGAAATTCACATTGAATGTTGCGTGACTTAATCGTCAATTTCATGCTCCATTAACACGGTTTCCAAGAAGTGTATCTAAGTGCACTTTTTCAGACTTTCTCAGAAATTTCTCGTTTTTCATTTCCGATTCCAGTAGTAGTAGTTATTTTTTTATTTTATTATTTTTATTTTCTTTTTTTTTTTGCAACAAAAATGTTTGAACTTGCGACTAAATTTTAGGAATTACTCGCAAACTGCAATTGAGAATTTTTTTTTAATTTCGAGCCCTGCACAATTAAAAACCGCTTTATAATGCTAATTACCCACATGATTTCTGAGGGGCCAAACAGGTCAAATTGGGAGATTTCTAAGTTAAACAATCACATTTCTTAGTATTCTGATCTTCTTTTGAAACTGATGTAGCTTACAGTATTGTAGTTCATGTTATAGTTGAGTTAAATTTGTTTTCTTATTCTTTTATAACAAGTATTCCTTAATTTTGTACAAGTTTAGTACCTAACATTGCACAATTCTGCTTTCTCCATTTAGATTCTCAAACCATCAGAAAAGAAAGCTAAGTACCAGTATGGTGGCTTAAACTCAGGCCGGCCTGTTACCCCTCCAAGAGGTCCACAGAAAGCGAAAGGAAAGAAATAATGGATTTATTACTCAGAAAGCCAACATGACTATATTGTACCAAGTTGGTATGACACATACCAAATAAACTCTTTGCTTGTTATGTAACTTGTCTTTATAAAAGATCAGATCCTCCTTGTTGTTAAAATATTTTTTGTTTTCCTTTAACAAAGAGGCAATATTTCTGTGGCATCCAAGATTCCACACTGTTTATTGTTAGCAGTGCTGTTAAATATTAACTAATTGGTCACTGATTTATGGAGCATGATCTTGGACACTTTTCTACATTTTGGTACATAAAAGTTCTTTCTGTCCTAAAACAAAATAGCAATAATATTTCTCACTGATTTCAAAATCTACTTTATAATTTTTGGTCCCAATAGCCTTTTAAAAATGTGAGTTTATGTTTACAAATTTCATGTAGTTTGTTAGTTTTTCATCTTATTCTGACTTGCACATTTTACCACATTTTGTATTTTATCGTACACACTGTGTGAACTGTCAAACGACATACATGTAACTACATGAGAAGCTGATCAGCCAATCTTTAGCCCTCTGCCTTAAAATAAAAATATTGGCTGTTTATCTTTTCAGCTGAATAAGCCTAATTTTTAATGATAACTTGTTATGTGAAATAGAATTTTTGTTTGTTTGTGTGTTAGCTATCATTAATTTCAGAATCTGGAAACTACTGATGATGGTTTCAGATTCATTAATATTATTATAGTAATTGTGAAGTCTTAACTGTTAGTAATTTCCACTGTCCTTTGAGGCAGGATATCGACTACAACTCTGGGGCCGGATTCACGAAGCCCTCCTAAGTTAAGACACATCCTAAGTATTGTTTCTTAACAATAGCCTATTGTTTGAATGACAATAGACTATTGTTAAGAAACAATACTTAGGATATGTCTTAACTTAGGATTGCTTTGTGCATCTGGCCCCTGGGATATAAACTAGAAATACCATATAGTCATGTTTCTCAGCAGGGCTGTCAATAAAGGCCAGCGACTGTGGCTATTATGCGTTTTGGCCACAGCTACAGCATATATTTGGATCTTTAGAAAAACAAAACATTGACAATACCAGTAGCCAATTTTTCCTGGCTGCTTTCTTTACTTTCTCACTTATTTAAAAAATTAGTGGAAGTCCTGCTCAGTGATGAACTTTTATGGGCATTTATTTTATTCTCTTCTAACTGTTGTAGTCATCATTGTAGTGAATTAGAAACTTCTTGTTCATAGAAAGAAATTTCAGTCAAACCTCTTGAAGCCACCAGCCCAAATACTAGGAAGGTTGGTCTCCAAGCTTCTTGTCCCCAGAGCTGCAATCCTTTTGGCCAGCACCATGGCCAGTTCCAATGTTGAGCATGCACATGGTGCTAATTTTTGATTGTCGGGCAATCAGTTTTGAGCAGAATAAACTTAGAGTTTGAGTAGAATGACTTTCAAATTCGGAACTGGCAAGAGTAAGAAGAGATAATCTGGGGATGTGGTTGTCTCCATATGATCGCTGATATGGAACTGAAGTCTATTTCAGTAATCGCTGGTCAAAAGGCGATCTGTGGCCAAAAGGATAGCAGCTCTGGGGACAAGAAAGGTCTCCAAGTAGAGGTGGTTTAGTTAGCTTATGGAGGTTTGGCTTATTTTAGAGAGAGTTCTGTGTGTCAATGTGTTATGTGTGTTGAAAAAAAGTAAGATAAGAGAGAGAGAGAGAGAGAGAGAGAGTGCTGCTATCGTGCAAGAGTTTACAGCTATCAACAATTATTTTGCTATTTTATTTGTATCATTATTTTTGTGATGAATGAAATTAGTGTAAAAAGGACGCACTCGAGATTCTGAAATCTTTTTGAACATTTTGCTAACAAGACAGTATGTTAGTGTAAGATTATTAGGTATGGTTAGTTTGTATGTTCAATGAAGTGTGAAGACTGTTGATAGCTGTAATCAGGAAAGAATCTGAAGAATTTCTGTGATCAGAGTGTTGTTGCCATATGAACTTGTCTGTAACTTAATATATTTCAATCTTTGAGATGACCCCTTTCACTGCTCAAGTCAATCTTTATTTTAATTGAAGTGCTTGGTGGAAAATTTAGATCCAAATTTCTCCAAATTAGCTCGTTTTTGGTTCACAGACTAATTCAAGGAATAGCGAATAGCTCTTCCTCAAAGCTTCATTGATTTCTTTCAGTTCAAACAGAGAAAGAAAGAAATTTGGTTTCATTGACTGAGTTATAAGGTAAATTGGCCACCATAAAGGCTGATGTTTTGAGCTCTTTAATTTCAAAGTCCTTCAGAGAACAAAGGATATCAATTATACTTTATTTTATTTAACAGTCTGCTTTTACAGAAAAGTAATAAGCTAATTCTTCAAATTGAACCCTTTGCCAAAAAAATAAATAAATATGGCAATTGTATTCAAGGTTTTTATCCATTAACCCATCTGTATGCCAAAATAGAGTCAATTTGGAGCAATCTGGACTTTACAGCCAAATTACCACTCATCGTAGTTTTTAGTCAAGCCCTTCAACTGGTCTTAAGATTGACTCTGGTTGTGTCAATTAACCCTTTAAACCCTAAGAGTGATCAGCATCAAATTTCTCCTTGTAATATTAATGCCTTATCAATAAAAAAGGTCATGAGAATTAAGGACATGATCACATATGAGTTCTCTTGATATCCAAACAATTTCTCCCCACTACATCTATAGGAAATGTATAGGACTAGAAATGAGAATTTAAATTTTGATGTTAGGGCTTAAAGGGTCAACCTCTCAACCTACCAGTAGCCTGCACTCTAAAGTAAAACCAAAAGCAATCGTAACTTACTCACACGTTTTTGGGTTAACACTCCTTTCCATCTCTCAAACTGATGTTGGACACATTAGGTTTACATAATGTAGTATTTATCTTTATATTGCCGATGTACATGACAACAGAACCCTATTTATTAGGCAGTGAGAGAACAATATTGCATTTGGGGGTTTAGCACCGATTTAAAAACAGTTCATTATTTTTATTATTGAGTGACTATATTATGTTAAAAATTACAGCTTCTAGCAGCCAACCCTTGTTGGTGTAGTGGATGTGGATGTTATAAAGTGAAGGACTCTCGGATTCAAGGCATACTTTTATGATCTTTTTCCTTTTTTACTCTAAAGTGTGAAATAAGTTTAATTTTTACTTCATGTAATTTTATGTGTAAAAGAAAAGTCAGTTTGAGATATGGAAACATGTTTTATAATTGCACTCCTGATCCCAGCCATGTGTAGGCTTTAAGTTTTAATATTGTCCATGTTGTTGTCTGATGTGATTGTCCAGAGTGAGAACTTTGGATTTGGTTTTACAACTCACTAAATTTCCAAAGTGACTAACATTTTGGTTTTTGGAATGAAACCTAGCTACTGTTTGGAATTTTTTGCAATGTAAAGGATATTTTTTTGGTCTGAGCAACAGAATCAGAAGTTTTAAAAAGAAAGTTGTGGAAAGATTTGTAAGTAGAGGCCAGTTATTTGCAAGTTACAAAAAAAAATCGTGTCAAAGCACAATAGTAAAAAAAAAACTTGTGCTAACTCATATCCACTTAGGTTTGCTTGACCAAGTGGTGAAAAACTTGCACCTACTTGCCGACAAAATAGAGCTTGTCAAAAGTTCATGCAAGTCATCATTGGTTCACGCAAGACCTGGCAAAATGAAGTTGCAAGTTGTCATAATTTTGTTTGACCAGCATTGAAGGGGTAGATATGAGCTTTGATGAAAGTAGTGAAGTAGAATAATGAAACTTTATTAAATTTGATCTATTGATTAACTTGATGACAATGAGAACATTTCTACACTGTGGCATACTTGAGCTTTCAGTGCAAGACTTATTCTTGTACTTTTTGTGTCAACCAGTACATATTTGTAGATTCAAGCAGAAAAAAGAAACTGGCAACAATAAACTTGAACTATTAACAGTAAAGTTTTTGATTCTTTATTAGAGTATTGTAAGTGTACTAAGTGGCTAGCCTTCTTTGTAAGGGGGATATAAGTTCCCCTTGATTAGCCATACCTGAACCACCACAATCGTACACCTTATTGACAAGATTTCTGTGTTGATAAGGTCGGTCCACCACAAGTGAAATGTTCTTGGTGTTGCAATCACCAAAATGACATCAAGCAAAAGATTCCCAAGACAATAAGCAATACCCACAACACAACAGCAATAGATTCCGTTTATTTGGCTCATTTTTGGTGGTCTTTCTTTTTCTGAGGTGTGGCACAAAAAGCAGACAAGGCAGACTGGGTTAATTGCAATAAAATGCAGTTCTGCATCAAACACTCGTGTTTTAATATCATTAACATTTTACATTTTCATACAATATACACAAGTGATTTTTAAATTGAGACAGGTGTATGATGAGGCTCTCATTGAGTGATTTTACTTCAACTGTGAAATAGATAGTACGATTTTATGCCGTAGTACAGTTCGTATCAGTTTCTATTATCCTCAAATGTTAGAGCGATTACAGTTAACCCGTGAAATAGTTAGTAGAATAGTACGCACTATTAGACAATAATTCCATTGTTTTCTTTTGTTTAATTTGGACTATCACACACTAATTGTTAGATTGTGTTTCACGGGTTAACTGTCCATCAAAGTCTAGCGCTAGTGTAATAGATAGTGATAGATAGTGTTACACACTAACTCATAGTTTCTGTTTCACAGTTGAAGTAAAATCACTATCTAAATGTATATACACAAGTGATTTTTTTTTAACACTGCAACAATATTTGCAGTTTTTACACAAGGAACATCCATAAAGCTGACAGAGGAATGGTTTCGGTCAAAACGTCATATCCATTAGAGGCGTACAGAATCTAAAGTTGGTCACTCTCATCAGTAAGGACGATTTGATCACTTGACTCTGTAAAGCACTTTCCTTTGGAACCTGTGTTCCAGCTCTCCTCTTCTCAACATGATGTAAATGACTGTGTGGATGGCACGCTCGGTATATTTCTGTAAACAATGTCAAACAACAAAAAGTGAGCACATACATGTATGCGAGGTGAACGGTAAACAACTTTTGTGCGAGCCCTGGCTTCTTCAAATGTAAGACCAAGACAATGAAAGGGCCTCATGAATAAAATTGAGACTCCAAGATGTAGAGGGACACTTGTGGAGGAGAGGTAAAACTTTATTTTGTAGGTATTCTCAATTGGGGGGGGGGGGGGGTGGGTAATGTCAGGTTGCACATTTATTGCCACTATGACTGTCCTTACCTGTTTTGCAAAATCTTGGATTATTCTCTGCTCAGAAACCTAATAAAAGGAAAGAATATGACTCAATCCAGTAATATAGGTTGACAGTCTAGACTAAAAAAACTTCTATTTTGATATCTCTTGGAAAATAAATGTAGAGATTATGGTGACTGATTAGTGGCAGATCCTGACTCCCATCTGGGGTGGGGGTGGGTCATGCAGGTAGGGGCCAGAGTGATAAATTAATGTTGGAGAGTGAAAATGGTTTGTAGTTTCTATATGCAGCTGTCACCTGTGTAACTCAGCTCCTAACAGATCCCATAAAAATTAAATTTTTTGTTATATGGACCATAACAAAGACTAGAAACATTTTTTCTTTACCTGAGTTCCAATGGCAAATCTTCTCTTGATTTGCTTTTCTATCTGTCTGACTTCTTCAACGTCCTGCTCTGGTGTAAAATCTTCTGCTCCTAAAATAACATCAGAAATTCTTAGTTCATCCTATTCCAATACAAAAAAGGGCAAGAAAATGTCTTTTTTTCAAGCTCTAGAACTCTTTTTGGTAGTATAGTATATATATTCAAAAATCTAAAGTATACATCCCACAAAGCTGTTTCTAACATGGTATGTGGATACCAGTGTTATGATCTTTCACAAAAAGTTTCAGGTTTTAACGATGTTTCGTTTTCGATTTATAAAGGTTGTAAATGAGTCACGCAATTCGTCACGCTATTTCAGATAAGCCGTGAAAATAAACAAAATTGAACTAGTTGAAAGTTATTTTTGAATTATAGATGCTTATAAGCCGATTCCATGTCTCGTATAGTGAATACAATATTTTGTGATGAAATTTTCGAGATTTTTGGTGTTATTAAGACTTCGAATTTTTGGCCGCCATGTTGGTGTCCCTAATTGCGACACCAAGATGGCCGCACCATACATTTCTTACTAAAAATAACTATACTCATTCGCCTATAACTCTTTAATTAAATGCTCTTTCTCTTCAAAATTTGGCCCAGATGTGTAGTTTTAAACTCTCTACAATTCCATAAACATTTTAGAATTGAAAACTGCTTCTGAATTTTGATATGACGTCAGTGAAAACACTCTATATAATTTACCTGAAAGGCTGCCAGACATAGCAGCATCCAGTGTTGACACCTGGAACAGTCTCAGAGCTTCTTCAACATGTGCTGCTGTTGCAAAAGGCAGTAGTCTCATCTTAGCAAGTGACTCTGAAATCCTGATGATTGCTTCTAGTTGTCTGAAAGGGAAGATAATAAACATTTATTTATAGTCAGATACACTTACCCCTTTATAACAACAAAAAAATAAAAGTAAAGACCAAAGTGAATTCTGTCTGTCTAACCACCTCGAATTGACTCGGTTTACATCATAATCCTTCACATGAAAAATGTATTTAAATTGAATTCATGATTGTGATTTTATCATTGTGACGTTGTCAACAAAGAACGGGTCTTTACCATAAGAAAGGAAGGCAGATTTTTCATACTTTCATACTCATTAATAATTCATGACGAGAACACAAAGAAAATCACTACCGTGAAGGAGGTTTGGATACCCGGTCTAAATTTGCATAGATTTTGGCGATTTTATTCCTTCATTTTCTCCGCATTTAATGATCAGTTTGAGAAGCCGTATCAAGCACTCAAAAGAATGTTTTACCAGGTATCCAAACATCTTGAAGTGGGTTAAAACTCGGCTGTGCCTCATTTTTCAACCCACTTCTCGGTGTTTGGATATCCTCGTGTTTAATATATTACATCAAATGGATCTGTTCAGTTCAACCCCCTCCCCTCCCCTACCCCCCACCTACCACCCCAAAAAAGGGAGGGGTCAGAAGCAGGCCGTTTCCTACTTGCTCTCTAACACTGTACCCAATACTCCTCTTTTCTTTCTCTATACAACACCCCATCCTGAATCATAAGCTACCCTAACATATTTTCTTGTCACTCATTCACAGGTAAATATTCTCAGTTGCCACATCAAGATCAGCCAGGCCCATAGAAAATCTCACCTCACAGTGATTGGGATGTTAATCTTTTTCTCTGCATCTCGCTCATAGTCACGTGCTCCACTTCGCATGAGCACATAACGATTCTTGAGCATCTGTGCAGCTTCCTCAGCCAGCCTGGGACCACATTTGCTGAAGGCAAGAAAACAAATAAATTTTCCCAATTCACTTAACTGAGTCATTTTTGGTAATGGCTTGCTTATTTAATTCAGATAATAGCTCTAAAACATTATATCTGAAGGACTACATACTTGCGACAATAGCCAATGTACTTCTTGATGAAATTCAGACTCAGTTCCCCCTCTTGTGCTCGTCCAATTTGTGCCGCATTTAGATGGACCTGCATCACATGCTTGGCAAGGCGCTAATAATGCACATCAGAAAGGAAATAAAATTATTTCATACAATGTTAAATTGCAACAACATTACCATATGTGGTGATAAAGAAAAAACACATGACTGAGTTTATTGCCGTCTCTCTTTCTCTTTATTGCCCAGGGGTGTTAAGCTAAGAAAAAACTGAGCAGGCTCATTAACAAGCCCAGTTGGTTTTTCTGGCTTGTGCACCTTCAAACTCACCCTAAGTCTTTGTTTTCTAGTGAAATTTCAGCCAGTGATACGTTGTCTTTCAGCTGGTGACATGAGCCAGTAGCCGGCTATTAGCTACATTCCTGATAACCACCCAAGTTTTAGCCAGGAAGACATCTACTCCTAGCCGTCCAGGAAACCCACTTTTGAAATGCATACATGTAGAAAATGCACCAAAGCTAATTTTTATTTTTAAATTTTATGAGAGATGTGCCCCAACGATGGTATGTCCTGAGTTTTCAATTTCTGGCTAAATGCCTATAATGATGATCACCACACATGACAGTCTTGACATAACAGATCCTAGCACAGCATGTAGGACATGTTATCATACCAACCCAGAAAAGACAGACCTATTGCCAAGAGTCTCCCCATGGCTCAGTATATTAGTTAGAGCATTCCAACCAGTTCACGGCAGGTCATGGGTTTGACTCGCGTCAGGGACCAAGATCTTTTACTTTGAAGTCCCATGATAAAGACAGACTGAATACATTTCACTTTCATGACATTATCATCATCATCATCATCATTTTCCTCACTATCACCATCATCATCATCACCACCACCACCATCATTATCCTCATCATCATCATTATCGTCGTCATCATCATCATCATCATCGTCATCATTATCATCATCATCATCATCATTACCGCCACCACAGTAATTATCATAACTCAAACGGCTGGACCACTAACCAGGGTCTTTAAATAACTGGTAAGATCACGTTGTCTGTGCTCAAAAACCTTGTCTCAGTTCAGATGATCGCGTCATTGGGCGGTGACGTAAAGCCATTGGCCTTGTCTCCTACAACTCCTTGCATTCTAACTGTAGGGGATGTTAAAAAACCATTGAGGACGTAACAAAACCCTGGCTGTGACCACCCTCAGTGTGCAACCTTTCCCCAGGGAGGTGGGTAAAAAACAGAAATGGTGCCACAGTAATTGGCGCAAGCTGTTGTGGTGTCCCTGCCAAGTGTGGCGAAGTTAATAAAATAAAATAAAATATCATCATCGTCATCGTCATCGTCGTCATCATTATCATCGTCATCATCATCATCATCATCCTCATCATTAGTTGGTTTGTTCATTTCATTTTTGTGTCAAAAAAAATTACCGTAACTCACCATGTCTTTACCCTGTTCATGTTCATCCTTCACGATAAAAATCATGTCAAAACGAGACAATATGGTTGGCATGAAGTCTATGTTCTGGAGACAGAAAAAAAAAACAATTTATTAAAATATAATGAGAAGAAATGACAAACTGGTTACAAGGCTACTCACCTCCTCTCCTTTAGTTTCATCCCAGCGGCCAAAGACTGAGTTGGCTGCTGCAAGCACAGAGCATCTTGAATTCAATGTTGTGGTGATTCCAGCCTAAACATTATCAATGTAAAAGACAAAAAATTTTATTAAAAAACAAAAATTATGAAAATCTATCAAGGGACTGCTTCTATCGTAATTTTGACATTTTTTCTTACTTTTGCAATTGAAATTGTCTGCTGTTCCATTGCCTCATGTATGGCTACACGGTCATCTTCACGCATCTACAAAGAGCAGAGTAAAAAAATATATAATATTAAAGAGTACTAAAGCAGATATAGGGAAAAGGTAAAGTCACAGTTGTGCCACAGGTAACCTGCTTTCCTTAGCATGAAGCAACTAGTATAGGAGTATTGCTACTCTCGTCTGGATGTGATGCTAGTCTATTGCAGGGTAACCCTCAGTATTTTGTACACCAGGGCGGAGAGAGACAATGTGGAGAAAATTTTATTCTCTAAGAAAACAACACGACTGCCGAGACCAGGCCTTGAACCACTAATGACCTTCAGACCTGAAATCCAACATGTTAACCACTACACCACCATACTGCCATCAAAGTAGATATCCATAGCCAACTCTAATTTGCTACAACAGACATTCTTCCAGGCCATGATTTTGCATTAATTTGTAATAGAGAAATTCTGACTTAGTTGGGAGTTATTTTCAATAAATCTTATTTCCTGGGAATTAATAAAAAAAACAATGTTCACCTTATCAAACTCATCAATGCAAACTACACCTCCATCAGCGAGTACCATAGCTCCACCCTCCATGATGAAGTTACGGGATGCAGGGTCCCTCATGACAGATGCTGTCAGACCAGCAGCACTGCTTCCTTTGCCTGATGTGTACACGCCGATAGGAGACACCTTTTCTACAAACTTCAGCAGTTGACTCTTGGCAGTACCAGGATCACCAAGCAAAAGAACATTAATATCACCGCGCCGAGTCAGCCCATCAGGGAGCCTACAAATTGTAATTAACAGGATACAATGATATCTTCTTGTGAGTTACAAATTTAAAGTACAGATCCCAAATCATATCCCTGTTATCCCCTATGGCACCTCTGGCAGGGGGGGGGGGGGGGGGGGTGTCATTGATGATGTACAAATATAACATTTAATAGCGTGACGTCTATAACTGTCACAACTAATGCATTGTTAATAATAATAATATAATAAAATTAATTTAGAGCATTTTACAAAGTCTCAAAGCTCTTACAGTACCATAACATAAAAATCCTACAAGAAGAAAACTATAGACCCCTCCCATGAAAGGTTTATTATTGGTTTAGACCCCCCGACCCCCCCGCCCCCCACCCCCCCCCCCCCCCCCCCCCCCCCCCCGTCAGAATTTCCATTGACCTTCCATGAGGAAGGTATGGATATTTTCTGAAACCACACAATACATTATCCAAAATACTCACCTTTTGCGAGAGCCTCCAAACAGTAAACATGCAATAGCCTTCTTAATATCTTCACTGCCATAGATGAATGGAGCAATGCTCTTTGCTATTGTCTCAAAAGCGTCAGGTCTGCTAGCAAATCTGTTGAACTCTTCTTCCTCAAGTGGATTGAGTGGTGCCCCAGAGCTGCGACCTGGACCTTCTGTATCCACCTGAATGCCAACAATGCGGAGGTATGGCTTCCTTATACCCACGCCTACTCCGTCACGGTCCTGAGAAGAACACAAGAACAGTCAACAACCAGCACAAGGCAACTAACGTAAGGTATAGTACAGTGTAAGCGACCACTTCCCTTAAGCTACCACTATGTAAATAACCATTTGTTTCACAGTCAAATACTGTTTCAAAATTGATTTTTCGATTAAGCTACCACCTCCCTTAAGTGACCACTTTTTCCTGCACCAAGGGTAGTCGCTTAACAGAGAGTTGACTGTACCAGACCAAGTTCAGCTGTATTTTTTAACCCTATTCCAGATTACACACCAAAAATCTCTATTCTATCCCAGACTCGCTATTTTTCAGAAACTCTATTTTCATACCACTGATCATTTTCCCAGTAAATGATATCCAATTCTCCACCAAAACTCTCTGATTTCTATACCCTTTCTCAAACTAAACAGTTTGAAAACTATATCTTTCACAGAGGCACACACCCATATAATGATGATATATGAGATTACCCCCCCCCCCCTCCCCCCTAGGTTTGTCTTCAAGCCTATAACGTTTGCTGAGCATACCTTGTCTGCCTTTTGGGCAACTTTCTTGATGGAATAAATCCCCATCACAGTAACTCTGTTGCCAGGGACTACCTTCTCGGTCAAATACCTAAAAATGAAAAACAACAAAATATTAACAACAAAATAAGCACCTATTAAGATAATTCAGAGTGTGACAATGAGGGTGAACTCTACCCAAGATCATTTTTACTTTCTTGATGATTTATATATCCTCAAACTACAGACAGGATCACCAGGATCAAGTCGTACACAACTCACAGGTGGCCCACACAGTTGGTTCTGTAATGAAGCAATTAGGAGTATTGCTACTCCCCCTGGATGGAATACTAGTCCATCACAGGGTTACCCCCCAGCATTATGTCGCCGGTACCCATTTATACACCTGGGTGGAGAGAAACAATGTGGAGCATGTTGAGGAAGAAGCACTTTTGAGGGAACATGGACATGTTTTTCGTTTTTGTTTTTTGCTGTGACTGTTTGTTTATTTCAAGCACCTAATATAATTAGCATATTGCAGATGTTTCTAGAATTTTCTAGGACAGGTTTAAAACTGGTCAAACAGGTTTTCTAGAAAGGTCTTCGTATTATATATTAAGCAGTTGTATCTTACCAGTTTTTCACTCATTTTGTCAGTGATCGATCTGTCATGGAGATCTCTTGAGATTTTCTCGTAATTGAAGTTCAAGTTGTGTTTAAAGACTTGTGGGGCTCTCGTAAGTTCATTAACCCGAATCTCAACAGAGCAAAGTTTCTTGTCTAAGTGTGACACAGGTTGTTTGCACATAACTTTATTTCAGTATACAGAAAGGACCCTGGCGGCCAATCATTCAGGAAAGCGATGCAAAAAGCGAGATAAATCAGACAAATCAACCGAATGCTTGAAAGATCATGCAGACACGCCACCTCGTCGCCATATACGCATGCGTGGCCTTGTGGGCCGCAGGGTGTCCATGTGTGCGTAAACTACGCCCTGTCACATAAGGAAACAACGCAATGGGCGAGACCAGGTCTTGCACAACCAACCTTCAGATCTGAATTCCAAGTTGCTTACCGCTACTCTACACAACTGCACTTCCCCAGCTAACATAATACTGGTAATATAGTTCCAGGGTTCCCAGAGACACTCATTCAAGCTATTCTGATCTACCACTTCCCCATGGAGTAGCACTCTGCATATTGGTGCTCTAACAACATCACTCAGTGCTAACAATTCAGCAGCTGGATATCGATCATTAAAATCATTAACAACTTCTTCAGGACAATAAATCGCCTGTCACAGTACAACTGCATGTGCCGCGGCATTTCCCCATTCGGCACGGCATCTGGAGATTCCTGTAGTTTTAGTACTTGGAAATCAACACATTTGCATTTATCAGGCATGATGAAGAATGGATCTACAGGGCAAGGTGCACGGCCAGATTGGTCACTGAAAAAGAAAAGAAACCTCAAAATTGCTGAACATACAAACTCTTCTTTCTGGACTCAATGTATTTCTGAATACTAGTGATGAGATTACAAAAAATGAACAGAAGTCAGTTATCCTTTTGGCTGTCAATTTTTTTATTCTTATAACCCAGATATTTGACTTGATAATCAAAATGTAAGGAGAAAATGGATGCTGCTCACCGCGAAAGTGAAAAGCCTTCAGTCAGCTAATAAATTTTTGATAAAAGGGTAGAAAAGATAGTAAGCTTGCTTTTAAATTTAGAAATTTTACCTGGGACATTTTCGGGGCATTGCATATCCTTCCAGACCAGGCTTGAGTGGAATGTTCGAGATGGTGTTACGACAAGAGCGACACTGAATGGTAATGTTGGTTGCCTTCGCACGAATGGCTGAGGCACTTATTATGATACCGGGAATCTTCACCAATTTGGCCATTTGTTCAGACTAAAAATTAGAAGAAACAATCATAGTTACATGGATTAAAAAAATATTTCATTTCATCGAAGTACTATGATATGCAACTGATAGCAGGCAGAGACAAACTAGCAAACAAAGTCCACAAGTTGTCCAAAATTGATCTTAAACTGTTCACAAGTGCTCCAACACTTTGTTGGTACCCTTATGACCGTGATAAATTGTCTATTTTGAAGTGGGGTATCTCAGGAGGGGGTAGTATGGCATAACATTGATGGGGAGGTACGAAGACATAATTATATTTTCACGATCTGAGGACTTTTTTGGGTTAGAAATTTCGTGATGACCATTTTGGGAGGAAAAATTTTTGGGAGGTCTTTTTTGGGGGTCAGCAAAAAATGTAACCTTTTAATGCAGAGAGAAAAAAAATAAGGGACTTTTGGGGGGTTAATTTCTGGGCCATTGGACTTTTTTTGTCTGGTTTTTACCTAATAGGACTATTTTGGAGTCAAACAATTTGGCCTCATTCGCACCTCTTTGTCACTATTATAGATTCTATGCTCTGTACTAACCCTTAGCTCCCTGACGCTCATGGCATTTGCATCTGATTTCAGAGTTATCTGGATATCTTGAACCTCCTCTTCTCCAAGTGGCCGCGGCTTTGTAACTTCATCCGCCATCTCCTTTGCTGCATCTTCAAACTATAAGAGGTGAAAAATGCTTGACTAAACCTTCAGTTTCAAGCTCTAAATTAAATTCTCCTTACTGACTGCTACACATTTCTTGAGACAAAGATCTGAAACTTTGGTGTGGTACAAAGCTAACAAAGCAGGCTAACACAGAAACCTAAGTTCACTTTCAGATAAGCTTACTTGAGCTCGTATATTTTTCAAAATGCAAAATCTCTATTAAGCTTAGGGGCCGTCGACATATTCACAAGTTCCCCGCATAACATCCACTGGACGTTAAGGTCAGACCCCCCACCCTTCCTCCTTAATGTCCACTTAGAATTTTCACCGTCCCAACATCGCCTGGAGCAATGTTTTTTAATAGTCGGGTGAATACAGTTTGCGAGACTACTGATGTGTGAAACAACAAACATTATTGGTGACATGTTTCTTTGTGATTAAAGCGAACATGAAAACGTTGACATGTGTGGCACTTCTACGATTAAAAACTAACAATTTCATACTTGCTCCAAATGCCCCGCGCTAACGTCCACATCTCGACTCTCCCTACCCCCCCTACCCCCTAAACGTCCAGTGGACGTTAAGCAGGGAACTTGTGAATACCGGTATGTCGACAGCCCCTTAAATATAACCAAAACTCACCAGAGGAAGGAATTCTGCAGGACTCTTTGTCAGCTTATCTGCAAGTTGTTCGTCATAGCTTGTCAAATCCTGTAGATCTACTTCAAGGTAGTACTGGCCTAGATTGTAATGTCTTTTAAGTTGATCACTAAGAGAACACAACATTACAAAAAAAAAATAAGCTAAGCTCTAAATATGGAACAATCTTCCAAGCATCGCATTCTTCATTTTAGATCTCAGACCAAGATCTGCGAAAAGCTGATTTTTCTACTTGTCAGTTCCGTTTCATTCGATCGAGAATTGAACTAAAATTGAAATGACTGAACTAAAAATTTAGCTGACGTGTACACACTGCGTGTACATGTGAAAAATGTTCAAAAGCACATGTGTGCATGCTAGTTGGAGAAAACAAGGCAAAGAAAAATACTGATTACTCTTTAATTCTCTATCAAATTTGCGCTTGAGTGACAGATTGTGTTGCCTTGAAATGCCTTGAAATGGAAATCTTATTTTAGCTTCTAACAGCAGTTTGATATCGACGAAATTAATGAACACGCTGTTGTACTGTGCTGAAGCAAGCGCCATTTTGTTTACCGGTATTTATAGCTGAAGGTTCCCTCATGAAATTCACGAATGAATTCCCTGAATCTCTTCCTTGCACTGATTCTGTTAACTTCTCGGTCATCTGTTTGCTCCTCAGAGCCAAATGCATCGCTAAAGTACACTGGACGCTCGTCAAAACCAGACATTTTCACGAAGGTTTCATCAACTGACCAACTGCTCCGCTGCTTGCTTCTTCCCGGGAAGAATGAATTTGGCGGGAAAACTCCGCTTTCTCGTTACGTGATTGGCTAGATTAGAAGTCACATGGAAAAAAAATCATATGGAGCATTTTTGTGCATGTCAGGGGAGGAGAAAGTATTTCTTTTTATATCAATGCGGGGTAGTCTTCCCTTGATTATGTATCTTTAAAAATGATTGAGGCCTAGTGTAAAAGTCTTATTTCTTTAAAACCGTTTTGTGTCGTATCAGTATAACCTGGCGCAATCGATTGTTAGGAAAAGAACTCAAAGAAATCCCGACCTACCCCTCCCTTACTCCTTGCAATCGTTAGAAAGCGCTAAAATTTCGCAATCGTGACGCTCTCGTAGTCTTTGAGTCTTTGTACTTTAATTGTACGGAACGACAGAAGTGAAGAAATCAAATCATGTCTGCTCCAAAACGCCAGAAACTCGACGAAGAAGAAAGAAACACAGCTCTTCCATCTTTACGCAAGGCGGGCTGGACAGAAGTGGAGGGACGAGACGCCATTTACAAGGAATTTCTCTTCAAGGATTTCAACCAAGCATTTGGATTCATGGCACGTGTCGCTCTCAAAGCCGAGAAGATGGACCATCATCCAGAGTGGTTTAACGTTTATAACAAAGTACAGATTACTCTCAGCACACACGACTGCAGTGGTTTGTCTGAAAATGATGTCCAATTGGCCAACTTCATCGAATCCGCCGCAAACTCGATTATAAAATCAAACGATGATTGAACTGCGATGAGCTTATAAACTTTAGCCTTAAAACCTGATAAAACTTAAAGCTTATGTGGTGGACACGGTATCTTTTACTTCAGAAACATTGGAAAGGTTCTGTTTGTAAGGTTAATTATCATATATGAAGTTTGAATCATGTCATATTTTAAGTAAAACGTATTCCTTATACCAGTGGTATTATTTCTGTTGGGGGGAGGGGGTAAGAAAGGGGAATGAAGAGGGGGAAATGGGAAAAAAAAAGTTGGAACAAGAGTGTGGAGATCAAGGAAGGGATAGCCTCAGGGGGGGGAGGGGGGAGGGAGTCCCCGTCTATGACCAATCTATAGTGAACTGATATCATTTTTGACAGACGCATTATTGGACTGTGCCCAGATCAATGCCTCTCTAGCCTGTTCCAGGCTCCGAAATAGTGGGGAACGCGCAAAGTAAAAGAAAAGGAAAAAAATCGCGGGGAAACTGGGGTGATTTTTCCTTTTTTTTTTACTTCGCGCGTTCCCCACTATCTCGGAGCCTGGAACAGGCTAATGCCTCTCATGCACAGGCTATCATTTCACAATATGTTGTCTTCTCCAGTTTCCTATCACAATATCCCTATCCAATAAGTTTAACTAAAATCTACTTTCTTCTTCACTAAGGAAAATGTCTTCATAATCTCATACCAAGATCACATTTCAGTACAATACAAGCACAAATGAGATCTGGGTACGAGATTAACATCTTCACTGATTACAAGACAATACAAATGCCATTTTAAAACAATGCTATATACCCTTTTTCCTCAAACAATAGTCCCCTGGAAATCGCCCTCTTTGGTGGAAATATTTCAAATAATTACCTCCCTTGATTAACCGCACCCTATCCCCTCCCTCACCCTTTGTATCTGACTCTTTCCTTTATTTCTTGGAGCACTTTAATTAGCACATAATCGCCCCCACAAATAATCTCATCCTTTTAGGGGGAAAAAATAATATTTGCACCAAAAGGGCCGATTATTTTGTCTGCGGCAATTATTTGACAAAATACAGTATATATGTTGGCAGTTTAACAGGTTTGATGGTAAATCACGATACTTTTCCTTTGAATGTAGTTATTTGAACGGTAAAAAAAAAACATGGATCAGGAAAAAATATTCCATGTTTTAATGAAAAGTTTCTGTTTACAATGCATTTGTAAAATAAATTGTAAAAATCATTAATAATTCATAACAGTACTAACAAATAGAAATGAGCCATTTCAATCACATGGTTAACCCTGTGTACCACATACAATCATGATACAACTCACTAGTGGTTGTATCTAATTTACATTCCAGATACAACTTACTAGTGGTTGTATCTAATTTACATGTGAATGTGAATTTCACAAGTTGTTTACTACATGAGCGGGAGTGTTGTATCGGCACCATACATTCACTCGGCTGCGCCTCGTGATTGTATAGGCCTATACAACACTCCCGCTCATGTAGTAAACATTACATATAGATAATAGTGGTAAAACTTTTAAAGCTGCTGTCCCAACTTTTCTTTTACCACAAGCTCATCAAAACCAGTCTTGTCATCAATTTCTCTTGCAAATGAAAGCATGTCACAGTTTCCAATGACGACCTCAGCAGTTGTAAAAACTTTCATGTTTCCCATGACGTGACCACCCACAACATGTCCGTCTTTATCTGAGAGGGAAGCATGAAGATGGCCGTCACCAGCAAGTGTTCCAACAAGTGAGACAATTTCATGTCTTCCCTTCACTTCAAGTATCTGTTGAAAATAAAAACAGACTTCAATGAGAGTATTTCTAAATTCCAACCTAAATTATATAAAAAAGTACCCCAAGGCCAACAAACAGATCACAACTGTTTTTGGTGTTTTCTTTGTACATATTAAAGGCTGTCATAGGAAATGACAGACGACAAGGAAATCATTTTTTTGGTGTCAGCCAATGTTTAAGGTGGCTCGACTGGGTTTTTGAGCGACGATACCGTTTAGCTTTGAGAAACTTGTGTACCACCACAAACGATTCAACGGAAAATTTATTGCCACAGCTGTACTAGAGAAAGATTAAAGTTTCAGACGAGATTAGTTTTATGGAAATCGGAGTTGCCAAAGCAACGTTATGACGTCACTTCTGGTTTTACATAATACCGAATTACTTGTCATCAAGAGATAATTTTGGAAAACGCTCTCTGGATCTTCGACCTGATGTACTTGTCCTTAGGTCTACAAAATTTTACAAATTTTTATGGAAGCGTTTTCGAGAAAATTACCAGTGAATTTTTAAGGTGTTAAAATACAACAAAAACAAAACAATTTTGAAATGTTATTAGAACTTATGTCTACAGGGCTTGATGAAATAATGTTTTGGTCTGACATGAATTTTATGTCATCCAAATACATTAGGTGAAAATCTCAAGGAAATCGCTCCGTTTGGATTTCAGAAATATTACCTTGAATATGAACTGGCCTGGAGTGTTATTTCGCTTCTACATCAAAAATTGACCCCACACTTATTAAAATTGTCATGAATTGAAAAGCGAATGATGAATTTTTTTAAAACTTAGTCCTCATAAAGATTAATAATATTAATAATAATATAATATTCAATAATATATAATAATAATAATATTCAATACAACTGCCAAGTTTCAAATTCATTGAAACGTTCTAAGGCTGTCAATCTACAGCCTCAACGTAGGAAAATATTGAGCTGATTTTCACGAAAGTGATTTGTTGATCTCGTTATGTGTCTCCATTGTCTCGAATCACCATGCAATTGTAAATTTCAGTACATAATGAATTCATAAACACTTCATTGCTTTGTTTTAAGTGTTACATGAATTCATGATGTACTGAAAGCTACAATTCCACGGCGATTTGAGACAATGGATATGCATAATGAAACAACAAGCCACAAGCGCGAAAATCAGCTCAATATTTTCCTGAGTTGGTGCTAAAAATTTACAGCCTTAGAATGTTTCAATGAATTTGAAACTTGGAGATTGTGTTAAACATTAATTAATCTTCATGAGGGCTAAGTTTTAAAAAAATTCATCATTCGCTTTTTAATTGATGACAATTTTAATAAATCTAGGGTCAATTTTTGATGTAAAAGCGAAATAACACTCCAGGCCAGTTCATATTCAAGGTAATATTTCTGAAATCCAAACGGAGCGATTTCCTTGAGATTTGGATGGTATAAAATTCATGTAAGACCAAAAAATTTTTTCATCAAGCCCTGTAGACATAAGTTTTAATAACATTTCAAAATTGTTTTGTTTTTGTTGTATTTTAACACCTTAAAACTTCACTCGAAATTTTCTCGAAAATGCTTCCATAGAAATTTGCTGAAACTTTAATCTTTCTCTAGTACAGCTGTGGCAATCGATTTTCCGTTGGATTCTTTTGTGGTGGTACACACGTTTCTCAAAGCTAAACGGTATCGTCTCTCAAAAACCCAGTCGAGCCACCTTAATACTGATGGGAAGTTGCAAATGATTATTCTTTTTTGTGGTGGGGAGGGGGGGGGGGGGGTAGGGGTTGAAATTCAAGGTTTTTGGATTCAAAATAAATAAAGGGGTGCCTGGAAAAAAGCCCTAAGTGACTTCTGATAAACTGCTAGATTCTCATTCCAAATTCCCTTGTATTCCCTTGTGAAAGGCAGGGAGAATTTGACATTACATCAAAGGTCACTTTATAGGGCCTTATTCCGCACACCCCTTAGAATTATCCCACCCCAAAGAATTAAAAATTGCAATAAAATAAAATAATTTCGAAACAGTTTGTTTCCTGCCAACGCCCCCACCTTACCCCCGAAAGGGGTGATATGGTTAAACACTTATTTAATAGGGCTGATGGTTCTTGTTTCATTTTCGAGTTTTGAAGAGTAAATGGGCCATTCCATTTAATGTCCGCACCCCCCCTATTGAAGGGTAGGGAAATCCTAGGGGGAGGGGAGGGGGTTCAAGAGTCATTTCTGAAGGGGTAACTTTGTCGGAACCTTTGATCAATCAACAACATCTTCCTTTTTCTGAAGGGGGAAATGTGTCGGCACTTTGATCTTTTTTTTCCTAAGGGGTAAAATTCATAATTACCCCTCAATAGGGGGGGGGGGGGGGGGGTGCGGATATTAAATGGAATGGCCCAATCAGGGGGAAATGCCAGTTTTAGGTCATTCGTATGTTAAAATATTTGGCTAGTTAATCCTGCTTCAGTTTGATTTCCCGCGTTTTGCTGACTCTTTGCTGTGATTATAAAGCTTATCAAAACTTCGCAAATCAGGGTATAGTTTCTGCCTCAGATCAAAACGAACTTTGAACTGGTTCAATCACATTATCGAAATAATATTGCGGCTTTATCTTTTGTACAGAAGTGTCATCCTCCATCCCTCCAGATTTGGCATATGAACTCTGTAGTTACCCCACAATGTGGTGTATTGACATATTATATATTAGCTTATAGCCTTACCTCATGTGGGGTATCTCTTGATACATTGGCCAGTCTGAGAGTAGCATTTGTCACACTTCCCACACATGAAAGAACGAAAGGAGCCTCCAGATTATTATCCTTAACATAACTGAGCAGACATTCTCTTATTTCTTGCCCAGGTTTTAGACGCAGCGCGTAGCAAGATAACGTACTACAAGGCTCGCTTCGAAAGCGTTTGTTCTTACTTTCGTCTGCCATCTTGAGTCGAAGATTGTGTGACCAAGCGTGACAGCAACACACGTGGACTGTACTTCATATATGCACACAACCAAAGAACAAACAATCCAACAGGTATCGTTACGAAGGGTGTAGCCTTCCCTCCCCATGGTGTGCAGAGTGACAAGTACGCGGAATGGTGAACAGCATGACAATAAAATGAAATGAGTATACCTTTTTTGTGCCATTTTAGAACTCTGAATGTGAACTGTAAACGGATCGGTTCAACCTCGTCCCCAGTGTAAGAGAGACCCTCGGAACGTGGATTTCTCTTTTGTCTGCGACCAAACCCAAGTGCTTGCTCGCAGACTGTCTCCTTCTAGGAGAAGGAGACGGGCTGGGAAGCGAGTGGGGGTATTTTCACCCAGGGTGAGGCCATTTAATGGAAAATTGAGGGTAGCGGGACATTTTCAGCTTGCACGTATTTTTTTCTTGCCTATTGCCAAATTATTTGCTTTCGTACTGTAAGACAACATTTCCGTGTATCTTGTAGGTTATCCATCCAAATTTATTTTCCGAGTTTCACGTGCTTCCGCCCTCTCGAACTGTTCATATTTTTAGGATGGGCATGTTATATAAAATCTAGTGCTTATGTTATGGCAATATTATATTATTATTCAATTAATCAGTCATCCCCCCCCCCCCCCGGCATTTTTCTTTGCTTTTTTTTTTTGGTTTCTTCCCCACCCCAACTTTTTTAATTGTTCGTTCCTGGGGGTGGGTGGGTGGGACCATAAACGTACAAGAGTCTCGTTTTGCGGGCGTGGCTCCAATTTTTGTGTCCAACAATTTTAATGAATTTATTCAGGAATGTTTATTTTTTCTTCGGTTGAACTGAAATGTCTAACGTGTACAAGTTTTAGAAAGCCGCATTTTTAGCATAATTAACAGCTAAAAGGTCCAGCAAGCTCTCCGGTCAATGTGATATGTTGGAAATTGCGGCCTTTCCCACGCGTGATTAGATACTAAAAACAAACTAAAAAGATTCGAAAAAGAGTCAGAAGTTTATTTACAAGTTTATTTTTTCTTTTAAATATAAGCGTAATTTAACTCTAAAGTAGTGCTCTTTTACAAAGCTCTTGAACTTCCATCTCTCTTAATTATTTATAACGTTTCTTTACCACTAATATTCCCTGCTAGCAGAGTCTCCTTTTCAGTTCTTTGGAAACTCTGCCAGCAAGGAACCACTAACATGAATCTATAATTATCATAACTACAGTAATATAAATGAATTAATTTTTGTTATTTTGGTTGTGGATGTAGAAAATATCACTTCAAAAAATAACATAATTGGATTACCTCTTTATCCATGCGACAAAATCACATCACAAAATAAATCAATGTCTACATCTTTTTGCGACAAATTAATATACAACGGCAGGAGGATAGTCCAAAAGCAATTTCTTCCAAGGTAAATTATAGAAATTGCAAGAAAGCAGTCGGCAAAAGTTGGATGTGGGTCGATTCATTTTGTGGGTTAGGGTTTTCATAAAATGAAAGAATAAGGGCACATTAAAACAGAATTCAAACGTAGCAATCCAACCAGACAAGCTAACACTTCCTATGGGCAAACAGTTTTTAATTCTCTCAGTTCACTCTTTGAATTCAAAGGTGCAACTGCAGAACACACAGCAACTAAGCAACCGCTCGCGTGTTCGGTTGGTTCCCAGACTACGAGTAGTCCTTATTTTCTCTCAGTAATAGTCCGGCGAGCGCGCGAGAAAACCGCGTGCACGTTGCGTCTCCGAGCGCTCGCTCGCGTGATTGCCCACTAAACTATTCCAGAGAGAAAAAAGGGACCACTGTTAACTTTGTCCTTGTCCTGAAATTTCATGGCTGTATTGGTGACAACTTTCAGCTAAAAAAGGTTGGGGAGAAACAAGTCGATATAGTTGAACGGTCTATGAAAGCAGCGATTTCATTTGCTAAGTTTTTGAGCGACCATTTCCAACAATCGATTGGAGTATTTTTCCAGTAACACTTCATGCACTTCGGCGTCCACTTCAGGAATAGAAGATATGGAGAATTCAGAGAATCTCCTCACAGACGGTGGACCTTTGGTAAGTTGATCCAGATTCCCGGTTGACATACTCATCATACCACCAAGAGGCCTGGAACCAGAGCCTGATTTTCCACTGGGGAGGGAGGAGAGTTCCCATTGTCGTCTTCGAACACGTGCCTCGTGGATCTGTTCCTCCATTGCTGAAAACGTGCTTGAAATGTAGGACAACAGGCGATGACTTTCGGCTGATGGTTCTTCGTTCATTACCTACGAGTAAAAACAACTTAATCAAGAATTGACCATCAGAGACAAATTGAGTGGGGGAGGAGGGAGGGGGGGAGGGGGGGGGGGGGTGCAATGCGACGTTCCTGCGAGCCTTGCGGTCTAAACTTTAACCTTTAGTGAACTACTCCTAAAACTGATTGTAAAATTCATTAATAATTCATAAGGGTACTAACAAATAGAAATGAGTCATTCAAATCACATGATTACCCTGTACAAGCCGATACAATCTTGATACAACTCACGGGTGGTTGTATCTAATTTGCATTCCAGATCCAACTCACGAGTGGTTGTATCAATTAAATTTTCGTGTGAATGTGAATTTCACAAGCTGTTTAGTACATTCGCGTCCGTGTTGTATCGGCACTATACATTCACCCGCCTTCGGCTCGTGATTGTATAGGCCGATACAACACTCCCGCTCATGTAGTAAACATTACTTACACTATACTAAGAGCGGCTAAGAATAAATATATACGGCAGTTGATGAATGTATGGAGAACAGTGAGGTGAACCTATTAAAAATTCTATATACATTAGATACATATATTTGTTTGACTTTGTATGATTTATGTTATAGTGTTCCCAATTAGCTCTTTTTGTAGCTAAATGCATAACACTTCAATAAAGTTATTATTATTATTATTATTATTATTAGAGCAGTTTTCAATTGAGTATCGAAAGTAATTACACAATTGCTTTGGTTTTGCATTGCTACGCTTTGTGATTGGCTAAAAAATTTCGCGCCACTTTCTCGACCAATCAGAAGTAAAACCAAAACCAATCGTGACTTGCTCGCACGCGTTTTCCCGCGCTTGGCGCCGCCGACATGTAATTGCTTCGAGCTCTGATTGGTTCATTGGATTGTTTACGACTGCCGTGATTGGTCAGAGTAATTACTTTGGTTTTGGTTTTACAACACTCAATTGAAAACTGCTCTATTATAAAATTATTATTATTCACGGAACTTCACCATCTCGATCGCAGGAATAACAAAGGAACGTAAAACAAATCAATGAAATTGTTACTCACCTTGGATTGAAGGTCCATGACGCTTTGGAAAGCTTTGACCAGGTTCTCTAGAGTTTCCTGAGAAGTGTCTGTGTGTAAAAACATCAATTTGCGAGAACATTAATTTAACCAAGATCATGAATGAATCTATAACATAGATAGGAAATTCGCCCAATCTAATTCAACAGCGTGAGCGTGCTTCATAATCTTGTTGAGCAAGCTGATGGCGCTAATAAACTTCACTTGACCTGTTGCTTGCTTCAGATAATTTTCTTCTCGAAGGAGCGGCTTAGCGACAGGGCTGAAGTGCAAAATGAAGAATAGACAAAAATTCTAACAACTGAAAAACTCGAAGGTTTAGGATAACCACAAAAGGACACGAGAGTCTGGGGACACTGGGAATTAATGTGGCACTTGGAAACGCTTGATGAACGTTCACCGAATTTTATGCTTTTAGCTGTGCGTTCGTCGAGTTTGGGAAGTTGAAGGCCCACCTTCACCCAAAATGCTGTGCGCGCCGTGATCACTTTCGCTGCTGAATTTCTGACACGAAATTCACGCTTGAATGCGTGCAACCAATCAGATCACGCGTATGAACAATGGAGCATTTCAAAACAAAAACAAACGACCGTAACGTCTTTTGGGTGAAGGTGGGCCTTTAAGACGCAAAGAAATCCATTCCTCACCATGACCCTCACCAATGGGGGACCGTCTGTTCCCCGTGGGAAGACTGGTACTCAACAGGTTCGACTCAGACATGCTCAATCTCATTGGCTGAGGTGGCGGTGACGCAATAGCAGCTGACAACTCAGCCGACAGTTCACTGATGTCAGTCATAAAACTCGACCCACTCTCACTCTTCGAGCTTTTGACAGGAGAAGTAACTTTGCTAGTCTCCAGATCCCAGGCTTTCTTCTCGAGAGTTGGGCCTCGGGCTGGCATTCCCTCGTTAACCGACCCTTCTAAGGGAAGCGCCGGTTTTTTCTCCACAGCTGTTTTATGTTCTGCTGAATTTCCATTCAACGAAGCTTCAGCTACTGAGCTTGACGTTTTCAAAGCATTACTATCAACTTTAACATGGTCTTGGTCCTTAAATGCATTGCTGCTAAGAACACTAAACACATCAAGCGATTTCCGTTCGGAAGGTTTGTTCTTCGAGGCAAGTGGCGGTGTTTCAAGAATGGCGTTACTCGACATGGGCCTCTTGGCGCTATTTACCGTTTGATCAGGAATATCCATAGTATCAACAGTCCTGGAAGGTGGAACGCTAGGATCTAAAATAGAAACTTCCACTTTGTGAAGCTTGTTACCTAAATCGCCCAAAGATCTCGCTTTTTCCCGCCTTTCTTCTGTAGTTACGCGTCCTTTTTTCTCTCGTAACTGTACGGCATTTTCCGAAGAGCCACTATCGTTTGTTTTAACGCGTGTTTGATGATTGTTTTGCATCTTCTCCTTTTCCTCTTTCACTGTATTAAGTGACGTTTCATGGTGCTTAGACGACCCTATCTGAGAATTTCTCGTTTGCGACTCCGCTGACCGTCGCTCGTTTTGCTTTTTGCTCGATTTCTCCTCCCTGTCATTTTTTACTGTTCTTTGTAACTCCACTGTCGGAGGTGAAGTCCGTCGCTCGGGATGTTTCTTGTTCGATTTTTCCTCTCTATTTTCCTTCACTGTCTTCAAAGCACTACTATCTTGCTTGCTCGCTGCCACTGGAGAATTTTTCATTTGAACGTCTTCTGTCGGCATTGAACTTCGCCGCTCGGGTTGTTTTTTGTTCGATTTTTCCTCCCTATTTTCTCTCACTGTCTTTACAGTATTACTCTCCTGCTTGGCGGGTAACCCTTGGGAATTTTTCGGGGACATATCCGCGGGGTAAGAATATCGATGATCCGCGTTCTTTTTATGTTTCTCTTCCTTATCGTGTTTAAAACTTCCCCCCAGAATTCCAAGCGACCTCCGCCAAGACTTACTCTCCTTTTGTGACGAAGTACTACCGGTGGAGCTCTTACGCTCAAGTTTACCCCCAGGGGTAGATTTTGCCTCCGATGCTTGCTTCCCCGGGGGTGGAGTGGACCTACCCTTGTCTTTATCCTTGGATTTGGATTTATCTTTCTCTTTTTCCTTCGTGTGTTCTTTTTCCCTGTCCTTGGTCTTGGAAAAGAAGGCGATCAGATGTGACGCAGCGCGTTTGGATTTATCAGAGTCCTCGTCCTTTGTTTCGATACCCTTGGCTCCAGCGATTTCTAATTTCTCGGAATGTTCTTTATCCTTGTACTTAGTGTCTTGTATCTCTGCTAACCGCGTCTGTTAGAGATTGTGAAGATAATAAACATTAATTATGTTATACAATACATAGCTGGAGCTGGAATAAACTGGGGGTCTTTAATCCTTCAAGACATGAGAATAAAGATAATGAACAGCAAGGAAACTTCTCTTGATGATTACAAAAGTTATCGCAACTAGTACTATAATGAATACATGGCTGGAACGAGAACGAAAGTTGACAAGAGCGGAGAGATGAGACAACAGACACAGACAATCCAATGAACCAATTAGAACTCGAAGCAAATGCATGTAGCCGGCGCCAAGCGCGGGAAAACAAGCGGGAGCAAGTCACGATGGGTTTTGGTTTTACTCAGTTCTGATTGGTTGAGAAAGTGGCGCGATATTTTGTAGCGAATCACAAAGCGTAGCAATGCAAAGCGAAAGCAATAGGCCATTTCCGAGTTACGTTATGCCTCGTTGTCAAAGCGAGGCTAGGTGCACATCCTTTCATATGAAAATGAGTTTTTATTCAAATGCAAATAAAACTAATTGTCATATGAAAGGTTGTGCACCTAACCTCGCTTTGACAACGAGGCATAACGTAACTCGGAAATGGCCTAATGAATTACTTTCGATACTCTTTACAGTTCTCTACTTAGTAACCTGGCCTTTGTGTGGAAATGAGGCTGGAGTTGACCTTGTCTGGATAGAAACCTTCCTTCTTTTCATATGTAAATCATCTTGTTCTTTTGCTAACTAACATGATTTACATATGAAAGGCAGAAAGGTTTGTATCAAAACAAAGTCAACTCCAGCTTCACTTTCACTCAAAGGCCAGGGTACTTAGCACACAACTGTAAAATGGGTGGTGACTAGAATGGATACTCCAAAATCAGGTTGGACCACCTCGGACACCTTATTGAGACTTATATAACGGAGTAACTGGTTAGCTTTCAGTTGAGGTTGGGGGTTGCAGTTTATATAGTTAAATTTAGGACTAAGCAACCCGAGAAGCTAGGTGGTAAAGTGGTACGGTAGGCTATGTAAGCCTAAGCCTAGCTGAAGTCACAGGTTCAATCCTGTGTGAGGATTTTAGATTTTCTTTTTTACACTTAAAAATTTATTGAAAATAAATTCTAAGTGTCGACATTACGTTATATAATTCTCAACAAGTGTCCGAGGTGGTCCAACCTGATTTTGGAGTATCCATTCTAGTCACGACCCTGTAAAATGGTCTATAGAGGTTTTGAACGGCAGCCATGTTGCATGGCAGGAACAAAAGATTCTTTTCCCTATGGGAAAGAATGTTCTTTCTAATGCAAAACATTTTCATTGTTCCTGCCATGTAACATGGCTGCCGTGCAAAACCTCTATTGAAAACCACTGTGATTGTTCACCTTGGAAAGGACTAAAATACCAGCAAATATTAGACGCCATACCTCCAGTAAGTTAGTTATGACGGAAGGCTTATTGCTAGACTCCGCCAAGCTGGATACAGGCGTATTATCAGCTTCTTTACCAACACTAGCAGCACTTGTAACAGCTGTAGTGGGAGTAATGGACACAGTGCTCACAAATGCCGCTGCTGTTGTGACGGTGCTTGTACTGGTCGCTGCAGCTGATGTACTGCTTGTGCTTGTTGGCATCTTCTTCAGGATGTCGTCTTTTGCTCTCCATCCCAGCTGTAAAACAATGTTAATCCTTTTAACTCGAGGCAGTGAACCACCCTTTCATTCTACAAGTATAATTTCTAAGACAGTGTTCGCAGGCACCGTGCCAGGGTACCGGTACAAAACTGGTTGTTTTCAGACTACTGGTGACCAATTTCAAGTTCTGTTCACATTCGGTGCTCAGAACCTTGCTTCGTGTCCGCACCGTAACATTCTACAATAGTAGAATAATATGGTAGAATAATATAGTAGTGCATTTATGTCATAAATCTACAAATACGTTTGTTTCAGTTTGTACGTGCTTTTAAGTAACTAACGAGACAAAATAAATGACAAGGAGAGACAGAACTTAGCATACATTGTACATGTTGTGCAATTGCAACGAACTTTTGCGATTAAATTCTTCTGTGTGACGTTGAAATGAAAGCTATCGAGCAGTACTTTTTTGCGGTACTGTTTGCTATGCGCAGACAAGAGCAAAACTGAGCGCTTTACTTACAGCTTCTAGTCGTTTACGAGTGGCTTCTACAGCAAGTGCCATCTCTTCTTTGCGTCTTTGAAAATCCTGTTTAGACTGAAACAAGGTAAACAAGTTATTTATCTTTAATCTTTAGAGATTAAAGATAAAGACACGGTCCAGCCGAAATATCGATATTTCGGTTACCTGCATAATTTGCATGTTATATTGCCAAATGCCTCAGATATGTTGTGGTTTAAATTTTATTAATGGGTTAAAATTTTCAAACTAGTTTGATTTTAACCTTTATTCGTTTCAGATTATGGTAATGAATATGACACAAAGGAAGATGAAAATTAAATTGGTTTGACTATTTAATTATATCCATATATTAATTTAAAAGGCTAGAGGTGTAACTTGCTGTTACATTGCGAGACAACAATAGCTTTCTGGTGAAAACATGTAAACATACTTACATCATCTGAAGAATAACCATTCTGGCTTTTCTCTTCATCTAAGGTTGGTGGCAACGAACAGACCCTAGAGAAAGAACGACAATGATGTATACTAAATGAGAAGTTGCATAGCTTTTTATAAGCTGAGCGTATTGAGTTTACTTCTACATTATAAGCATTGATTGACTGTTTGATAACTTGTTGATTAAATTGACTGACTGACTGCTTGTCTACTTGCCTTCCTGACAGACTGACTGTCTGACAGACTGTCTGACTGACTGTTTGACTGACTGACAGACCGTCTGTCTGACTGACTGACTGACATCCTGACACACGGACTGACCGACTGACTGACACTGACTGACTGACCGTCTGACAGACTGACTGACTGACGTTCGTAAACGCATATTTTTTATGCGTTTAGGCCTCCCGTCCACACGTAAACGATGAAAACGGTCACCCTAAACGGATATTTTCGAAAACGCTCTCCAAACTGAGTGGATATTTTCGAAAACGCCTTTTACCCGTTTACGTGTGGACAGCGTAAACGGATATTTTCGTAAACGCTGATGTCACAGATTCGGACCCAGTCCACAAATAAAGAAAATAGAGCAGAAGCGTTTACGTATCGTTTTACCGTTTACGTGTGGACAGGCGTAAACGATGGCTGGCTTCGTGTGGACGGGAGCATTTTAGATAAAAAATATGCGTAAACGTATACGTGTGGACGGGGCCTAACAGACTGACTGACTGACAGATTGTCTGACAGTTTGACAGACTGACTGAGTGACGGCCTGGCGCACGCTACTGGTGTACATGGCTAAAATTAACACTTAATTTAGCTCTTCTGAAATTATTAAAATTCAGTTTAGGTTGAGATTTGGTAAAAAAACTAAAGTTCATTAATGTCTTCCCTGTGAACAATTTTAGTTTTGCATATAGGGTTGAATAAAAGAAAATTTTACAATAGTCACCAAAAATGAGGTCATTTTGGACACTACGCGTAACATTTACAGTCTAACCTGGCACAATTCATAATTTCTCCGCTTTGATGATATGTAGGCATTTTTTCTTTTGCAATTAAAGTTAATAGCTAATGAGCATTATGTATTTTAAGAATGACTTTAAATGATCGAAAAATAACAAATTTATAGCAATTTGCAGCAAGGTAACCTAATATTACGTACCTACAAAAATAGCCTGGTCGAAAATTTTCAAAATCGATTTGGTTTTAGCTCCGTTTCTTATGTTAAAAAACAAAAAGAATTTTGAAGTGCTCATAAGTTCAGCTTATTTCCTGGGGTAACAATTTTCAATTTGGAAAATCCATACTCAAACTACAATCCAATTTTCACGGTTAGACAGCGTTTATTTTACATAAAAATACGTTTCGTTGTACGTTGGATCGAAATACGGATTCTACAGTGTGCCTTGGCACGAACAAGTTGTGCATAAAGTGTGCCCAAGTTGTGCATGAAGTGTGCATGTCTAGCTTTTTTTTCATGCCTAAGCTGTGCCTAAGCAGTGCCTAAGCTGTGCCTAAGTTGTGCCTAAATTGTGCCTTAATTCGGGCCTAAATTGTGCCTTTGAACGGCGTTATGTACCTAAATATTCCCGGGAAACATTATTTTCATCTTGCTCGTGTCACAGCGCTTTTTGGTCACACATTGTTATGACGATAAATTGCAAGATTGTTCTCATGCAACGAATTATTTTTTCTCCAAGTGAAAGCGACGGCGGGAAATCAGTAATCGTGTTTACTTGTATTCTTCCCGCACTGCCGCTTTCCCAGCCGTTTGGAGATGTAGAATAGTACTTGTATTTAATACAGATGTAGTTTCTGACCATTCGGTCATCGGCTTTGGATAAATACTGCCAAACATTCAAAAAGTTGTTCGAACAAATTGACGTTTTGGAGTTTTATCATTCGATTTGGATTTATAAAACGGAATGGGTCATTTTATTCATCGGATGAGCTGTCTGGTGTTTTCACAAGTTGGTCAAATTTCAGCAATAAATTAGCATAACCTGATGTCAAAACTATGCAGATCACATTATTTGCGTGTTCACTGACAAAAGGATCTGTCTCCAAAAAGAATCAGTGCACCAGTTGAGTAACAATGATTACAAAGCGGAAAACAACGCTAATTTCGAATTGTTAAAACAGAAAGATAGATTTATATCACGTTTTCTTCAAATATTTAAGTTCACGACGCATTTTATATCAAACAATCTTTGTTTAAGCGAACTGGCGCTGCAATTGTATTTTCGGCAGGAAAGTTCACCGGTGTTTCGTTTCGTTTCGTTTCAGCGAAATTTCTAAAAATTCGCTTCTTTTTTTAATTTGCTTTGCGAATTTTCGTGTGCGAGTTATCATGAGAACGATGCGAAAGTACTCTCGAAATGTCGGCGATATTTTGTCGAATATTCACGAGAAACAAAGAACGAAGAAGTCAAATCAAACTACAGAGAAGGTAATTTAAAACTGCTGTTTAAATGTTTTGTTCAAACGACTTTTGTAAAGTATTGAACTCTGTGGACCGAACGAATAATTTGAACGACTTTCCTAACGCTTTCAACGCGTCAACGGCCTGGAAAAAAGTTTTGTACGCTTTTTTTAAAAAAGTTTCAAATGGCATGGATGAAAATTCGAACGGTTTTTCCAACGCTTCTAATGCTTTCCTAAACCATTTTTAACGCAGTTTCCGAACTGCGATCAAACGCTTTTAGGCCGTTTAACAGATAACTGTTTAGTGTACGTTTTCCCGTGGAAGGTCACATTTATCATGTTTTATTATTATTATGTCTTGCTGTTCTCGTTCAATTCTCGTTTGTTTGTCTTGCTCGTGTCAGCCGAGTTATTACTATGACTTGTCACTTTCGATTCTCCCTGATAACCATATTTTTTACGGACTGAATCTGGCTGGTCACTCGCCGAGAATTTTCGTACGGCTTGCCTTCGGACGAGTTAAATATAACGTTTCCGAAAAACGTGCCTAAATGGGCGTAAACTGTGCCTAAGCTGTGCCTAAGCATTCTGTAAAATGTGCCGAACCTGTGCCTAGAATGTGCCTTTTGTTTTTTTTTCTCGTGTGCTTTTGCGTGAAATCCGTGCCTGTCACAGAACGTGAATTGGTGCATAAGCACGGTGTCACGCTCGTGTACACAAGTAGCGTGCGCAAGGCCCAATGCTGTAGGGTTCTGGCTGCATTAATATTGGGCCAACGATGTAAGGCTCTGGCTACCTTAATATTGGGCTAATGATGTAGGGCTCTGGCTACCTGAATATTGGGCCAATGAAGCTGGACTCTGGCTATATTAATATTGGACCAATGATGTAGGGCTCTGACTGCATTAATATTGGGCCAATGAAGTTGCGCTCTGGCTATATTAATATTGGGCCAATGATGTAGGGCTCTGGCTGCATTAATATTGGGCCAATGATTTAGGGTTCTGGCTACATTAATATTGGGACAATGATGTAGGCCTCTCGCTGCATTAATATAGGGCCAATGAAGTTGCGCTCTGGCTATATTAATATTGGGCCAATGATGATGGGCTCTGGCTACATTAATATTGGGTCAATGAAGTTGGGCTCTGGCTATATTAATATTGGGCCAATGATGTAGGCTCTGGCTGCATTAATATTGGGCCAATGAAGTTGCGCTCTGGCTATATTAATATAGGGCCAATGATGTAGGGCTCTGGCTACATTAATATTGGGCCAATGATGTAGGCCTCTCGCTGCATTAATATTGGGCCAATGATGTAGGGGTCTGGCTACATTAATATTGGGCCAATGAAGTTGCGCTCTGGCTATATTAATATTGGGCCAATGATGTAGGGCTCTGGCTGCATTAATATTGGGCCAATGAAGTTGCGCTCTGGCTATATTAATATTGGGCCAATGATGATGGGCTCTGGCTACATTAATATTGGGCCAATGAAGTTGCGCTCTGGCTATATTAATATTGGGCCAATGATGTAGGGCTCTGGCTACATTAATATTGGGCCAATGATGTAGGGCTCTGGCTGCATTAATATTGGGCCAATGATGTAGGGCTCTGGCTACATTAATATTGGGCCAATGATGTAGGCCTCTCGCTGCATTAATATTGGGCCAATGATGTAGGGCTCTGGCTACATTAATATTGGGCCAATGATGTAGGCCTCTCGCTGCATTAATATTGGGTCAATGATGTTGGGCTCTGGCTTCATTAATATTGGGCCAATGATGTAGGCCTCTCGCTGCATTAATATTGGGCCAATGAAGTTGGGCTCTGCCTATATTAATATTGGGCCAATGATGTAGGGCTCTGGCTACATTAATATTGGGGCAATGAAGCTGGGCTCTGCTACATTAATATTGGGCCAATGAAGTTGGGCTCTGGCTACATTAATATTGGGCCAAGGGCCTGGCGCACGCTACTGGTGTACATGGCTAAAATTCACACTTAATTTAGCTCTTCTGAAATGATTAAAATTCAGTTTAGGTTGAGATTTGGTAAAAAAACTAAAGTTCATTATAATGTCTTCTCTGTGAACAATTTTAGTTTTGCATATAGGGTTGAATAAAAGAAAATTTTACAATAGTCACCAAAAATGAGGCCATTTTGGACACTACGCGTAACATTTACAATCTAACCTGGCACAATTCATAATTTCTCCGCTTTGATGATATGTAGGCATTTTTTCTTTTGCAATTAAAGTTAATAGCTAATGAGCATTATGTATTTTAAGAATGACTTTAAATGATCGAAAAATAACAAATTTATAGCAATTTGCAGCAAGGTAACCTAATATTACGTACCTACAAACACAGCCTGGTCGAAAATTTTCAAAATCGACTTGGTTTTAGCTCCGTTTCTTATATTAAAAAACAAAAAGACTTTTGAAGTGCTCATAAGTTCAGCTTATTTTCTGGGGTAACAATTTTCAATTTGGAAAATCCATTTTCAAACTACAATCCAATTTTCACGGTTAGACAGCGTTTATTTTACATAAAAATACGTTTCGTTGCACGTAGGATCGAATTACGGATTCTACAGTGTGCCTTGGCACGAACAAGTTGTGCATATAAAGTGTGCCCAAGTTGTGCATGAAGTGTGCATGTCTAGCTTTTTTTCATGCCTAAGCTGTGCCTAAGCTGTGCCTAAGCTGTGCCTAAGCTGTGCCTAAGCAGTGCCTAAGCTGTGCCTAAATTGTGCCTTAATTCGGGCCTAAATTGTGCCTTTGAACGGCGTTATGTAAATATTCCCGGGAAACATTATTTTCATCTTGCTCGTGTCACAGCGCTTTTTGGTCACACATTGTTATGACGATAAATTTCAAGATTGTTCTCATGCAACGAATTATTTTTTCTCCAAGTGAAATGTAACGATGGCAAAAATAGAAGCATATTCCAATATAGACAGATATGAGTTCTAACCTCAACCCTAGGACCCACTCCGTTTTCAAAATGGTGGGCCGAGCGCAGATACCGCTGGACAAGACTGCCAAAACACTCCAAGAGTCGTGGAGCATTTTGCCACGTCACACACGTGACGTTTTCAAACGAAACGAAATCATTTCATCGTGTTTCAAGCGACAAAACACGCCGGGATTTTTGGAGCATTTTGGCAGCCTTGTCCAGGCCGCCCCGCCATTTTAAAAGCGGAGAAGGTCCTGGGGACCAGATTGACATGAGTTCATACCGTCCAGCAGGCTGATGTGATCTTGAAAGGAATCTCGCCGAGATGCTCAGTCGAGTCCTCATTAGTTTTTCTGTGTCCAGGGGCGGTGGCTCCGCTACCTGCTCGTCCGTATTTGGCTCCTGAGAGCTGGTACCCAGAGTTTCAAAGTACCGACCAACTACCTCGTCATCCTCCCCTCCCTCAGGCTTGTTTTCGTCTTCTCCAAACGGCTTTATCTCTTCCGTCGGACTGGCAATTTCTTCTTCGTCTTCTTCACTGGAAGCTTTGGTTTGAAAAACAACAAAAACATTACAATGAACATGACATCTTTCTAATTTCATTACCCAGCTTAACATTTAACCATCTTTATTTATCACCACACATGACGTTTTCGACATTCCTGATCCCAGCCGCAGTATGCAGGACGCATGTCATACATACATGAACCTGGTATATGGCCTAGCTCGCTACCAGTCTCTCGTAGCTCAGTGGCTAGAGCATCCGACCGGTGTGCGGAAGGTCAAAGGTTATGTAATTTCTGGCGTTTGAGTAATGGTAATGCGAATTAGGCAGCAATATTTCTACAATACGATAATTTATGAAACTTATACTGGTCTAGTCAACTTACGGGTTACTCTTTCCTTTTCTCCTGATTTAGTCGTATCGTTTTCCTGAAGTAAAGAAAAAAATAAAAAAAAAAAATAGTAAAACTCAAAAATATAAATATACTCTCTGCCTACCGTCCCCTCAGTAATCTTATCCTCTCCCCGCACCAATTCTTACCTCTTGTTCTTCGCCTTTTGAATCCTCTACTGTTAGGGACAGTCTCTTCGGGCGCTGGGCGGCTGACAGTTGAAAAGCCCTGATGAAACAAAAAAATATATTATCAGCCTCCACCCTTGACTATTGATATTATGCTAACTTGATATGCTGTTTGTTACTTTGTTGAAAACTCAATCGGACAAATTACAAACTGTAGAGAATCGGTAAAAATGATCTGATGTGAAAAGAAAAAATGGCATTTCCTAAGAACAAAACGAGTTAAACACGAAGACGCGCTATAAAAGGAATGGCTCCGCCCCCGTTGCAGCTCGAGTGAGCTAATTCTCATTGTTTTTATTCTGAAATCAGCGCAAAAAACTTAGAAATTCTCAAAGGAATTCCAAGGATACATACCTCAACAAATTCGTCCATTGTGTTGAAAATGTTATGGGGTTTGCCAAAAGCGACTAGTACAAACAAAGGCAAGTATTATTCACCACAGATTTTCACAGAGGTTCGTACGCGACGGCGGTGGATTGAGAAATGATCCTGACGTACCTGAGGTACTTTCCTTAGCGCGTCTTTGTGTTTAAACACACGCAAAGGCGCTGCAACGCTCATCACTGCTACGTGTTTACCTTTCTTCTTTTTGCTTCGCTTGTTCGCTTGCGTACTCGATGTATGACGTGAAACCTCTTCAGCAGTACTTTGCTTTGTTGCTATTTGTTTTTCAGTATTAAAATGAGATTTGGGATTTTTGTTAAATTTTGAATTTTGGCACTTTTGGGAGTTAAAGAGTTCAACCAGCAGAAGCATCTGTAACCGCAAAATTCTCAACACAAGTTTACACAAAGGCGATCACGTACAAGACTCTCGGATAGCGAGAACGCGCGACAAGAGATATTATTTCATTGAGCATTGCCTCTTTCCCAGGCGCGTTTTGTTATCGCCTTGGCTTCTTGGCGTTGCCCGAAGAATTTTTGTTGCCCGGGGAATTTTTTGCGAATTTTGCGAATTTGCGAATTTTGCGAATTTGTTGCCCGGGGAATTTTTTGCGAGACTAATATAGGTTTAACTGCAGTATCAGTCAATGATACTTTCCTCTCCAGTGTTTTAAAATGTCGCGCGTTTGCAAAACACGAACGATTTTCAACTTTGTGAAAGAAGGGAAGAGTGGAATCATAGAAATTTCCCAACAATTTCGAGTGAAGTTGTTAACATACCATGAATTGCAAGACGTAAGGTGTACGAAAAGCAGAAGAGCGAGGACAGCTAATATTTTAAAGCTCGTGCTTAACTTGAAATATCAGGGTTCATTTTCCGGCTGGTACAACAAGTTACATCACCACAGACCGCCCAAGAAACGCATTTATGTGCAGGATTGCACGCAAGTATTGTTTAACAAATACTTAATATTTGACGGAGTTATTTGTCATTTTCATATTACTTCGTATGTGACAGAATTATGTGTGTTATGCTGAACTTTTATAGATGAGGACAATTTGTGATGCCTATCATGGAGTAGCGTGGCCCCCTCTATTCTCTATCCTAATCCTGTACATTACTCAAGAGACGAAGGGTATCTTAATTGTTTAGTTTTGCTTCATTTATGACATTACGTCGTTTCTTAATTTTGAGAGACTTAATCATTTAATTTTCGTTGACTATTAACTTGACCTCTGAATAAACAAAAATCTAATGTTTTATTTGACACTGGCCTTGGTTTCTTCTAAAGTGATTCTTTTAAACACGCGTCAAATTTTGGTGGAAGTAAACAATAAAAGAAGACAGCTTCAAATACTAATTCTTGACCTCACGGATTACTTAAAATTGCGTTTTAGGATAAGTCTAAGAATTTATTGCATGGTTTATGGAACCAATAAGGCGGTTTTCAATCGGGTGTCGTAAAACCAAAAACAAAGTAATTACTCTGACCAATCACAACGAAGGCAGACAGTCTAATGAACCAATCACAGTTCGAAACAAATACATGCAGCCGGCGCCAAGCGCGGGAAAACACGCCTGATTAAGTTACGATTGGTTTTGGTTTTACTTCTGATTGGTCGAGAAAGTGGCGCGAGATTTTTTAGCCAATCACAGAAAGCAGCAATACAAAGCCAAAGAAATCGTGAAATTACTTTCGATACTCATTTGAAAACCGCTCTGTACCAATGAATTAATGTCGCAGACGAATTAGAGATTGGTAATTCTTAAATTGTTTAAGAACAGAATGTTTAAGGTAAAAAAGTAAATTTTATACACAATTTTACATTCAACAGCAGTCTGCAATATCATTCCGCTGAAAATTAATTTATTTGCACGACTAAAGCAAAATCACTAATATCTATTACGTTTTCTTTAGCATCAAGAAGCCTTGATTTGTAACTAAATATGAAATTTAAACTTATTTAGTTTAGCAAAATTTAAAGTTTTAATAATGAGTTACCTGAGAAATGTTTCGACTCGAGACGGTAGATAATCATATGAAGGAGACCTGTAGAGCGCTGAAGGGCTGTTTTTACGGCGAGGAGTTACCAGATTTACCGGTTTATCCAGATCATCCGGTAACGAAACATCTCCGTTGTTGTTTGGTTGAGCGATATTGGGACATGACAGGTGATGATTTAGCTGCAGAACCTCGTAATGATGCACGATTTCTTGGACCCGTGGAGCACTGGGTCGAGCAAGAGTAGAAAAGGAAGACAAGCCATGTTAGTTGAGTACATTACATGTTAAACTTGCAGCGAGGGAGGAGAGAGCGGGGGTGTTTTGAAAAACAGTAACACGGGGGTTAGCAAGTGTTAGGAAATGTTAGGAGATTATGGGTGAAAAGCGGTTCAGTGACGATTTGTAGTTTCCACGATGTTGGATGGCGCATGTGTTTATAAACTTACTTAGACTTTTGCGATTTCCTGAAAATTGCTATATACTTCCTTGGGCTTCTGGAAGATCTGTTGTTTTGACAACTGTATAATGAAATAATTCAGTTAAGATTTAATCATTAATTTTAGTTTTAAATTATGCGACTTAAACTTCAGGTTTTAGATTTAGCTAATTGTTTAGATTTAAATAAGTAGTGAATATTATGTATTATGCTTTTTTCAACAATTATGATGGATTTATTTTAAATTTATTTTTAGAGGTAAAAATCGGAGCTAAAAAAGTCAATATTTTGCACGCAGGAAAAACAACAGCAAGAATGCTTTGTAACATTTATTCATCCACGAACGAATTCAATTTTATTACATTTTAAATTTTAAAAGTACAAGTCTTAGAAACCTTTATCCAAAATACTCTGTCCATTTTATAGGTGTATTAAAATCTTTGGTTTAAAAAATAGCATGTTTTTAATACTTTTAAATCATCATTTTATTACTAACAAAACCTTTCATAAAGTGTATGAAAAATGTTAATATTTATATATTTGTTAAACTTCATGATTTTCCAAAATTTCTCTACCAAACAAACAAGAAGGTAAGAAAACTGCACTGCATACCGCAGAATATACAACGACTTTCCAGCCTTCTGATTGGCTGTATTCTTCACGGCATGGGATAAATACCGGTACGCATTAATCCCGCACCGGATCGAGATTCGGTTAGAGATTCGGTACGATTCATTTCGGTATGTTAACGCGGTATAAAGTTGTCACAGAGTACCAGTATGTGGACACACGCCACGTTTGCTATCAAAAACCAAGATTTTGTTAAAAAAGGTGAGATCAAAGTAGCTTCAGTCATGCCCATGTGGTTGTTGTCTTTTTGTTTGGCTGAGAAATTTGGAAAACAAATAAAAACAATTTAAACTGTGAAAACGGTATAACGTATTTCTATGTTAAACACAAAGAGCAATTTATCACTTTTTATCTATTTGGGTAGTTTCTTGGTGTTGCGGGTGGTGTGATCACCAAATGACGTAAAACAAAAGACTCCAAAGACACTGAACAATACCCACACCACAACACAAAAGCTAACGTGACCAACAATGGCTTCCGCAACACCAAGAAACACCTTCTATTTTTATTCTATTTTTATCATATTCTCCAAATCACTGGATCCATACAAAGTTGTAATATCCAAGTAACGTCACAGAAAGCAGGAGAAGACAACCGAAAGTTCTCTTCTTGTTAATCAAACCATAAAAACAAACGCGTTTCTCCTTTATGTTGAGCTTAATCTGTGACTGTTTATCAAAATTATCTTCGAGAGAAATGCTTACAAAATCATTCAAAGAACGGTTCTCAAGACTATTTTTAATAGAGTTCTCACTTTCAACATTGATTCCTTTACATTTTATACCGTTATAGGTTATACCGTTAAATTTAAAGTATGTTTTATCGTCATGAGGGTTTAAGGTTGGGTTCATGTGAGCCTTAATCGCAGGTGTTGTCATTTCATTTAAGAGAGATTTCACAGAAATTATTTCATTTGTTTGATCGATGGTTAAGCGTTTAGTTTGTTCAGGGGAGGTAGAATCTGCAGAAACGCTGAAAAGATCCATCGACTTAAATTTCTGGTACCAGGCGCAAAAGCGTTCAGTGTTAGGAGCATTGAAAAATGACCCCACACTTGGCTCCATTTTACTCGGAGCTCTAAACAATACTTCAACCGGGAGTAACCATTTCTCTGTCCTGTAGTTTAATTCACATGGGCCACCAGGGTCAAGAAAGATGGGCCTCATGTCTTGTGGCACAACAGAGGGCATGTGATCCAAAAAGGTGTACCCTGTCCCAGTACAGCATGCACACCAGTCAGAGTCACAGTGCCCGTCATTTCCCTGGGAACGAGTTTGAACAAGGATATCGTGGGGGGTATACTGGGGATATTTGTCTGACCTGGCAACTTCACTGTCGAAGTCGTCCTTGCTTGGCGGAAGGTAGATTATCACTTCCTTTACTTCTCCTTCGCTAAGTTCCTGCGCCTCCTCAAACTTCAACTCTCCAGACTCCGAGGTAACAACACTGCTCTTCCGCGGGGGATGCATAGTGACGTCACTACCACGCGTCACAGTGACTCCAGGAAGCGTCTCGCTGTCACTCTGTTTGGCGGGAAACTTAGACTAAGTTTCGCAAGATAATTATACAACACTGACCTTCTAAATAATACTGGTGTACTTGACCATTACAAGAGTACTCTGTAGCGGTTTTTTGTTATTTTTGTTTGTGAATTGTTTCTGGTGATCAATGTTTCGAAAACAATGTTTCTGTGGCTCGAAAGAAGCACGGGGCGAGGCGAGACTCCCACCAGCTTTTGCGAGCTCGCTCGCAGGGGATACACACTTGACGGACCTGCAGCCGGCTATTATGCTCTGCAACTGCAATGAAGATGACCGGCATCTCAAAGTTTGAAAATGACCAAATTGAGTTTATGATCGCTTATTTTCCACCTGTTGCCCGCAACCTTTAAGATTAATGACCGCCCTGAAGATTGTTTCCGAATACTGATTTTGCCTAAAACTCCAACGCAGACATCGTCACGCGCTTCTTCCTCACGAACGACATTTCCGGGGAACGAAAGATTGCGTAAGGAAACCCAAGGACGTGTGTACTAAAGGCTAGAGTTTGGCTGCGCTTAGGAATGAAATGGTTTAGTACTTAAAAGTTAAATACATTGCATCAACTCTGCCCGAGAGCCACACAAAGGATAGTAAAACTATTGAGATTAGTTCAAAGCCAGCTAAGCAAAACACCTGATTGCATCTTTTCCAATACAATACCTCCTGTTGATATAACTGACTTGCTGACCAGAACGATTAGAATACCAAAAGCTACTCACCTGATTTTCCATATCCTCCTCTGTGAGTTCCTCCAAGGCAGCTCTGCCGTCGGCCGGAAACAGATCATCGTCTTCCTGTAAGTTAAATGAGGGAAAAATCCATGCATAAATGATGTCCGTGTGTTGAATTTCGGCATAGATTACAGGTCCAAGTCTGCGCAAACATTATCTCTGCATGTTGTACAAACTTCATGCAAAAATTATGTCAGTATGTTTATTTCCCACATTAATTACAAGTCCAAGCCTGCGCACACATTATCTGTGCACGTTATACAAATTTTAGGCCGGGCACACGGTGCAACATCGCTCGCAATGTTTGCGATCGAGGTAGCCACACCATGCAACATAACGTGCTCAATGCAACATTTCAAATGTTGAGCGATATGGGCTGTGTTGATGGAACACAATCCGATTCTACTCCCTCTAGATTCTAGATCATCGCGCGCAACAAATTCAAGGGTGGACACACGGTGTAGTTAAGTTCCGTGCGACGTTGCATCGTGTGGCCGCGCCTTAACCCTTAAACTCTAAAGAGTGCCAAAAAAACAAAATTCAAGAAAAATCCCAAATTTCATTTTGTAAAATATTGAAAAACAAATGGTACCATGCAAAAGTACTGCTGAAGAGGTTTCATTTGAATGGTCATAGGATTTTGTCGACAGACTCAAAAGTTAGAACTACATTACATGTCTCGATAATCGACTCTTTGTCCGTAATATTGGGGTGTACTACTTATGACAAGAGAAAGTTAAAAGAATATAACTTACTCCTTTTGTAAGGGAACAACGTCTCTCAAGAGGCTGGATATAGAGAAAGAAATAATCACTATGTAAGAAAAACAAAACAAACAGAGCTAACTTAGAGCAGTTTTCGATTGAGTGTCGAAAGTAATAGGCCATTTCCGAGTTGCTTTTTGTCTCGTTATCAAAGCGAGGCTTGGTGCACAACCTTTCATGTGAAAATTAGTTTTATTTACATGTGAATTAAAACTAATTTTCATATGAAAGGTTGTGCACCAAGCCTCGCCTTGATAACGAGACAAAAAGCAACTCGGAAATGGCCTATTGCGCGATTGCTTTGGTTTTTCATTACCTAAGCTTTGTGATTGGCACAAAAATCTTGCGTCACTTAATCAACATTCGTGACTTGCTCGCACGCGTTTTCCCGCACTTGGCGCCGGCTGCATGTATTTGTTTCGAATTCTGATTGGTTCATTGGATTGTCTGCGTCTGTTGTGATTGGCACTCAGCCGAAAACCGCTCTTTGTTAAAAACAAATTTACTGCTTTTTTAAAGAACTAAAACTGCATGTAATTTGTAAAAAGTGCAGCAAAAGTTGATCGTCAGTTCAGATTTTGCCCATGATTCGTCATTAACATATTTAACAGCCTTAGCCTTTTCATGGCAAATTACAGAAAGTATACATTTCCACAAAACTATGACAACAAACAACAACACACAAACGTACTGCTCAATAGCAGTCTTTGAGTCCGTGGATTTCATCCAGACTCAAAAGTTAGAGGCACTCGAGACTGAAGGGGCTCACTGTGACATAACAATGAAATATAAATATCAAAACCCAAAAAATTCGGACCGCTACAAATGTTGGACCTGAGGTTTGTGAACGCGTCCGAATTTTTTGAGGTTTAACTTAAGCTACATACGCTGTTTGCCAGAACTCTCATTTGTTCTTGAAGGGAGATTGGTTCTATCGTATAACGTTTCCGATCTGTGGAAAGAATTAAAACAACATCAACCCTAACTCGTCCGCAGTCGTCTCTCTTGGCAAGATGCGGGAGACGCGTACGGGGAATGGATACGGAACCAGAGAAGCGCGCCCTAGGGGAGCTACCGCACGCTCCCCTCGGCCGCGCTTCTCTAGTTATTTCATTGAGAGACAACTGGGGACGAGTCAGACATCAACCCAAACATTGAACTTACTTAGACAATACAGTGTAATAAAATACGCCATTTTTTTTAAACTTCAAAACGCAGGTAAAAAAAGTCGCACTCGGGCCACGATGGCCCACACGGCCGGAGCTTAACCCGGTTTCCGTAGCATGAAGCAACTAGGAATATTGCTACTCCCCCCTGGATGGGATGCTAGTCCATCGCAGGGTTACCCCCAGCATTTTGTCGCCGGTACCCATTTATACACCTGGGTGGAGAGAGACAGTGTGGAGTAAAGTTTCTTGTCTAAGGAAACAACACGACGGCAGAGTCCAGGCTAGAACCACCGACCTTCAGGTTGAAAGTCCGACGCGCTAACCACTAGACCACCGTGCTGCCACTTCAAAACGCAGCCTTAAGTAAACTTATTTCTATGGAAAGGAGTTAAACGAAAGTAAAGTAAAGAAAAGTAAACGACTTTATTTTGCCGACGCCATCCCCATGCGCAAGGCAGGTGACCACTGCCTATCGTATTTTGAACAGGCAAAATATATGCGAAAGCATTATGCACTAGTCAAAGAAGTTGGAGTGAAGTCTTCTTTTTCGTGCATGCTTATAGTAGTTACATAATGAAAGAAATCAGGACAAATTGTTTCCCCAATATATTTTCAGAGAAACTATCAACATTTTAATTTGTCCAGTTCTCACCTGACGTGTCGATTGGGAATTTAATCGGTTGTATTGTACCATTGTCTCCAGTCACATGAATGCCGCCATTTTGAACTCGCTAGAAAAGAAAAAAAAAACAACATCGAATCAAAACTTTCTCTAGAAATTGCTGAAAACTGCTGAAAGCTGCAAATATCAAAGACAGAAGAGACATGATCTTTTTCGTCAGCCTTCACTTAGTAAATGCGAACAAGCTTGGGACTTTCTTGTAAAAGATGTTGCTAATAATTGTAATGACATAACGAGGAACAGGGGAAGTGATGTTCCAACACTGGCCCAACATTGCACTTCATGGCAGGATGTGGTGCTTATATGTTCACGGCTCACTGACCATGGCGAGGAAGATGTATCTTGTGAACTATGATCTGCCCGAGAAAGGGTAGGTGGGGAGGAAGGGTACGTGGGGAGCAGGGGAGGGGAAGGGACGGGAGGGGAGAGAAGGGGAAGAAAAGGGAGGGAGGGAGGGAGGGGAGGGTATGGATCTCACCTGTGCCCATCGCCCTCCAGGTTGGGCTGTTTGTTGAGTGTTGTCCTGTTCTGGAGATAAGCTTGTTTTATCACTCCCTTCAGCAATGAGCTGAATAAATGAAATAAACGCACACCGTCATTAAACACCTTCCATAAAGAGACACTCACCATATGACCTCCTGTTAACCTTTACTCCCATGAGTGCCAAAAAAAAAGAAAAATCCTAAATTTCATTTTGTAAAATATTGAAAAACAAATGATACCACGCAAAAGTACTGCCGAAGAGATTTCATTTGTAGGGTCACACCATAGGATTTCGCCAAAAGACTCAAAAGTTAGAACTACACCACATGTCTCCATTATTGACTCTGGGAGTCAAAGGGTTAATTAATACTACCAGCTTGTTATTACAGCCTCTTTTTATCGGTCCAAACAAATAGATCAATCATTTTCTAATGTCAAAACCTCTTTTATCTGGCCGTTCCGTTAGACCCCATATCTGGGTCATTTCCTGCCATCCCAACGATCACCTTTCTGGATACCTAACCGTTATTTTCTTTAACAATTTACCCCGTTAAAAGACCACTCGACATGCATAACGAGATATAACTGGCGAAAGTTACCAAAAATTGTCAAACAACGAAACAATTTAATTGCAAAATTTCGTAATTCATGCTATCATTTTAAGAGATTAGCATCGCCCTCTTCTGCTGGAATGGCTTCGCAGCAAGTTCCTATGAGAGATTCGTACCATCAGTTCATATCCTCCGCCCACCCTCCCCTCCCCTCCCTTCTGCTCATCAATACGACTATTTTCACGACGCTCCTAGTTGTTCAAGGTTACACTACTGTACTTACGTAGTGAGGATTTCACCTACCTGTTTTTTAGCCCAAGCAGGTAACTGTCCAACACTAAAGCGGTAATCTTTAATGGGAGGACTGGGCTCTAATAGGACAAAGAAAACGAAAACAGCAAAACACAAAGCAAGTCAAAAACTCCAGTTGGGTCACAGTTTTAAGATTGAAATTACCAAAGGGAGAGAAAGGAAGACATGGGATTTCTAAAAACTTCACAAGTGCATTTTCACGCAATACCGAAAGAAACATTCATCGATAAATTATATAATGGCAGGGTTTTTGTCAAGGTTTGCAATAACAGGGACCAAATTGTGAGTAACAGGGACCATTTATTGTCACGCAGTCCCAATAGACCAATTTCGATATATTAAAATTCATACTTGGCTCCGAGGCTTGGGGGAATAAATATTAATAAATATTAGGCCATTTCTCAGCAAATTTGGGTTTTTGTTTTAACTGCTATGAAAGAGGCATTAGTAACAAAGCACAGTTTTATTTCACTCGTAATAAAGATAAATAGCCCATCGACTTTAGCAGTTCTTTATTCAAATATCTTAGCACATATTCATGCGAAATAGCCGGGACAAGAATTGAAATAGCTGAGTAAAGGTCCCAGTGTCTGTGCTCTAACAAAAACCCTGCAGAGCTAGTAAAGGCACTTTAAAACTTATCAAAAATACCTCTAAATGGCCGAGAGAATGCTGATGGTTCTGCAGGTGAAAACTCGTTCTCTTCTGGGATGGAGGGGTGAGATATTTGGTATGTATCACGCCTGTAGTTAAAATGGTTCATACTTAGTTAAAATACCGTACAATTCCAAATATAAGCACTCCCAAAATTACGCCCTTCCCACCCCTTAAATCACAGACGCAAAAAAACTTCTAAAAAAAACCTCCTACAAAGAGCGGTTTTCAATTGAGTATCGAAAGTAATTTCGCAATTGCTTTGGTTTTTCATTGCTAAGCTTTGTGATTGGCTAAAAAATCTCGCGCCACTTTCTTAGAGCAGTTTTCAATTGAGTGTCGTGAAACCAAAACCAAAGTAATTACTCTGACCAATCACAGCAGTCGTAAACAATCCAATGAACCAATCAGAGCTCGAAGCAATTGCATGTCTGCGGCGAGCAATTGGTTTTGGTTTTGGTTTTACTTCTGATTGGTCAAGAAAGTGGCGCGAGATTTTTTAGCCAATCACAAAGCATAGCAATGCAAAACCAAAGCAATTGTGTAATTACTTTCGACACTCAATTGAAAACTGCTCTAACCAATCAAAAGTAAAACCAAAACCAATCGTGACTTGCTCGCATGCGTTTTCCCGCGCTTGGCGCTGGCTACATGTAATTGCTTCGAGTTCTGATTGGTTCATTGGATTGTCTGTGTCTGTTGTGATTGGCCAGAGTAATTACTTTGGTTTTGGTTTTAGTGATGAAAGCAAAGACATGTCAACTAAAGAGAAAAAATAACCGCTAAAAAATGTCAAATGGCAATTTTGATTTCTTGACCCGGCTTGTCACGAAATCAAATTTCATGAACTGTAATCCACTTCCATCCTTGTAATCCTGCACTTTATGTCAATTTTACTCTATAGAATTTTTTTTTCCAATAAAGTTGTTTATTTGGTGGCATTTGGCGATATAATGTGGAAATAAGGTAAGCGACATTTTGTCATTTCGGCGGGAGAGCGTCCCTTAAAGAACAATTTTAAAAAGCAAACTCTCCGTGATAGTTTAGTACAGAGAAGGACCATAAAAAAAAACCTCGAAGAGTTTCTACCTGATAGGTGTTCCAAACTGGAATTTGATCTCTGGTTCATGCCCAAGCGCCTGAAGTTTTTCCACCATATTCTGATGAACAAAAACAACGTTATAATTTAGTTATTTATCATGCATTCATCATGTACAACTTAATTATCGTTTTGCAGTTATCCATAAAATTGATTGACGAAAATTTTGTTAGTATCACGCTGTACATTGCGCAAAATTGTTCCAAATAAACGCAACCTCTATTTAATGCCAGACAGGTTTATTTCTTTTGGGATGTTTATAGGTCATTAATTTAGTAGAGTGTTAAAATGAGAAGCAATAGAGGTTTTGCACGGCAGCCATGTTGCATGGCAGGAACAATGAAAATGTTTTGCATTAGAAAGAACATTCTTTCCCATAGGGAAAATAATCTATTGTTCCTGCCATGCAACATGGCTGCCGTGCAAAACCTCTATATCAGCAAAATATGATTGGCGCAATAAACAGCAGGACAAAATAACGAAACTATAGAATATTCCAAGAATTACCTGTGTGTATGTTGAGGGAATTTTCCACACAAATATGCACCTGTGAAGAAGAAACAACAATTTAGATGTTATGTCGTTGTTTTTAATTGTTTGCTATTTTATTGGAGAAGATAATTGGAATTCCAGCCATAAAGAGTTCGTGTTTCAGTACGAATTAAATCACAGTTCTTTCCAGTGACCCCTCAAATCTTTTCAAAATCTGATAACTTTTATTTCCTTCAGGATTACTTTCGCATTTTGGCTCGTTTTAAACTGTTGTCAATATTGGAGTTGAAGATAATCAGAAATTTCAAAACAGCTGCAGAGTTAACCCTTTCACTCTCAGAGTCAATTATGGAGACATGTAGTGTAGTTCTAACTTTTGAGTCCGTCGACGAAAACCTATGGTGTGACCATTCAAATGAAACCTTTTGAGCAATACTTTTGCATGGTACCATTTGTTTTTCAATATTTTACAAAATGAAATTTGGGATTTTTCTTGAATTTTGGTATTTGGGACTCTTAGGAGTTAAAGGGTTTTTTAACAACTCACCCATCCCCGCCAACAGAAATGAGATTCTTGCAGTCCACTGAGAACTTCATTCCAGTCACAACCTCTGCAAACAGTCCAAAGTTTCAATGGTTTGTTAGCATTTACCGGTCAGAGCAACTGTCAGCTGATTGTTGTAAAAAGTGCTTGGTTCAAGAATGAGTGTAACAAGTTCTACTCATTTTATTCACACCTCCCCATCATTCTTAGTCCTGAGATCCCCCCCCCCCCCCCCCCCCCAGCCATTCCTCAGGGCTAAAAAATAACTCTAGAGCTTGGTGGCCAGTCGGGCCAGTTTCCTTGAATTCTTAGTGGCCCATCCCAAAATAAAGTAGCCCTCAATTTCCTCAGTCTTTTCTCAGTGAAAGTATGTGCCACTTCGAAACCGTCCTGCAAAGAATCCTGTCTAGAGTCACGTGGCAATCACAAAATCAAAATGGCCTCTAGATGTTATAAATGTGGATCACTCATAAAGGCTCGGAATGTTCCACTTCAGAACCAAAAATTCCCTAAAATTAATAAACTTAAGAGTTGAAGAAAATAAAAGAATAGAAAGGTTGTCCAATTACACAACATATTTAGTTTTATTTTAACTCTGTACTTCACATAATTTACATTGCAATTTTCGAAATTCTGTAACATAGTCGCACATCAGGTGATCAAACCTCAACTTTTGGTGGCCCTGGTCAGTTTTTATTTTAACTCGCTACTGGGGACTGGGCGACTGCCAATTTTTAGCCATGCTTTCCCCTACGACTTCTTCTGCGAGGGAAATTCTTTTAGTTGTAAGCTTAAGTTGTGAACACCCTAAGAGGTACCAAAGCCGCATTTTTAATCCCTAAAGTTATGACAAAATTCTCCCAGGGTAATATACCCTAATGGCTATGAACTTACCAGAATGCCCCGACATGCTGGCCACACACTCCCCGGAGTCAAACTCAGTAATACACACACTTTTATCTGAACAGCTTGTGGCTGCATATGTTCCAGAGTTATCCAGAGTTATCTAACAACAACAACAAATGACCGAGTGAGCTTTCTGAATGAGGAACACATGACATCCAGGCTGGTTACCAAATCTGATAAACAGCTTTCAATTGAGTGTCTTAAAACTAAAACCAAAGTAATTACATCTGTGAAAAGAATCCAGCCTGCAGATCAGTATCTAACATTTCCCCTCCCCCCTTATTAATTCACTCCCCCCTCCCTCCTCCCCACCCTTCATGATAGAGTCTGCATCCGCCACTGCAGTGAGCCAACCAGAACTCGAATCAATTACATGCAACCTACACCAAGGGCAGAAAAACGTTCATGAGTAAGACACAATTAGTTTTGGTTTTACCTCTTTTTAGTTGAGAATTCAAGTGGCACAAGTTTTTTTTTTTAACAATAACTTATCACAGAGAGAAGTAGAGAAAATGCAAAGGAAATGCAAATTACTTATAAGTGTTAATAAATGCACCCTTCCTCAGAGTCAAACTATCAACCATAAAGCATGTTCACATGCTCCAGGCAAGAAATTCCTAAGTTACTCTTTGGAAAATTTCACTGAAATCTTTAGTAACATACCCTGACAAGAGTTCCATCATCCACTGGTGTGCCTTTATATATCCTTGTCTGCTTGCCACTGTTTACATCATACACCCTTCAACCAAAACAAATCTCAATAATCTGGCGCGAGTAACAGTGATTGAATTTTGATTTATGAGATGCCAATCAGTAATCAAGTTTATGCCAATAATTGAGCGAGGTTGACAATCAAAGGCTCCTATGAACCAACTCCCGCATATTAAACAGTCAAGTGGATTTTGTCTTCAACTGCTATTCATTCAATGCTTCGCATATTCACAAGTAAAAGACGAGAAGACATAAAATATGCACATCAAGCTACATGTATACATTAACAATTCATCTGAATCAATATAAAGGTAATTGGAAGGGGGTGGTTTTTTTAATCACTCCAATGATAAACAATGTGATACAATTGAATTTTTTGTACTTCAAAGTGAATTATTTTAAATCGTGGAGTTCTGTTCACAATTATTTTTGGACTTGTTACTGTTCATGCTACATTAATCATATGGTGTCTTTCATTTCATTTCGAAATTAACACTTACAAATAAATGCACTGTCTTGATTAAATACCTCTATTGAATATCACCTATCTTATGCACCATAAGTTTATAATAAATGCTCCAAGTATTTATTCAGGCAATCTTACAATTTATTATTAATTTTATTGAAACATAGAGACAAGGACATGGTCTAACACTAAGTTAATACCTGACATTTCGGTCTTGGCAAGCAGTGGCCGCATGTTTCCTGAAAAAAAAAAATCAAATCAAATCAAATCAAATTTCTAACAGATCTGTCGTACACTCTTAATCTCTCATAAACAACAACCCTGGTGATTCGGAAAGGTAGTCACTTCAAGAAATAGCTGCTATATAAGAAAGACTGAGATGTCATGATGGCATTTATGTAAGTAACTGGGCTGAGTGGAGTACAATTCAGGGAGTTATTGGGTGAGTTATTTCAAATTGGCCGAGCGTGTAATGCGAGGATGATTTGAATAACAAAACAATTAAGCCTGAATTGCATGACATGAAATTCAATTAGCATCACTAATTAATTGCATCAATAATGAAATTCGCACCTGATTGACACATGCACAACGTAGCTGTCCAATTACAGCTATCCAATTATTACAATAAGTTGTAATTAGATGGCTGTGATTGGAAACCCACGTGACTGCATGCCAATCACGTTACAAATAGGTGCCCTTTGACCATGAATCACAATCAAGAATTTTGTTATTTATGCAATAGGCCATTTCCAAATTAAGTTACGCCTCGTTGTCAAAGCGAGGCTAGGTGCAAAACCTTTCATATGAAATTGAGTTTTTATTCAAATGAAAATTAAACTCATTTTCATATGAAAGGTTTTGCATCTAGCCTCGCTTGGACAACATGGCATAACATAACTCGGAAATGGCTTATTATGAAGGTAACTTCATCTGCATTCTGTATCATATGCGGGACTGTCCTTAAGCTTTGAGGTTGCCAGCTACACAAGGAAAATAGGCAGTCATAAATTCAAGATAGGCTCCTATGGTTGTGCATGTCCTTTAGTCATTTCTAAACTTGAGTTGCTGATCATCTTCATTGCAGTTGTTGGCCATAATAGCTGACTGTCAGCTGCTACTAACGGTCTTGCATATGACTAATTTTGAGCAAAGCAAAACAATGTTAATCAACACCAAAAAACGACACATGAGAGTGGTACATTTGTAAGATCTCACCTTGACACATCAATGTCCATGTCATAAAATGTGGTTTTACCAACATAATTTGTGGTTCTAACAAACTGCAGTTCTGGATTCTGTGAAATTCACAGAAAAGAAAAAAATATCAAGACTTCTCTTTGACATAAATATTACTTCTCAGCTTGCCTGCTGAAATTGATGAAGAGCATCACTCAAAGCAATGCATTCTAATTTAATGAAAAAGTAATATTCCCATAAGCAGATGCCTTTGGCACCTCATTACACTTAGGACCTCATTACACCTCATTACACCTCATAACACTTATGGAAGGTTAAAATGAAGTATGTGTGCAGCAAAGTGTCATAATTATCAGTTGTCATGGCACCATTGGAAAATTCCACTCTGTTAAAACTCTCAATAAATCTAAATTTTGAAAAAAAAAAAATTTGATGTTCCTTGATGCTTTATATCATGAAGATAGTTATATGGATGTTACGCATTTGATAAGATACATGTATTTTATGAAGTTAACTTAATAATTTGTTGTAAATACCTCAGGTAGTAATTCAAAAACATAGATTAGTGTAATAAATTATTGCACTAAAAATTTATGTGTAACTATGGCGAAATGTCTTAGACTGTTTTTTTTTTCAACTGGTTCAATTTTGTTTATATTCACAGCTTATCTGAAATAGCATGATGAATTGCGTGACATATTTAAAACCTTTACAAATCGGAAGCAAAACATCGTTTAAACCTGAAACTTTTTGTGAAGGATTGTAATACTGGTATCTACATGCCATGTTAGAAACAGCTTTGTAGGATGTAAAGTTTAGATTTTTGAATTTTTATGTTGTCATGTGCAGGCCAAGAATATGCTAACTTTGCAGCTAAATCTAATGAGTCAGTCACCAAATGGTCACTTAAAAAAAAGCTGTAACTTGGAGGATTGTAGAAGTAATCAAACATACATGTCACTGCACTTGTCACAATGAAGTAATACCTGTTGAGCAGTTCTAAATATGATACTTTTGTCAGCTCCACAGCTCAAAAGTTGCAACTCGTCAGATTCAGACACTGAAATAAATGCATCAAAACAATGTGTTTCAGAACAAGCTCCAAAACTAGCAGTAATCGGAGATCATGGAGACGCGTTCGAAGGAACTTCCGGCGGAAATGAGCCCCTGAAAAAACAATAGGGGCGGCCATTTGGAAGACCGTCTACCAAAAACTCTCAAATTTTACTGCATGTAAACCACAGGACAATCAACACGAACCAAATTAGAATTGCGTTCTTCGAACGCGATTATTAGCAAAATCTTACTCAAAGGGCCCTGTGACATAATTTAAAAAAAGGAATGTGATAAATAATATCACTCTTGCAGCAACTTCTAGAAAGGTCCACAGGCAACCAAAAAATAACATTACAGTTCAGGCAAGGATTATTTTAGTTGTATTCATATGAATGTCACTTACTGTTAAACTTGATAGAGGTGATTGAAGCTGAATGATCATCTAAGGTCTGAACAAAACTAAAGTTATTCTGTACATCAAAGATGTGAATGAGTCGATCTCGCCCAGCAGAAGCCAGTAGCTTATGACCTATGAGTTAGACCAACAATAAGTTAATAAAAATTAATGTGGGGGAACAAATACCACTATGGAACATTCCTTTCTTCGACATGGCAAATGGAATATTATATTTGAGATATTAGAGATGAACCACAAGCTTTTCAACCGTATTCATCGAAGATAATTTTAATTAATGTCACTGTTCCGTTAAATTGATCCTCAAAATAGCGTCTCCGTAATTGGTTAATAATTCAATATATAACTTATGTAGAATAAGACCACCAGACACAATTGGCGTTAAATAGGGGGACACCGCTCGGTGATTGGCGTGACAGGCGACTTCCATTGCGTGACCTTTTAAAGCCTCACTTCTTCTGGCACTACGAGCTGCAACCTAGGCCAACAACGCGCTGCAGCGGCAGCACACCTAAGACCAGCAACGCGCCACTCTGAGAAGAGTATTGGCAGGTCTAAAAACTAGAGCGCTACGAGCTGAAAACTAGGCCAGCAACGCGCTACAGCGGCAGCACTACGAGCTGAAACCTAAGGCCAGCAACGCGCAAACATAAACAACTAAACGACCCATTGCGCCTCACCAATCTAACCAGCGGTGCTGGATCGGACCGGAATATTGGCAGGTCGATAACGTGAAAAAACGATAGAATAAACTGGTAAACTAAGCTTGGGGAAGTCGCTGCGCAGACTTAACCGATCGCCTATCCCCGAGAAGTGGCCCCAAGTTTATTGATTTGACACAGGGAGGGAGGGAGGGTAACTTTTACAAAACTTGACAGTGAGTAAATCAACTGAAGGCAAATGTGACTTTGAACCTTTTACATTGCATTTTATAGCTTGACAGTGTTCGTGGCCAAAACCAATGGCTGAGGCTGTACTATATAGTGCCTAGATTTCGCATGATAACAAATGAGACATGAATAGAGTATTTACTGATTTAACCACTGAGAAAACGCGAACTAACTAGCAAACCAGACAAGATTGCAACATGCTTACAAAAGTAAAAGTACTATTGATAAAACAACCTTTGTACGTCTAGGTTCAAGTCTAAAGTACAGTACACAAATACAATAGCATAAAAATAGATGCCCCACGGGGCCAATAGCGTCACGCTCCATTAACTGCGTTTTACATTTGTATTGTAAAACTTTCCTAATAATAATAATATATATATATATATATTTTTTTTTTTTTTGGGGGGGGGGGGTAGCTCTCTACCACAAAAAGCCCTGTCAAACTGTTGTGTGGTGCAGTGTAGAAACACATTTTTTTGATTTGACAAGGCTGCTAAACCTTTCTCAGCTTCTGTTAATTTTAATGGTATTGCATGAGTAAAGGAAGAGCAGAAATGAACAAAAGTTGAGAAGGGTACATGGTAATTGCTAATTTATCCTTCATTTATTTCATGACAAGAAAGTGGCACCTAATTTACTGCCCCTATGGATTCATTTTGCAAGTTTAATATATTCACACATTTTTAACCTTGGCGAGAATAATGAAGTTAAAACCTGTGCAAAAATGTAAGGCATTAGTCAAAGGGTATTTTAATACCCTTCAGTGTGTCTTTGGTATCAATATGGCAAACACTGAAGCAAGCAATAAAAAGCGTTGCTTTGAGGAGAAGTTTCCCTTCCCAATCTCTTGGACCTGGTTTCTCAGAATACAGATTCAGGGATAACTGACTGCATTACCACTTTCATTGGGTGAAAATTCCACGCACAACACCTCTGACTCATGAGCTTCAATCTTTGCAGTTTCATCAAAAAACATCAAGTCATACACCCTGAAAAAAAAGACAATAATTGTAACAAAATTAACTGACCAGAGAGGTTTATTGAGAAAACAAGAGGCTCCAAGCAGCCTATACTCATGCGCATGCGTAAGATAGTTTTATGATATATTTTAAACATGATAAGATGTCCAACATTTAGAAGAGTTACTCCTTTCATTCACTCATCGTTCCTGCAAACTACGTTGTTCACTATTGAATGTTTTCTAATGAAGGCTGTACCACGATGGAGCCAGTGATTCTTCTAAGTGTTATATATACCTAGCGTGAACATTAGTAAAATGTAAGTAGGGTTGTAGGAGACGCTGTCGTGACACTTTGGTAACACTGTTTTACCGGAAGTGAGAGTAGCCGGAAGTCACTAAACAGAAGTTAGTGTAAATGACAAAGCTATGAACTGGAAGTACACAATTTAAAATATGCGTGCATAAATTTGCATGCAAAATCGTGACACAAAGAAATAATAAAAAGAAAAAGAAAAAAAAGAAAAATGAAGGGCATTTTTTAACTTATTGCGCTTTGCACGTGAGTAATAAGATTTAACAAAACCACAGAGTCACAAACCTGACATTTCCAGATCTGTCACCAGTAGCAAGGGTTTGACCATCTGGACTGATACGCAGACATCTCACTCCAGCATTACGAGAGTCACTGGTGGAATCTCGCATGTTCTTTATTGCTGCAGAAAATTGTAGACAATAATTATTATTGGTGCATTAAAAGTGACAAAAAAGGCAAAAATAAAAGAATTTCTCATGACATTGTTGATCATAATGTAGCCTGCCGTGTAGATGCAATATAATGTAACCTTCGATCAGGTGTTTTTTGTTTTCTTTTTTTCAGAGGGAAAGTCGGCGCAAGTGCAGGAAGGGATTTTTTTCCTCCCCAAGCTTGTACTACAGTACTTACCCACTAATAAGAACCATGGTTTTTCCAAGTTAGCCTAAACAGGTTCTTATATAAATGGTGCTTAGTAGAGTTTTAGGCTATTTAAGTTCTTAAACAGGTTCTTATTTTTATAAGAAAGATACGATACCAGTGCCTGGTAGAAGGGCGGCATCTATATTAATTTAACGCCAAAACCGGCCTGACCTTTGGACATTACTGTATGTACTGTATATATACCAAATTTAGAGATTTTTATAGTACATACATGTTTAAGTTCATTACAGTACTTTTGAGAGTCATGTCTTTTATCTTTGCCTGAAGATCTTTAAGGTACATTTTCTAAAATAAGAACCTGTTTCAAATTTTAGGCTAAATAGGTTCTTATGTAAAGGGGGTCTAATTTGATATTTTTAGGCTAACAGGTTCTTAAATTCTAGGTTCTTATAAGCGGGTAAGTACTGTAACTTTTCCTCCGAAAAAAAAAAAAACACGAAAAGAGTACCTGATCACAGGTTAAATTTAATCTGGTTTACTGAAAAAGGGAAATCAACTAACCTGGACTGATATCTGTATCTTTCAGATTTGCTACTGTATCTTCTGTATATATGACCTTCATCATCTCCTGCACCGTATAACAAACACAACAGCGTCAATAATATTATTTTCACAGCATCTAGAACTGAACTGATACAGTCAGTTAGTCAGTCAACATACTGGATATCGGCATACTGTAATTCAGTATTCAAATTTGTGACTGGGGAGAAGTTTAAGGGTACTTACCATAACTGACCGGCCAGACTGGTCATTTCATAAACATACATGTAATGCACCTTTTTGAAAACTTATTTCTATAAGCCCAACAATCTATAGATGGTTTTCACTCACGTGATCTTCAGTCCTGTGGGACTCAAATGATAAAGGCCATGGCGGCCATGTTGGTGTACCTAACAAAAGGAGTTCATTAAAATTCTTTTGTAGCTGTACACCAATATGGCCGCCGTGACGTAGCGTGAAAACCATCTATATCTATAAATTGACCGGTCTGGACTGCCAGTTTGAAAAAATAATAGCATGCTATTTAGGAATTGACTTGCTTGGCTGGTCAGTTCTGACAAATGAGAGGCACCCTAAGTTAGAGTAAAGTGTTTTATCCAAAAACAGAATTAAGAGAGAGGTATTGTAAGGGTAAGCTGTCCTGTCCAGAGACACTGTTAATGGTGTGTGAAAAGATAAACGACTAAGATATTTAATGATACTACTGACCATATGGGCAAATTATGTTTGGTTACAGTGTATTTATTTATCTGGATACTCTAACAGAATTTGTACCTTGCTGTAGACATTTCTTTCAAATAAAACACTTGTTCCTGGAAAAGAAAACCAGTGCATAATTTTAGAAAGTCTTTTATGAAGATAAACCAAATTAAAATGGAAGGTACATGTATTTGCAGCAGCTGTTCCATTTCTGTCTATAAAGGAGTAACAAGGCAACACACCTTATTAAAATTAAGAAATTCAATGTTGTATTGATTGCAGAAACACTTTTTGTACAGCTGCAAGACTTACTAGTGACCACCTTCACAGGTGTCACTGGTAATGGGTTCAGCTAGAAAATATCAAGGAAGATTGTTCCATTGAGTGCACATAATAGTTTGCCTATAAAGGGAGCAAGTGATGGGAGGATGTGGTGCATGGTATATAAAGGCTTGCAAACTTAATTTTGACAGCACTCGATTTGGGTGAGTCACTTTCGGAACTGCATCCCAAACACGACAAGTTGTACTCACCCAGGGGTGTAGCTAAGAAAAAACGGATCAGGCTTATTAACAAGCCCAACTGGTTTTTCTGGCTTGTGCACCTTCAAAATCACCCCAAGTCTGTTTTCTAGTGAAATTTCAGCTGGTGATAAGTTCTCTTTCAGCTGGTGAAATTAGCCGGTAGCCAGCTCTTAGCTACATTCCTGCTCGCCCAAGAAGATTTGACACTCGCCTCGTCAAGTGGGTACTAATTTCCATCCCTGACCGTATGTATCCATGAATGCATGGGCATGTGTGTTACTTGATGTTCAGCTGGCAAGCTGGATACACCAATATCACGCTAGCATGGCATGAAAATATATTTAATTTAATGGGGAAAAGAGTCCAGTATCAAAATCAGCACATCAATATTAGTAAAACTGTAAAGTTTCGTAAAGATTGCTCGTATACTGATGGAGATATGAGCTTTTGAAACTTAGTACTCTGGCCTAATTTTTACAAAGAAATGTATGGGAAAAACACGAAAACGAGGCTGGACGGGCAATCTATGCCTGTCCACCATACATTTCTTTGTAAAAATGCTCAGTTTCAAAATTTCATATCTTCGTCAGTTTTCTAGCAATCTTTACAAAACTTTGTAGTTTTACTGATATCAATATGCTGAATTTGATGCCGGGCTCTTTTTCCCAATAAACCAAATATATTTTTGTGCCATATTGCTAGTGTGATATTGGGCTATTAGTTCTCACCTTCTTCAACATTCCAGACCCTAATAGTATCATCAGAAGAACATGTTAAGAAGGAACCAGGAGGGAGGGCTGCTTGTCGATTGTCTGACACACTGGGATACACCTGCAAAGTTGTCAATCGCACAATCATTAATGAAAGGCAGGGCTCAACACTAATGGTGGTCAACTGGACAATGGCCAGTGAAAATGACACTTTGGCCTGTAAAAGTTTGGGAATACAGGCCATTTTGGCCTGAAGAAACTCTTTAAAATCTGACCTCACATTTCAGATTAATTGAGAATCATTTGTATATGTCCAGTACACCAAAAAGTTAGTGTCGAGCCCTGTATGGTCTATAAAAATGTATTGTATTACAGTCAGCACACTCACATTGCCTATTCACAGCGACCAAGTTGGGGTGACCAAGTCACTGCGACTTCCAGTAGTTGCTTCTATGAACTACTCATTTTCATAAAAAATCTAGTTGCAACAATCAAAATTTTAAATTCAAACTGGTTTAAATTGATAAGCAACTAGACGCAGCGACTTGTCTGTGTTATTTCTCCTCGCGTGTACTGCTTGTGCAACAACTCGATGCTGTGACAAACCAAAAGAATTATAAACCAAAGGCCAAATCAGACTGTCCCCACAACTAGTCGCCTCACATGTACTGCTTATGAAACAATCTGCTGTGATGAGATAAAAGCCAAAAATCAAATCACCCCCTGCAACCAGTCTCTTCGTGTAAACAACTACAGATGACTTGGTCGCCATTACTATAAACAAACTTTAAAAGTTTATTAGTGACACTCAGGCTACTGCACGACCATACCTCCACACCCCACACACAAGTGCTGTGATAAAGGGATGACCAGATTTTTCCAATCCTTTTCATGTCTTTCACATCCCAAGTGTACAAGCTGTGGTCATTGTATACACAATTCAACTAAAAGAACAAACATGTACTGATTTAATATGCAACTGTAACATGTAACCCATTACAAAATTACGTGACTGCATGACATGACTAAAATCATTAAATCTGCTTTAATTTGTTGATGTTATCAAGTGAATGGCAGATAAAACTTGATAACAAAATACTGGGCTTATTGAGTAAAAATCATGAGCTTAATGGCCCAAAACTGTTGAAACTTATCCCAGTTTCTGGGATAAGCTTTGGAAACTTTCTGAAGCATGACGTTACTGAGAGTAGCTGGCTAAAGAGAGATAATTAGGGGACTTAGCAGAGGTGTTTAACACCATGAATGGCAACCGGAAATCGAATGTTTTCCTTTAAGTACATTTGTGTCATCACGTCCACCAGGGGTGGATTTAGGGGAGGGACCGAGGGAGCTGCAGCCCCCGCTTTAGTCTGGGATTTTTTATTTTGAGATGGATGACTCTAGTTTAATTAGATCCCCTACCACTCCGGTAAATTGGATTTTGTTTGTAAAAAAAGGTTGAGTTGATTCAAGTCACGTTTGACCACAACCACAACTGCATTTTAATAAATATTTCAACATTTCTTGTTCAATACAAGATCCTGGTAATTGCCAAATTTGAGTGCCCAGAATGCACCAGATTGCATCTCAGAGAACTTAAATTTTTACAGCCCCTTCTTTCTAAAATTCCTGGATCAACCCCTGTCTACAATGGCTAGTCATGAAAAACCAATACAAAGAGCTTTCAATCAGTGACGAGGACAAAAAATGTGCAAAAAAAGAGGACATTTGACTTTCAGTTGACATCAGTGGCTCAAAAAAGTCTTTGGTTAAGTTCGCTATTTTGGAGTAAAGTTTCTGTCAATGCGGTGACAGAAACCAGGAGTTGAACCAGCAACCTTCAGGGTAAAAATTCAAAGCGCTAACACCTACACAACTGTACATGTACCTCCACAAAAAGAAAACTTCCTGGGCCGAGTTTTTTTTTTTTTTTTTATTTAGCAAATTTTATTTAATTTTTCATCAAGTTACATTCACAATTACAAACTAACTACATACATACAAACGAACGGAAAGACAATACAGTACACACACACACACACACACACACACACACACACACACACACACACACACACACACACACACACGCCTGGAATAGCCTTGAGCATAACACAAAACAGAGAAAATCAAAACACGACAGAAAAATATGATAAAATAACAATTTACACCAAAACATGAAATTTAAAAGGGCAGCAAGATATCAATCTTAAATGCTGCCCTTGAGAATGGAAACGTAATAGCTGAGATCGGTATTACAGCCACCAAAGGGCTCCGCTACATATTTACATCAAATACAAGAGAAACAGAAATTTGCAGCGTTGCCAAGAGTCTCAAAGTGTTTTCATAATTTTCCTTTTACATTTTACATGGGAATAAATTTACCATTAATGAAAAGTTTATCCGGCTCAGATTTACTAAAGGATACTCTTTGTTGCTTTTGCTTGGCCTCTTTCAGCTTTGGCATTTGCTTACGCCTTCTTTCAATGATTTCCTGCGGGAAATCCTGTAGCACCATAAACTCCGTCTCCTTCAGATTAAAACCTGCACGTAAAACCTTCTCGCGATCCTGGAAACGCAAAAAACGAGCCAAAATTGGCTTTGGTTTTCCACCAACTGACTTGCCAATTCGATGAACCCGCTGGATTTCAATGCTATCGCGCGGATTTTCCAGACCTAGGACCTCTTCCATAAAGCCGTAGAGAACATCTCTTGTGTCGACAGCCGTCTCTCCAGCCTCTGTCACACGAACCTCCTTCTCCGCTACGCCAAAGAATTTCAAGTTCTCTCTTCGACTATAAGATTCTAAGTAGAGTTGCTTTGTGTGTAATTCCTCAAACTCCTTCTTCCTCTCTTCGATTTTTCTGTTGAACTCCTCTACTTCGTCATTTAGGGCAGATAATCCTTTATCCATTTCTTTTATTTGTCCATCCATAACACGTGCTTCGGCTTGCAGAGTTCCTACCGCCGATTCCACCTTCGCCAATCTTTTCGAAACATCGTTTAAAGTCTCCTCAATAGTGTCTAATTTTTTTAGCTTGATTAGGATTTCGTCTAGTTTGCTTCCTAAGTCATTGGCCATACTCAGGACCTCGGCGTTTTCTTCGTTCAAAATGTCGGCGTCTTTCAAACTTTCACACTCTTCAATATGTTCTACCGAACTCTTGGGACGTTTATCTGTCGGCGAGCTTGATTCAGATGAGCTAGAACTACTTCTTGCTGAAATTGTCCGCTTTAGAGATGTTAAAATTTCTTCCATAGGCAAAAAACTATATAAAATTTCTTTAAATAAGCGCGGAGCTCTCAAAGATGCGACTACTCGCTACTCATCGCTCCCAGACTCCCCGCTAAAAAAAAATCTCCTGGGCCGAGTTGTTCAAAGCCTGATTAGCACTAATCCTGGATTAACTGTCAACAGAACATATGAGTTGTCATGGTAATTTACCCTGGATTAGCGCTAATCGTCCTTCGAACAACTCGGCCCTGACATTTAAAATATCTCTTTAAGAGTTACAAGAAGACTCCAGCAAGTACAACATATAATTAAGTAACCTAACTTAAAAAGTAAAGTCGCACTCAGGCCACGATGGCCCACACGGCCGGAGCTTAACCTGGTTTCTCCGTAGCATGAAGCAACTAGGAATATTGCTACTCCCCCCTGGATGGGATGCTAGTCCATCGCAGGGTTACCCCCAGCATTTTGACGCCGGTACCCATTTATACACCTGGGTGGAGAGAGACAGTGTGGAGTAACCTAACTTACCCTGTGATTAACTGTGTCAAGAGCTACAGCGACTGTATCAGGATAAGCTGCTTTCTCTGGCTTTGACAGTGGGTTACTACAGCATCATACAACATATAACAGCAAAAAGTTAATCTTTACCATCAGTTTATGCAACAGACTCACCTACTGTAACCACTGCTATAAAACTCATTAATAACTCATAAGGAAAATACAAAATAATGAAGGTTGTGAATCCTGATACAGAACAGCTACACTGTATCACTGATACAGAATATTAATAGGAATGCTAATAAGCATCATCATTGTTCTTTTAAAAGTAAATAAAATATTCACAGCAAAACTGTATGAATATTTACAATGGCTCACCTGCGACTCACCATTGCAAATATCCATACAGTTTAGCCACTCATCAACAGAGGAGTATTTTACACGATTGTATCTATTACTTAAGCCACACGGAGTCAAGATTCCTGTTTAAATAACAATGTTATTCTGTAATCTACACAGGGTACTTACCATTTGTCAAAACTGGCTGGCCAGACCAGTCCGTTAGTAAAACAATTGAATTCACTTTTAAGTCCATCAAAATGATGCATACTTTTTACATTTGATATATATTATTAAAATAATATTTGCAACAGAAAGACAGGAAGCTTATAAATTAAACCTATAATTAGCCTAGCAAGAACACTCGAAATATATGCGTTAAAGGAACTTTATTGTTACCTGAAATCAATTCCTTCTGCTATATTCACACCCAGAAAATGGGGTTTGGGAAAAGTTACAATATGTTGCAACTTCAAAGGATTGAATACTCTGAAAAAATAAAATAGCGATGAATTTTCATAAGTATGGTTTTGCATCAGTAGAAATCTGAAACATGAAAATTTGATACTGCTCTCATGAAAAGCTTTTGAATAGTTTTACTTAATATTAAGTTAAGCTGGAGAAAGAGGGAAAGTACATAAATGAGTATGTCAGCAGGCATGGCCAAGTCTTTATTTGACACCATCTTGTTTTTGCCAATTTGCTAGCTAAGCCAAGACAGCTGAGCTAATTAACTTGAATGTTCATTGGATTTTGTTGGATTATTCTCGTTATAAGTTGCGGAATCAGTCCATTGTTTGTAAGTACAGCATTGTTGTTTTGGAGGCCACCGAATCAAAAGGATTCTCACACAATGCTCGCCTATAAACCTCGTGTTCGGCCCATGCTTTGCGAGGAACAGATTACTTGAAAATTAAACTACATACCAGTAATAACAGTAATTTAGTAAAGAAATAAAAAACGCGCCAAGTGCATTATTGAGTTATATAAGCTCGCGGGAATTTTTAAGAACACGAGAGAAGTGCAGAGAAGCAAGAGCCAAAGGCGAGTGCTTCTCGCACTTCTCAAGTGTTCTTAAAAATTCCCAAATGCTTATATAACTCAAAAATGCACGAGGAACAAGTTTTTTATTTCTTTTATAAAATAAAAACCGTTATAATGAACCTTACGTCACGCGCGTGCTTTATCGAGTTATAATGAACTCGGTTTAACCAATCATAGCGCGCGCATTTCCTTGAGCATTTTATAATACCTTATAATTCCTTCTGTACATCCACATACTATGTAATGGTCACTAACTGCTATGGCATGAGCTTTGGACGTCTGTTGACAAAAAGTATACCATAAGATAAATTATGCTAGGGTCTGGTTAAAGGTAGTATATACTTTCAGTGATTGTAGCTTCCAGTGCTTAGAAATGATGTAAGAGCCACGCATAAACTGAAGAACAGAACATCGCACCAACGTGCACCTTCACATAAAAGTACATGTATGCAATACTGGAATGAAAGTAAAATGAAAACAAATTAAAGCATTCACAAGTGACTGGAGTGGATGCCAAGGGACAGTGAAGGTCTAGAAATGACTTAATTTCTAACAGGAATTATTTTGTGTAAAAGGTCTTTCAGAGTGGGAGGGGGAAGGTCTTTCAGACATACACATTCATGTAAAACTCTGCACAAAACCCTTTGGATGTCTTTTGGCACATTTTGGCCGATGTTAAAGGGACACTGTCACCAATTTTTAGTATCACTTTGAAAAGCCAAAAAACATATTTGTTTCAATAGAAACCTTAAAATAATGGTCCAGTTTTGTCAACAAATACTCTATCAGTACACAGAAACTAGTATTAGTTATCTTTGGCTGCGGATGGCCAGGATGGAAATGGATTGCAACAGTTCCCCCCTAGAGTCGTGGAAAAATCACAGAAAAACTTATTATGGTTTGTTCTTCCTTGACAAATTCACTTGATATTATCTTCTTGGTGTTCTAAAAGCAATTTTATGTTTGAGCAAAGGTACTTTGTCACATATTTAGTGTATTTTGACCAAAACACAGCAAAATCTGCGTGGCAATGCCCCTTAAATGCCAATAGTTCAGGATGAAATTCCTGGTTTGTGAAACTGTTTAATGCTGCTATTTGTGTAATTGACAAAAAAAAAACAGAGATTACATGGGACATAACTTAAAACATCAAGTACATGTAGGATCGTGTTCATAACATTATTATGTACCTTGAGTTCCACCCAAGTGTCCAACACTCTCTTGCTGTTAATGGAACATAATAAACCCGAACTTGTCACACAATATGTTATGTCAGAGTTCAGTCCACGACCACACGCTACGTCACAAAATGTGTTGTTTCTTTGCTCTCCTAAAAGAGCTGCTCGACCATTGATGACTAAGGTCTTTGAAACCTGAAGGAAAGAGTATGACATTTAATTCGCTAAAATATTAATAAAGTCTCCTGTTTGTCCCGATTACTTGTGCGAAAAAAATTATCGTAATTGATAAAATCCCCGCGTTTCTACAGCTGTTTGAAGTAAGGTGCTTCTGCCCATTACTGAGCATTTGTGGGAGCTGGGTCCGAACTTTGCTGTGACGTTATCGAAGGAGACCATTTGCTGCGTTCTCATAAGTATATCACCGCGAAGCGAGAATTGAAAGGAGAAGGCATTTTAACGCGAATGGTAATCAAAAGCCAGAAAAGGGATTTTGTGCACTCCAATACCTTTTTTGTGTTCGCCCATAAAATCAATCTCCTTTGATGATGTCACAAGACGTCAAAGCAAAACTCTGAACCATTCTTCACAATGCTCGGTATTGCCCGAAAGAACCGCCAAAATTCAAAACTTTAAAAAACTATAAAAAATCAAGGAAAAATGCTGCGGAAAAAATATTTTTTCGCACAGATAATCAGAACAATTAGGAGATTTCGTTTGGTGAAAAACATTATTGGGGGTTAGTTGCACTTTAAGAAATTAAGAAAGCATTCAATTATGGATGTTCAAATGATAGGCAAATGCCGAAAAAAATAACCGCCTGAAGACTTGACTTTTCTTGATAGTTCTGTCTGAATAGCTGTGTCTGCTGACCTTTTTTGTTTTAAGGGGGGGTGAACCTTAGCATCACTACAGTTTTAGAGTCGTTGCTAGGGACATTATTTCATGGTTACATGTAGCATTTCTCATGTGTCATAAATTGCTAACATGGTGGGAACAATGAAACTGAACACAAGACATCACTTATTACTCATGCGCGAAGCGGCATGAGGTAAGGTTTCGGCTCCGTTTTTCTTGTTTTTATTATTTTTCTTTTTTGTGTCACGATTTTGCATGCAAATTTATGCACGCATATTTTAAATTGTGCACTTCTGGTTGACGTATTTGCCATTTACACTTCCTGTTTAGTGACTTCCGGCTATTCTCGCTTCCGGTAAAAGAGCGTTACTTAGGTGTCACGACAAAATCTCCTACAACCCTACATACATTACTATGTTCACGTTTGGTATATATAAGAATCACTGGCTTCATTGTGGTACAGTCTTCATGTCCACAGCATTCAATAGTAAACAACGTGGTTTGCAGGAACGATGACTGAATGAAAGGAGTAACTCTTCTCCATGTCGGACATCTTCTTATCATGTTTAAAATATATCATAAAATTTTCATACGCATGCGCATGAGTAAAGGCTGCTTGCAGCCTCTTGTTTAAATCGACATTGCACATGCGCAACTTAGTGCCAGTTCCCAACTGTGGGTAAGAATGAAAAAGCACAAAAATTCAAAGGAAAAGAGATAAAAAATCCAATTTTTTGGCAAATCATATTCAACTTTTAACATTTGTAGCATGGAATTACTGTTTAGAATAAAAAAGAAGAAAGCTGTTAAAGAAAATGTTTGAAAATACACCTTTATGACATCATAGCGTTTTCAATAATGTGGATTTTAAGAAATCCATGCTACAGATTTTTTGGGGATGTTCTTAAGTCATTGACATTGTTTTTTTTTTGGTGGGGGGGGGGGGGGGGAGAATGTAAGATGTTTGATATTTAAGGGTTTTTATGTTCTGGTCACATGACTTACCAAAATATGGTTGTGACTCATAAATTTTGATGAAATCATTAACAGATCGAACGTGACCAAACATCATAGCCAAGGAAGTTAAGAAACCGATTATGTGACGTTTGGAACACTTCCATGCATAGCAACCATCATGCCGTTATTGTTCTCCCCCCTTAATGTCTTGTAATAAATAACTGGAATTTCTAGTCCTGGCCCAGCTCCAGCAAAGAACCAAAAACCTTCTATGGGAGAGGTATGGATATGGCGTGGTTCAATTTTATCCTTGGTTCAAATTTTATTTTCCTTTGTTTAAAACTCATTATCATACATTACCATAGCCAAAAACAAAGGAAAATAAAATTTGAACCAAGGATAAAATTGAACCACAACAGATATTTTCTGGAACAGATTTTTTGCTTACCTTAGATTTATTGGATTCAGTATCAAAATACCAAAACTTGACATGACGAACACCTACAGTTACAAAGTAACTTCCATTTTCAGAAAATGACAGAGCGGAAACCTAAAGTGCAAGATCATAAATAAGTTTTATCGTTCAAACTTGAGATTGTTTATACTGTCTACGATAACATGCAACAGCCATTAATGGAAAAAAAACATCCAGCTTTTTATTTGTGGTAGCAAACCAGGCAGTGACCTAATTAACTCCTAATTACATGTATATTGTTTGCTTTTTTTGTTACATTTTTGTTTGTATCCAGAATCAAGTATAACTAAATTTTAAAAAACTTTCCTATGAAAATTATTTCACTATTGTTCAAGTATTGGAGAACTTTGCAGGAAAGGGTTACACAAGCGTTTGTGGCATTTGTGCATATAATTTTATTGCAGTTCTTTCTTTGTGCTTTGCAACAATTCATTACTGCTTGGCAAAAAGTCATCTGGTAGCAGAGGTGCTTCCAAGTTAAATTCATTCAGGGTTTTATGACTTGCCTTTGAGGAAACTTTGTTACTTGCAACCTTTGTGCTAGTCTAAAATAAAATACAAAAAAACTTAATTGGCTAACAGTGTAATAAAATCATTGAATCTTATTGTGGAAAATGACAAAATTGATCACAAAAATTCCAATTTCAAGTACGAAGGATGGTGACCAGTGGAAGGCCATTATTTCTGTCACCATTCTCAAACACAGCTGAGAAAACTGCCAACCTAAACAACAACAATAATATTAATTCAAATAAAGATGTTTTGATATTTTTAATGCATAGCTTCTTGGAATATAAAGAAGCCATCCTGAAACTTGTGTTAAGCGGACTGCCAGCAGTGGTTCCACCTTAATTTACAATTGAACACTATATGAGCCGGTTTTTAAATGAGATCTAAATCTTAAAGGCCCACCTTCACCCAAAATGCCGAGCACGGTGTGATCGCTTTCTGTGCTGAATTTCGTGTAACATGAAATTCATGCTTGAATGGTTGCAACGAATCAGATCACGCGTATAAACAATGGAGCACTTCTAAACAAAAACAACATCTAACTGTTGTTTCCAACACCTTGGAACAAAGAATATTTAGTCTGGGATAGGGTATAGAAATCAGAGAGTTTTGGTCTAGAATAGGGAAACTGATCTGTGGAATGAAGATGGAGTTTCTGAACAATAGCTAGTCCAAGATGGGGTAGGGATTTTTGGTGCCTATAGTAGATAGAGTAGGGTTGCAATTGGTCTGGTATAAGTTAAGGGCTTCTCAGCGGCAACCACCACCCAAAAAGATACAAAGTACCCCCCCCCCCCCCCCCCGGCCCTCCTGGAGTTAAACATCGTCCCAAGGTCAGTGTTTAATTAGCAACAACATAATAATACCTTCCAGTTCCAGATGTTAACAATCATATCATGCTGAAAGCCAACTGATGCCACATATTTAAGGTTTGGAGAAAAAGCCTGAAACAAACAAACAAAGGTTGATTACTAAGTTAGAAGAAAACAACAGCAGCTTTGAAATGAATTCTTTCCCTTGCATCGAAACTTCGATATGATACAATATTTTGTGCTGATAGCTACTAGATACATCAAAATTATTACTTAAAGGTTCATATGATTAAAAGTTAAGACTTCCTGTGGTCTAGCTGACCTCTTGTAAGCTACCACCAAGCAAGCAACTGTATTTTGAGATACATTGTAAGCAACAAATCTTGCCTGGCATTTTAGATGGTTACTTTCTAAAAGTTCCAATGCTGTATTCATCACAGCATTTCTTTAAAGTTTAATTATTCATACCACACATGCCACACCAAACTTGTGCCCCTTCGTCATCTCTGCAATCTGTGGGTGGGATTGATCTTCCATATCCCATATGCGCACAGAAGGCATGTGACCACTCTGGAAACAAAACAAAAACTGTAACATGGGAAATGATACCTGGTACATGTAGGGCAATTAACCCTATAACACCCAAGAGTGCCAAACAAGAAAAATTCAAGAAAAATCCCAAATTTCATTTTGTAAAATATTGAGAAACAAATTGTACCATGCAAAAGTACTGCCAAAGAGGTTTCATTTGAATGGTCACACCACAGGATTTCATCCACAGACTCAAAAGTTAGACCTAGGCTACATGGCCCCATTATTGACTCTGGGAGTGAAAGGGTTTACTTAACAGTATTGGTAAAACACAGTCCTCTCAAAATGTCTCACAGTACTAGGCAATATAAACAGAGTAGTAAAAGGAGAGAGAGAGAAGAGAGTGTAAAGGAGTGCTGGGGAAAATTAGTGTGAACTAAATGGCAAAAAATTGCCTATAGGCAGCAAAATTGCTGGATGCTGGGACATTTTGAAAGGGCTGAATACAGTCATATATTTAAACAGCATTTACTGATACATGTACACTTCATGTACAAATGTTAAAAATTCACTTAAAAATTCAATGAAGTTACATCAATCTTGAACAAACTTACTTCGCCTGTTGCCAAATATTTGCCATCGCCAGAGAATGCAACGGAAGTGATAGTTTTCCTGTAAGAATTAATAAACAACTTCACATTAGTGTTCTGCTTTGAAGCTTTCATTTGAATGGTCATACTTACAGATTTAAATCCATAGACTCAAAAGTTAGAACCACCTTGTATAGCATAATAAACAGTACCACTGGAAAGTACTGCTCAATAGCTTTCATTTGAATGGTCACACTTTAGGATTTCATCCAGACTCAAACGTTAGTAACGATTTGTATGACGTAATAAACAGCACAACAGCAAAGTACTGCTGAGTAGCTTCATGTGAATGGTCACACTTAAAGATTTCACCCACAGACTCAAAAGGTTAGAACCACCTTGTGCAGCATAATAAACAGCTAGCTGCCACAGGAAAGTACTGCTCAGTAGCTTTCATTGGAATGGTCACACTTGAGGATTTCATCCGCAGACTCAAAAGTTAGAACCACCTTGCACAGCATAATAAACAGTACCACTGGAAAGTACTGCTCAAAGTACTGTGCAGGAAAGTACTGCTCAAGTGATTTCACTTGAATGGTCATTTACACTTTAGGATTTCATCCACAGGTTCAAAATTTAGAACAACATCACATCTTGAAGGTCTCAAAGGGTTAACAATTGTATTACACTCTATTTAACATTTCTATTTTTCTCCTTTTTTATGTGAAGTGGTTCAACTTTGTATAATTTACTGTCAGTGACATCAATTTGTTTAAAAATTTAATTCTCTTACTTTGAAGTATTGAGAACAAAACTCTGCTTGTTTTTCCGTGGGTTGAACAAGACGACCACACAACTGTAAAAAAATCAATTTAAGAATAATATTTTATTACACTACATGTACCAAGAACAGGGCCTGCAGTATTGTTGTTACAGAAAGTTTCAAGGCAGTTACTCAAAATGATCATTTACTGGCACCCTTTTAAAAATTAAACAAAAATAATAAAAGAGATGTCTGGACTTGCAAATAAATCACAGCAAAGTGAAATTCAAACCCATAACACTAACAATACCATTGTGCAACCACCAAGATATAAAGCTATCAGGAGCTGCGCCAGTTTGTTTCTGTACTTTATTTCAATTTTATTTACCCCAAGCAAATAGGAGCAATGAGACAGCTGTTTCAGATTTCTTTGATAGTCTCTTACATCCAGAGTTCATACACACTGTTAATTCTCTTTAGATAGACAGTTCCTTAAAGTTGGTCCCTGCCGTACACTCATTTTATTCTCTTGTGTAACCCAGTGTATTACCTGTTAAAAGATCAGGGCTGGAAATAATTTTGGGAGGTCCACCGGTCAAGATGACCGGCCAAATAAATTTTAGCTCGGTCATACTTCATTTCTGGCCGGTCAAGTATAACGAATTTAATCCCCCCCCCCCCCCCAAAAAAAAAAAAAAAAACAGCAATGGCTAACTCATTGGTAAACGTTTGTGGTAGCTTTGCTATAGCCATTTACCGTAGCTTTACGGTAGTTTTACCAGCACTTTACGATAACGTTACGATGGCTTTGCGGTAACTTTACAGTAGTTTACGGCAACTTTATGATATAACGTTACGGAAACTTTACGATAACGGCTTAGTAGCTTTGTGATAACTATACGGTAGCTTTTCGTAACTATAACGTTACAGTAACCGTATTAACCGTTTACGATAACGTTACAGTAGCTTTCATAACTATACGGTAGTTTCACGGGGACGTTACGGTAAATCTAACGTTACGGTAGCCACTTTGCGATAATTTTACGGTAGCTTTTCATAACTATAACGTTACAGTAACCGTAACCGTTTACGATAACTTTACAGTAGCTTTCGTAACTATACGGTAGTTTCACGGGGACGTTACGGCAAATCTAACGTTACGGTAGGCGCTTTGCGACAATTTTACGGTAGCTTTCGTAACTATACGGAGTAACCGTAACTGTTTACGATAACTTTACAGTAGCTTTCATAACTATACGGTAGTTTTACGGGAACTTTACAATAACATTACAGTACCTTTGCTATAACTTTACGGTAGTTTCGAAGGCAAATTACGATTAATCTAACGTTACGGTAGCCGCTTTGCGATAATTTTACTGTAGCTTTATGGGTAACTTTAAGATAACTCTAGGATAACTTTGCGATATTTATTAAGGTCATAGTGCATAGTAAACAACAGCTATTTTATTGTATTTCTAATGTTTTGAAAGGATCACTATGGATGTGACCGGTCAACATGACCGGCAAGACGAACGTTTGACCGGTCAAAGCCCCAATCAGGCCGGACATTGTCCGTTGACCGGCCGTTATTTCCACCCCTGAAAGATGATTGCTGTAGTAAACTTTTTTTAATTCCGCAATTAATTATGTTATCCAGTTGCCTAGACAGTCTCATTTCACACAATGCATACTAAGCACTTAATGACTGATTCCGAGGGAAACAGTGAATTTTGTTTCCCGAGAATCTCGATGTTCGTTGAGGGAACATCGAGATTCGAGGGAAACAAAATTCACTGTTTCCCGGGGGATCAGTCATTAAGTGATTTGTTATAAAGCAACACAAAATAAAACACAACACAAGACAGTTTGAAAAACGCGCCAAGCACTCAGTCCATCATAATCATGCCACCTTTTGTCACGGTCTGATCACGTGCGCTAGCAGGCAATGTTACCCTCTGACGTCAAAATTGTTGCCCGCTTTTGCAAATGTTGCCTGCTTAGCACAATTGGCGGGAAACAGTTTGTTTGTTAGATGTCATGTGACCATGAATCGACCAATCAACGTGCGTGTTGTACTGAGAAAAACTCCAGCTATATAACAAATGTATTTATGTCACACTAAGATGTTTTAGTCATTTTAAATCTGTTCAGGGCCTCTGATATTACGCGATGGTGCGATTTCGCATAATCGGCCTCAAATCGCATCCGATCGCATAATTCATGAAAAATCGCATAATTCGTAGAAAATCACATAAAATCGCATAATGTGAACAAACCACACGATACACTATCGCTTTAGCTAAGAAACTTAAGCTAAAATTTGTTTTTTCTATTGAATTATCCTGTATCAAATAAACAAACCGCCACTTTCGATCGAAACTGCGTTCGTTCTTGGCCACAACAAGCTTGGTAACCACGTAAATTTCTTGAGTGCATGTTTAGTTTAGCCTGGTTACTAAGGTTAACCAAGATGGCCGCTCGTTTACAGACTCTTTTCTTGGATTCTGTCGTTCGTTTTGGATGTTCCTTCATAGCTAAAAGCTTCAAAATGTCCCATAAAAAAAGCGAGCACCGTTTTAAAACAGGTGTTTTCGTTTTCTTCCTCTGAAACCTGGTAAAACATGCATAAAAAAGTTCCAGAAAAAATTGCATAATTTTCATATTTTTCCGCATAATAGTCCTTGCTTATCGCATAATTTGCCACGAAAAAATCGCATAATTTCCATTTTTTTATCGCGTAATATCAGAGGCCCTGTCTGTTTCACTCTTCAATTCTTTGACTTCAAACTCAGTATGGAAAATTAAAACCGATCTGTGGACTTAACCTTACGTTGTTTGGTATCCACGAGATGGCTCTTAGAGCCCTGTGATTGTAACTGAACTCTCTATAAGACAGACACCTCTCTAAGATGGACACTACTTGGTACTGGTCTTGTTGGCATTCATCATAGAATTCATCTTAGATTATGTATAGAGTGGTTTTCAATAATTATAATTATTATTATTTGAGAGTCAAAAGTAATTTAGGGATTGCATTGGTTTTACATCGCTACACTTCGTGATTGGCTAAAAATCTTGTGTTGCTTTAATTCTCAACCAATCGGAGGTAAAACCGAAACCAATAATGTTTGCACAGTTTTCCCATGCTTATTGCCAGCTACATGTATTTGCTTTGAGTTGGTTCATTGGATTGTCTCAGTGCATCTGTTGGCCAATGTAGTGTTATATTTTTATTATTATTGTGATTTGCCAGTGAAAGTAATTACTTTGGTTTTGGTTTCACTGCGCTCAGCTGAAAATTGCTCTACATAAGTACATGTATATGTTTTGTTTTTCTTTCATGTATACATTGTCATGCCCTTAAATTTGTGGTTAAAGGTGCTAATTGAGCACAATTGTTCTCAAGGGATGTCAACTGTGACATATAAAATACAACATTTTCTTTTGTGTAAAAGAAACAGTTTTCTTGTGCTTATTTCCTTTGCTTTCTCATAGCAAAGCTAATACATGTACCTTCGGATTTTTATGCATAACAAAAGATTAAAGAAATCATCATCAAACACTCATGGGTTAGACACAATGAGTTTACTGCGACCTATAATGGGTCAGACTCCACTTCTCAACCCATACCAATATAACTTGTACTGTGTATCGTAAATAGCTTAATAAATGTATGACTCTTCTGTTATCAGTTTGATCTTTGGCTAAAAACATGTTTAAACAGAGAGTCTAGACCAAGAAGAATTTCAACTTTCATTAATAATTTTCTCTTAAGTTTTCTAAATTCTGGAGTAGCTGTGTTTATTATTACCAAAACGGATAATAGTTAAGTTCTACAGATTTAATATATTCAAAAAGGTCCCACTGGCTTGCACAAAAGAAACTTGCATTTCAAAGCAAATATTAGGACCAAGACATCATCATAATTAGGGGAATGAGACGAAACTCAAAAGAAAAAAAATTCCCAGGAGTTTTAGCACCTGTAAATATACCTTTTATTGACTGATTAAGTTAATTTCGTTTTGTCCAAAGAGAATATATTCCTTGTGTTTTCGCACATGATCGATTATTCTAATTGACCCTGAGCAAGTAAAACAAAAAGCAAGTAATCAACTTTGACGATATGGCAAGCTATCAATCGCGTTAAAAAGCTGTCAGTAGCAAGCCAAAAACAACTGGCCCGCTAGACAAAAGATCGGAAAGATTAACAGGTAAATCGAGTTTCATGATCACGTATTACGCAACAGCTGATCATGTTGGATAAAACTGGGTAACGAGTACGTAAATACAATGGAAAATAACAAACAGAGTAGAGGACAATGCTAAATTTTTGTGAAACCACAATAACTCTCCAGATGACCCTCGCGGCGACCATTGAAACAGATGCATTTTCACATGAGAGCTAAACGATTGTTTAAAAATTTCTGTAGTGTGTGGTATTCAATGATAATATCTGGAAATAAAATTTTGCAATAACATACTCTTCGGTTTAATTTGTCTCCTTCACTAAAAGTTGAATCTTGTGAACAAATGTTAACTACTTCGTCTGCTATAAGTACACAAAATTACGAGCGATTGCAATCACCAAATGAGACATCTGGGTCAATGCATGCGTTTAAATATAGTTTATGAACCCATTAACCTCGACGTTAGTTATGAAAGAAGGCCAGGGTTACTCATTCGCGAGATCAGATCTATGAATTATAAATAATGTGTATGAACAACTACAAGCTAAATTCTGCATTTCAGTTCATGCCAAACAATCTAAACAATACTAGAAATGACTTCTCGTTATCGCTTAAACGGTTCATATTATACTACGGAAATTACATGTCCAAAAAGATCGATTACAATCTTCTCATAAAATTGCATTATACGCTGACAACAGCCCCACTGCCGAGGCGAACTTCCTGTTTAAAATTTAACAATTTGATACTTCATCCGAATGCTTCAAAATTAAAATCCTGTTATTATAACTTGAATTGTTTTGCTAAGTATTTTCCACAAAAAAGTAAGCTTTTTTATAGAACCAACCAAAAATTGGTTCACGCACGAAACGGAAAGGCCATTGTGTGAACATTCGAATCGAATACAGCACGTAATAGTACTTGTGCCAAAAATGTATTTAAGAAATATGTGATTAACCACACTCGGCCAGGAAGCAAAATCATCGCTAAAATAAACTCAGTTAAATTATTTCTACCCCACGCCATTCCTTAATGTCAAATAGATTGCTATGCAAAAGAATTCGTACGAGAAAATATCGACCAATGTGGCCAATACGTACCCGGCCGGGTAGGCGATGATCCCAGACACAGGATCACAAGCGAGGGCCGCATTTTTGGATACGGTCAGGCCCAAAACTTTCTCGAGCGTCGCCTACAAAATAAAAGGCAAACACAACGGACTTAGGATAATCCTAAAGAAGCCATAGTTTCATTAATCCACGAACAAGACGCACTGCAAACAAAAACGGTGGAACGAACACGGTTCAATTCGCTCGAGCAGCAGTCAACACAACACAGACATACGTACCCGCTCAGTTAGTGGTCGCAAGTCCCGATGGCTGTTCGTTTTCCGCACTACTAGCCTTTTCGTAGGAGGCGGAATTCTGCCAACTCTGTCTGGGTTCATCTCCACTTAAATAAAAACACGTCTCGACCGTGTCTTGTGTACATTCGGCCAAGAAAACTGGCTATCGATCGATATGTTTTAAATGGTGGTCAATTTCGTCTGGGAGTTGACTCACCGGCGAGAAAACTAGCTTATGGCACTCGCAAATATCTAAACATTTTCTGCCATTCCATAGCGTTCGATAATCCTTCCACGAAACGTAGGACTTTTAGACTTAAAACAACACGTTACGTGTTTCCGATTCAAGTCTAAATGTGATTAAATAAGATTCAAAATTTCCATCAGCCCGCCACCGCAAATGCACGAGCGAACTGGAACCCAGGCTCCAGCTAAATATTTGCACTGCAGGCCACGTGACCGTAGCCCGCTTCCCGAAAGTCTCGATTACTGTTCGGGCTCAGGGAGCAACCAGGGGGGCAACATGGTTGTGCCGAAATCATACCGTCCAGAAGGACTTCGGACACCTTATTGAGACTTATATAACGTAATGTCGACACTCAGAATTTTATTTTCAATAAATTCTTAAGTGTAAAAAAGAAAATCTAAAGTAGTAGTAAAATGGCCAACAAGCAAGACATGATAGATCAGATAATGCCTCCAGCAGGAGCTTACAGATGCAACCACCCACGCTGTTTGACCTGTCAGTTTATTCAACAAGGCCAAAAGAAATACACTTTTTTTACTACTAAAGTCACTAAAGAGGAACGTTGTATTTATAATCACATAACATGTAATTCTAAAAACCTGATCTATATGATCCAATGTAAAAATTGTTTTAAACGTAATATACCGTGTCAATACATCGGAGAAACAAAACGCAAACTAAATGAACGCTTTGGTGAACATCGCCGCTCTGTGGAGAATCCACATCACCTCAACTTCCCTACTCCTATATCAGAACACTTTAATCTACCGGGACACTCTACTAAGCATATGCAACTTGTACCACTGGAATTAATACGTAACAGCAGCTCTAGACTCTGTACGAAAAGACGAGCACCCCCACCATTTCCCGAGTTACCGTTCAAGTCATTGGACGTGCATCAACCCCCGGGGGGGGGTACTCCCTATAATGGGCTATACGGGGATGCTCCGCCCGAAAGGGGTACCTTTTTGAGGCTGGAGGTATATGAAAGGGTAGGGATTTCACGGGTTGAAGTATATGAAAGGGTAGGGATTTCACTAAGTATAGGAAAAAGTAGGGAAAACACAAGTTGAAGTATAAAAAAGGGTAGGGAAATCTGCCATTTAAGTATATAAAAAGCGCCTTTCAAAATACATCAAACAGACGAAAGTAAAGGCTATATGAAAGGGGTACCATTTTCAATGAAAGGTATATGAAAGGGGTACCATTTTCATTGAAAGGTATATGAAAGGGGTACCTTTTCCTGTCAAAATCGGTATGTGAAAGGGTAAGGGTTTGGACCTTGGGGCGGAGCATCCCCGTACAAAACTTTGTTGGGTACCCCCCCCCCCCCCCCCTGGGCATCAACTAGCACGCAAGTAACAAATTACGAGTGGCTATCATCATGTATCATTTTGAATGGGAACGACAAGTTTCAGTGATTTGATTACCGAATGAGTGATTTGATTTAGTAATGTGTAAACTTTGTCTATCAGAAATCTCAACTGCACGCAACGTAAATTATACTATAATTAAAGTTACCTGAAACATGAATATAAACACGACGGCTGCCTGTTCGATTTGATTCATTGCAAAGTCAGACTGGAAAAAATCTTACAGTGCATGGGGTGGCTGTTGTCAGTTACATGCTCTTTTGTACTATGTACGTATAGATGAGTTTGACAGATGCTGCAGTCTCGCATGTATACTCGCACTATTTTGGACAAGATCAAGGTAACAGTGGAATCCAATGTGAACAAGTCATTAATTAATAAATTAATTTTATTAGAGTAGTTTTCAATTGAGTGTGGTAAAACCAAAACCAAAGTAATTACAATACAATACAATACAATACTTTATTTTCACATTTTCATGACATTTTTGTTACAAGAAAATATATATCTAGCTAAACTAAAATTACTAAAACAATAGGACGAATAACTAAATATAAATAACATTTGAGGAAATTGCTAGCGTCTAAGTTAACCATAGAGTTTTCTAGTTAGACACTAGTCTTGTATAGTATCAATTCACATGTAGACATCTATTACAAACACATAAACACACACACTGCACACAAATAGCAAAAATAGCAAAAAATAGCGAAAATTAGAAGACGACTGGGGTTGGACAGTATATCTGTTTCGACAATAAATACCGTTTAACTTTTTTTTGAAATCAAAATGACTAAGATCTTTGAATTCTTTTGGTAGTTTTTGCCAAGAGTCAACTGCTAAAGCTGATGATGTTTTTTTTTTTCGATATTAGTCCTGAAGCGTGCTTTATAGAAGTTACCTCTTGCAGCATATCTAGGAGGGTCTAAAATAGGGTTTCCCAATCCCGCTTCCCGCCACTGTTTTTTCTTTCATCCCGCCATCCCGCTTGCTTCGGACATGTCATCCCGATCCCGCTTCCAAAATACATGTTTTGCAAGACAAGTCGCCGTTTTTTCCGAACGAGACGCGATTTCCGCGGGCTAATGCATTACGACCTCAATGTTTGTTTGCGGTAAACAGCAGCAGTCAGTTTAGTTTGGTAAATTTATCCGCTTTTGAGTAAGTGTTGAGGAGCCAAATAAAAGTTTACTTTATCGGAGAACAGCGCGTGGACGATGACGAAGGCCCTTCATCACTCCAAACTTCAAAATTTCAAATTTAAAAAACAAATTTCAAAACACGCCAACTACATAGTGGTTACCCACGAAATCTGATAGAGAAGGTTGTATGGAATATGCGGGGTGCGGGGTGCGAAGTGTAGAAAACGCGGAGTATGAAAAATGAGGAGTGTGGCAAATAAGTGGGGAAAATGTGGAATACGTATTTTTGTGGAAAAGCATAAAATATAAGGTAAAACTAAACTCATTTGTTTTCTACAAGGCAACTTTTGCAAGTTTTGAAATTCACAATCTCTATATAAAAAATAGGAGTTTCAGTGGAATCCACGAGGTGGAATTGCAGTGTTGTTATCTCAAAAGAGTTGGTATTTTCATATATGCCTACATTTCATACCATTACAACTTTTCGAACTTCAATAATTCTGTAGCATTTTGAGTAGATAGAGCACGTTTTGAAGCCGCGCCGGCATTCTTTCGTTACGAAATCTGCGATTTGCATAGCGTCTGGGCAATGTGCATTGCTCAATTACCACTGCTTCAATTAGGGCTGTCTGCAAAATGCAAAATGCAAAATGCAAAATGCAAAATGTGTGTGTTTGGGAGAATTACTGAAGGTGACTTTCGCTATTAGGGAACTGTTTCCGATCACAAATCAAATAGTGATCTCCAAGGTGACTGTTATAACGGGAGATCAAAGGACCGGGGCACATGGTTTACAGCGCTGACTTCACGAACACCTATTATCATCCTAACTTCTTGCATATTCAGCGCAAAAACCCAATGTTAAACGGACTTGTTTTTATTGAGCAGTCCATTTACAAAGTGCTGGATTTTCACCAATCCGAAATGCTATTACAATATGATTTGAATATAAATATGTGCAGTTAAGAGGATCAGCCTGTTCTCTGTATGCGGCACTTAGATAACGGCTTTTTTCGTACTTACTTTAGTCACTATATACGAGCTCTTCATGAAGCCAAACAGTTGGTCAGAGTATTTTACATTATCACCGACCTCGAGGTACCACTAACCGAATGACCTAACAGCTACCTCCTGGTAGGAATATATATTACCGACCTCGAGGTAGCCACTAACTCAATGACTTAACGGCTACCTTGGAGTCGGAACATATGGAATGGATCTCGAGGTAGCCACTAACCAATGACTTAACGGCTACCTTGGGGTCGGAATATATATTACCGACCTCAAGGTAGCCACTAACTCAATGACTTAACGGCTACCTTGGGGTCTGAACATATGACATGGACCTCAAGGTAGCCACTAAGCAATGACTTCACGGAACCTTGGGGTCGGAATATATAAAATGGACCTCGAGATAGCCACTAACACTATACTGATTACTATAATGATTCCCGGAGAACCACCCATGATATCTTTTAAAAAAAGGCAAATCCTTTAAAGATACACTCCTTAGAGGAAATATATAAAAGGAGTCAAATAAGTTTCACAACGGAATTGTTTGTGCGGCCTGTCGCCCCTTTCTATTTCCTGTTTTAGCATTTTAATAGTTTCTTTAGACAAAATTGCGACACCGTGACAGGTGCTTATTCGGACTGATAAATATCAGGACTTCTGAAATGATTTCAAAGGAAAACGTCGGTTTAAAAATCACCTATGTAAACATCCAGACTTGTCTTCCTTCACGAATCGTGAAATATCCGGCGAGTGCACTGTCGTCATCCATCCCGTTTACCGCCCGGAAAAATCAAGAATTCCCGCGTCCCGCCATGAAAATAACGAACTTCCCGCTTCCCGCCCACCCCTAACCATCCCGCATCCCGCCTTCAAATTTTCTTTCATCCCGCATCCCGGCATCGAAAAAAGGCTTATCCCGCATCCCGCCAACCCTATGTTAGGCCCTCATCTAGTGTTATATGTATGGACATCACTGGCATAGCGAAGGTGGTTGTCGAAGATATTGGGAAGTTGCTTTTTATGCCACTGGTGTGAGAACTTGAGTAATTGTAATGTAAAAATATTTTCTACTGTAATTAAGTCTAATAAGTTAAGTAGCGGAAGAGCACTGTCTGTATTTTTGCCATACAGAGAAGCAAAAAACATTAGGCGAACGATATGATTTTGTTTGACTTGAATTTTCCTCAAGTGAGATGCATAAGCACTCCCCCAAGCAATAATCGCATATGATAGATATGGATATATCAAGTTGTAATAAAGCTGTTTAAGTTGTTTTAGGGGACCAATCACAGCAGTCGTAAACAATCCAATGAACCAATCAGACAATCAGAGCTCGAAGCAATTACATGTCGGCGGCACCAAGCGCGGGAAAACGCGTGCGAGCAAGTCACGATTGGTTTTGGTTTTACTTCTGATTGGTCGAGAAAGTGGCGCGAGATTTTTTAGCCAATCACAAAGCGTAGCAATGAAAAACCAAAGCAACTGTGTAATTACTTTTGACACTCAATTGAAAACTGTTCTATTACTTGTAATTAGAGCAGTTTTCAATTGAGTGTCGTAAAACCAAAACCAAAATAATTACTCTGACCAATCACTATTACTTGTAATTAGAGCAGTTTTCAATTGAGTGTCGTAAAACCAAAACCAAAATAATTACTCTGACCAATCACTATTACTTGTAATTAGAGCAGTTTTCAATTGAGTGTCGTAAAACCAAAACCAAAATAATTACTGTGACCAATCACAGCAGTCGTAAACAATCCAATAAACTAATCAGAGCTCGAAGCAATTACATGTCGGCGGCGCCAAGCGCGGGAAAACGCGTGCAAGCAAGTCACGATTGGTTTTGGTTTTACTTCTGATTGGTCGAGAAAGTGGCGCGAGATTTTTTAGCCAATCACAAAGCGTAGCAATGCAAAACCAAAGCAATTGTGTAATTACTTTTGATACTCAATTGAAAACTGCTCTAATATTTTATCAAGTAAATATACCTGGATTTTTGAAAAGGGGGTCCACGAAAATTACAGCAATTTCACTACAAATAGCCCAAACAAGGGTTTTTATGACCCCAATCAGCCCGAAAATTACAGAGTCTTTTCTTCTCTCGCCCCACGCAACCTTTCCCATCTTCTCTCTCTTCTCTGTGATTTTCGGGCTGATTGGGGTCATAAAAACCCTTTTTTGGGCTAGTTTTACTGAAATTGCTGTAATTTTCGTTGACCACCTTTTCAAAAATTCAGCTAGAAATACAAACGGAATAAAAACGATGCATTTTTCAATGAATATAATATGCAAACTTTATACACATTAATTTTGTTATGAGAATTAATAAGTCAATCATACATTCAGTAGTTTTATAAGAAGGCAACTATTAGCCTGCAAGCAGGGTTGCATTTGAGTCTCTGCAAGCAGTGAAGCAACAAACTGGAGACCCCAAACGTGAGCAGCTAGCTAGCGACTGAACAATTGAACTCAATTAAGTAACTGGTGCTTTTTGTTTGCTCTAAAACACTTATTTCAAAAATGATTAAGGCCTCTACAGACTCTACATATACTCACAAATAGTTGCTACATCAATTGCTGTATTGTTAGAGACCATTCATTATTTATGCCAGGGAGTGGGCTAGCAAGATTCATCAGAACGCAAAACAAAACGTTTTGACCCCTTCCAAGAAAAAGAAAAAAAGACATGACCCCTCTACATGTACTTTTAAAAATGTACAGGCATACACATTCAACCTTAAATACTTATTTACTATACACTTATACACTTCCTTGCATCCTTGTGCCAATTTTAAGTCTGAAGCAGGTTGGTTAATGCAGCCTGTGTTGTCATAACTTCTCTAATACATTTAACAGCAACATTTCTTTCGTAACGCACTGATCAGCTCCCTCCTTGGAATCTAGATTGATGATCTATGATTTCGACGTACAAGTATTATTAAGGTGACAGGCCAAACACGACTCCCACTAGTCGCAAAATGTATAAAGAAGCCTTTAGAATAACATTCCCAAGAAGGTCTACGAGATATTTGATCCCTTTACATCACCAAAATAGAATTGTGACAAGTCACTATTATCTCTTTGACCGGACTATGTTTGAGTCTCGCAGAGGTGAAGGTGATGATTCACGCTCTCCTGATGACTGGCAGCTTCGACATATCATCAAAAAAAATAATGTTTGACAAAGGAATTTTAAAACTTGACGATGAAGAAGCAATATTATCGTTTTCTACTAACAAATGTATCGTGGAAAAGGAATTAGTTAAAGATCACCAGCTTTATCTCACTACACTTGAAAGGACAAAGATGCAAAGGACAGATTAGAAAAACGGCAACAGAGACGACATAAACAGTTCGAGGATATATAACTGGGACACTCTATGTCGCACTGGTGAAATCCAGCAGCTAAATGTCCAGGAGCTAGAACAGTATTTAATTCATTTTAAACTTTCACTAAAAGGCAAGAAGAATGATAAAATCCGATGGATCGATCATCGCTCATGCTTCGAACAAACAAGGTGAAGAAATCGACGCACACATCTCAAGGCAAGACCTAGAAGTGAGGATATCAGACAATGAGTCTAGTTATTGTTATTTAATATTATAAGTAAGGCCGCCGACCACTTCAGTGCTAAGAATGATCTCCATTTGTACATTTACCTCGCCAAACTCGCTCTGGACGTAATATTGGGACATCATTTTCTCGATACCGTGACTGTTTTCTGTATCAGCTTTGAACTGCGATGTATGAACTGTTAACTTTTCAGAGGCTCGCAGCATGTACCATTGGTGCCGAGAGCTGATCACTGAACGCATTTGTTTGAAAATAAAACAAAAATAAAAAATTAGATAGCCCAACCCCCTATTTGTATGCAGATTTCCAAACGACCCTCCCTTCCCTCTGACTTTTGCGTTGGTCATACGAATGCGCGCGGTCTTTGAACGAAAGGTCTGGAACGAGTGTGAATATGGAGAGTGGGACTGGGGAAAGACGCTAAAAAAATATTTTTCTCGCCTCACACGCCCGTGTGAGGCTCGCGTGCTTCGCGCGCAGGTATCCACGCTTCAGACGCTTCGCGCCTTTGCCAGCGAGCCAGCGGAAAAAAATGACTGTTTTGCAGTCTACCTCCGACTGTCCTGAATTTGTCGTGCCCCCTCCCCTCCCCCACCCCCCCCCCCCCCTCATTCTTGCAAGCCCACCCCCAGGCTTTGTATTTGTATTTTTAATTGTAATTTGTAATTGTAATTTTAGTATAAAATTTTTTATTAATTCTTTTAATGTGTTTTGAACATTGGGTCCGCCTAGAATGGGGTCTAGGACTCTTTTGCGGACCTCCTATGGCTATCTCTAGTTTATAATATATATATTTTTTTGTAATGTAAATTAATTCTGTTTTTTTAGCCATGAATTGTAGTAAATAAATAAATAATGGTCCCTTAAGTCCCCTATTATTCACATACTGTGTACTGGTTCAATAATTGGAAAGATGCAGGCATAACTACCTGTCTTGTATGTCCAGTTATGGCATTTGTCACCTAAAAATTGTCTTGTTGAGTGGAAAATGCACTTTCTTGCTATTAATAAAACTAATACGGTAATAGATTCATATAAGTTAAACTAAAGAGATCCAATCAGACTGAAAGATCCTGTATTTTCACAAACAAAGGACAGATTAAATACATTTTTGGCTAATAAGTATCCTCTATCACTCTTCACTCTTCAGGCCAATAATATATAATTGAAAAAATATATCTTTTGAAGAGGTGAGATTTTTTGGTCTAACTCTTATTGGATCTCTTTTACTTCAACTAACATTGACCGGCCAAGATAAGACAAGATAAGATTCAGCTTTATAACAAGATCACTTAAGGAGCGGAACCTGCTCCCTAACGATATTCTTGAGGACCCCACCCTTGCTTAGTTCAAGGAGATGGTCACCATGGAACTTGTGAAGTTGTTTAATTAATGAACACGCAACACCTGTCAATTTATTTTATTTTACATTGTATTTAACATATCCGCTTTCATGCCATCTGCTTTGCGGATTATAATATATAAATAAATATAAATATACACAATAAATAATTAAAGAATTACAATGTTTGTGGGGTTCTGGGCTAAAAGCCTAAATATTTTAGTAACAGAGTGCATATTTTGTGATTGAAAAATGCTAAAATTGATTTGTTTTTATAAGAAAAAATATTAACATTATAGTCTGTGTTTAAAAATATATTGATACTAAACATCCAGGAAGAGCTGTTTTGTCTGAGTACTATTCCCCCTTCAGTCTTTCAAATTTTTTCCAAAAATATTTCCAAAATTAATAATTTTTTATGTCCTCCTCTTATTCTTTCTAAAAATGGAAACCAAGGCCATTTCATAATGTACTAAACAGGAATATTCACAACTGATCATTCCTTAGGCAAAGTGACAAAGTATTGCAGTGCTGTTTTAAACATTTTATGTCCCCATCTTATCGGTTAGCCTGTGAATACTGTATAGTCACCTGTCATCTCTCACCATCGCCCCTAGCAATGGCTGTATATGTACACAAGCTATTAGCGATGGAGAGCGATGAGAGGTGCCTAAATTGCAATCAGCAGACTTCCAAACGAATCAATTTTTTAGTTGTCTTTTTTTTAGTACAACATCATTATCATCATCAACAAAAGTGAAATTGTTTTTTATAAGCCCCCTTAAAAAGAAAAGACACCTTCACGTAGAAGTGCCATTTCACCAGACTTTTTTTTGCATTAATATTTTTCTTGGACAAGTTTTAAAATTTCTTTGCAAAGCTGGTCATCAGGATTTACCATATTTTCAATCAAATGAAAATGATCTAATCCAGGAAATTGAAGAAAGGAGCATTGCACGCCATGTGACTTCAAGATCTCAAAAAATTCTTTTGATTGTCGGATAAACTCTGGAGATCCATGCTCTTCAACCACAACCAGTGTGGGACATTTGATTGTGGGAGATGTTTGCTTCAGAATTCTCTGAGGACTGATTCTTGCAGCAGAGCTTTCATCCAGTTTCAATGGATCGTTAATATCAGTGTTGATGATAGGTACCAAGTCATAAATCCCAGAGAGTAGAAACATGCCATGGACAGCTTGTGGAACTAATGAGTCTTGCTTCCAATTTGTAACTGCCATCATAGCACACAAGTGTGCGCCAGCAGAATGTCCGCATAAAAACAATTTTGATTTAGGAAACTTGTTAGTGACATATTCCACTGCAGCTTGGATTTCAGCTATTATCTCTTCCATGCTGGCTTCCGGTGCAAGGTTGTAACCCACAACTACCGCAATGCATCCAGCTTGCGTCCAGGAATTACTGACAAAATTGTACATATCTTTACAGCACTGCTGCCAGTAACCACCATGAATATGCACTATGACTGGTGCGATATCTTGATCACTCATCACAGGATAAAATATGTCCATCTTGGCTTTGTTTGCTCCATACGGAATGTTCAGTTCTGCTTTCAGGTTTTGTCGTGTGGCTTCACTATATTCACCGCACACTTTTAAATGATGTGGCACAACTTCATTCACTTCCATGCGCTTGCTCCATTTACTGGGATGATACTGCAGTTGCAGCCACTCTCTCGACTTATCAACCATCTGTTTTGTTTGTTGTTTGCTCTACACACTGTTTTTGATACAATATAGTCTGCTATCAACTACCTTGCAGTCTTTCTCTTTGTCCTTAATTTATTTTCTAAAAAGAACGAAAAAAAAAAACCCATGCTGTTAGTAGTGTTGGACTATTGACTTGAATGTAGGTAGTTCAAGCTTTGTTTTCTGCGGTTGTTTTGTTCCTTGTATCGGCAACATAACACCAGTCGGGGATAGCCCTATGATGGACTACATGTAGTATTCTTGGTTTGCACATGACATCACGGCGGCCATGTTGGAGGACACCTACAAAAGAATTTTGATGAACTTCTTTTGTTCTGGCACCAGCATGGCCGCCATGGCCTTTGTCATTTGAGTCCCACAGGACTGAAGGTCATGTGATTGCAAACCATCAATTCCTTTCAGGTGGAGTAATAACTCTCTCAGTCACTTCCTGCTATAGAAACCAAGTTAAAGAAAGCTCTAGCATTTGCAGTTGACTACTGTTTTGGAGAAGCATCATCATTCAAGGTATGGTCTGCCTTAGACTGAAGGGGGGGGGGGGGGGGTGGGGCGGGGGGTCACATGTACATGTACCAAGGAAAAAAGGATACATAAACTTAGCCTACAGCTGTATGTACAGCTGCCCCTTCCCTTCAAGAAAAATCGGGGAAGGACGCAGGCTACATAAACTGAGCCACCAAGGAAGAGACATCAACAAGGAGTAGAGGGTTCGAGAATTCGCAGGAAAATTTCCCCCCCCCCCCCAAAAAAAAAAAAAAAAATACATATATGATACAACGATTTGGTCGTAGTTTGGGATATTAAAACACAGTCACTAAAGTTCCCACTTCAATTTGTATCAATAAGGTAGTACATGTAGAGGTTCAAGCTTAAGCTTATATTTAATGCTCATGTTCGATCTTTATTTGTAATGTCCGATCCGTATTCGTGATCTCAGGGGAAAAACTCATGGAACCCTGCAAAAAACCTACCTGTTTTCCTCTGTGCTGGTTGACAAAGCGACAAAATAAGTCCAGGTTTTACACTTTCAGTTCGACAGCAGTGATGCGCGCCTTAATCTCGTACCCAGATCTCCCACGGTCAGTACAATACAAGCACGAGTGAGATCTGGGTACGAGAAATTCATACTTGGCTCCGAGGCTTAGGGGAATAAAACAAAAGAAATCACATCGAGGTTCAGGGATGAATAATTTATTTCTTTTGTTTTATTCCCTTAAGCCTCGGAGCCAAGTATGAATTTTAATATATCGGAATTGGTCTATTGTAAAAAGTGTCTCTGGTGATTGAGTTCAACAGACTTTTCGGGCATAGCTCTTCATCAGTGAAGAGCTATGAACGATCACCTATAACCGATAATCGATGATGATCACTGATCGATGATGATCGATGATAATCACCGATGATCACCTACAACGACCCTCTACAACCGGTGATCGTTCACGATTACCTATAACCCAACTTTGCCTAACATTCAAGATATACTCCACAAGAAACAACCCATTCGTCACTCCATAAAACGCTTGAAAATAATTTACAAAGAAGTACCTGTTGTCGCTTTCCGTTTTTTCACCTAACCTTCGTGACCTGCTCGTTCGTGCGAAACTCACAAACAAAGGCAATTCACCCAAGCCGCCCGCTGGCACATTCCGCTGTAACTCCAAACACAGATGCCTCACCTGCCCACACACTGATAATTGGAAAACACCATACACTTTCACCAACATAGGAGAAACAAGAAAGATCATGTAACTCTACGAACTTAACTTATATGATGTAATGTAAAAAGTGCAAAAACAGTACATAGATTAGGTGAAACTAAACGCACTCTTCACGAACGCTTTACTGAACACAGACAAGCAACCAACAATCCTCACGCTAAGGGTTGATTTCCACCTGTCGCGTAATTTTCACGTGCGTAAATAAAAATAAGAGACGATGTATGAACAGCTTGGGTAAACTTTTACGGAAGCTGTTCATACATAGTCTCTTATTTTTATTTACGCACGTGAAAATTACGCGACAGTGGAAATCAACCCTAATGCCAAATTAAAGCAGCAGTCCCTTTCCACTTCAACTTACCTGGCCACTCTATTACAGACATGGAACTCATCCCACTGGAATTACAACCCACTCACAGCACATCCCGCCGCAAAGCAAAAGAAGCACACCTCATATATATATAAAGGGAAAACTTTATCACCAGACGGCATAAACAGACGAAATGAACATTGTATTGCCTTAATTGTTAATATGCATACCAATATATCATGTTATCTTATGTTTATATTTCAGTTGTATTAGTCAATCATTAACCACTCATGTATTTTTTAAATTCAAATTTAAGGAGCCGTTAAGGGCTGGTTCCCGCTAGAGACGTAATCGGAAGCGGAGTCGGAGTCGGAAGCGTAAGTAGCCCTATGTTCTAGTGGAAATTAAAAAACGGAGTCGCAATCGGAATCGGAAGCTCGACGGAATCGGAATCGGAAGGATCAGAAGGTTTCCTTTTTCTTCCGACTCCGCTTCTGCGCCTTCCGTCGCTTACCATCCGCTTCCGTCGTTTTGATTTCCACTAGATCGTAAGGTTCTTACGATTCCGATTCCGCTTACGATTCCGCTTACGTCGCTAGTGGGAACCAAGCTTAATAGTATTTTCCTTCAGTGTAGCCCTGGCCCTTAGGAAGGCTAATTTTGTTAGCTGAAATATTGGCCGCTAAATAAATCAGCCCATTGCCGTAGAGCCAGCCTTGCATTCAGTTTGTCCTGTACACTTCAGGTGACATCTGACTCGAGCATCTCTACATAGTGATCCGGCAAAAGCAAACCAGTGCATTTTATTTACGCGTTGTGTACTGGACCTCTGCATTTTAACGTTTCTATTTATTGATTGATTGATTGATAGGAGAGGGGGCTGTCCATTCCACCCGTTGGGTCTCATAGCCTGGAGAACAGGCGTTATTTTTATGCGGTTCAGGCGAGCGCGGAGCGCGAGGAGAAAAAAAATTTTCTCGTCCTTCCCATCGCTCCCGCTCTGCGCTTGCTTTACGCTCTGTGTGCGCTCGCATAAAAAATGTAAAACAATACGCCTGTTCTGCAAGCTAGGTCTCCAAGGATGAACTGATATAAAAGACGTTTTGTTGCCATGACAACGGTGTCTGGTGCAGAAGTAATAACCCATAAATAAACATAAGTTTGTTGAAATCACCTCTTCGGAACCTCTAATTTCATTGGACCTGAATATCATGCAGCTGTATTGCTTTCAGGGCTAGCATGGCGCCTCACAAAATAAGGCCAGTTTATAATGCGACACTGCTTAAATTCGGGTCTTTCTGCGTGTACCGGTACCCATTGTCTTCTGTTGTTTGTGAGGTATTGTATTTTTGGTCTTGTTTTGCATTTGTATTATTGTCGTTCTTTGTTCCTTTTGTTTTACGTCATCTGTCCTCCGGTACACACAGAAACAACCTTAAATTCTCGTTCATGTAGAAAGGCAAACTTTTTTCTTGGACAAATAGATCATCATTACAGAGGTGTCTGTTTTGAGAAGGTTGACTGTCACAGAAAAAAGCTGTCAAACCAAATGTGAAAATAGAAAACTGACAAATACAGCAATTTTTAAAAGGCGTTTTAAATGTTTCAACTTGTCCGCACGTTATGTAGCAAAACCTGTTTTGTTTCAAATTCTCTTCTCGCACGTCCGGCCTTCGCACTGTCTTACATTATTTTAATTAGTAGAAATACTTCAAACACACTTCAATGTGAATATTTCTTACTGAATATGATTGTTATTCATGAGTTTCGCCGTAGTGAATAAATGAAACAGTAGTGTGGCAGCTCTCCGAAACCTCTATTTTCATTGGCCTTGTAAAACACAGCTTCTATTGTTTTTAGGTTTAGAGCCCATTGTTGGGTTGTTTGTTCTATTGTTCTCCGAACCAATGGTGTGAGACCTTACGAGAGCTGCTACATGACCAAATGAAATGATCGAACTTTATCATTCACCAATGCGCAAATCATACCAAGACGATTTTTGAATTTTCTTAACGATCTTTTAATTTGCTGCTCTGTTGAAACTCGCCATTGATCGCTTAATTTAGACTATCAAAGAAAAGTTCGCCAGGATTTTATGGCAAGTCAGAAGAAAGAAATATGTCAGGCATACAATGAGGGTTAAGTGCAAGAGTTGTACAATCGATACTGCACAGGTCAACACTGCGAATGGACCTCATCATGCCAGCGTCTCTCAAACAAGGAAAATGGTTCCGTTACATATTAGCGAGACCTACGATTCTTGAGGTTATTCTCCTTTTAAGACTGCTTGTGATAAATGCGGTGGTAAAGAGGTAAGTAATATCTAATTTAAGTAGAGCCATCAATATCTCGAGCTAAAGTAGCCTGGACAACAGGCATTTTTCTTCTCTCCATTGCGTAGCTCGCGTTCCGCGCTCGTTTCTCGCGCTTCGCGCTAGCGCACCACAGAAGCGCCTGTTGTGCAGGATAGGGCCAAAATAAAACGTTATAATTCACGACATTTTGAGTATGAATCGAGATCAAATTTAGTTCTTCCAAATTTGCTCTCCTTGATATTCACCGACATACAAGTATAAAATATCTGTCGTTATTACGACAGGCACTTTTATAGAAGAAAAAAGTACTTTTGATAATGAAGCTGCATTGAATATGCTTTATTTTTATTTCATCAAATTTGCTCTCCTCAGTTGATGATATGTTACTAGTCCTACAAACAAAGTCTAGTGTCTCTAGTGGTAGGAACGTTCTGAAGAATTGCTACTAAATTCAGAACTGAATTAATCAAAAGTCCGAATTTAAAGATGATTACAAAGCTAAAGTTGTATAAATGTTGTTATATATTTCCGATGATTACCTTTGTAGTATCATTTGTAGTTTTTGCTGATCAAATCTATCTGTCGTTTAGACCAGGCACTTTTACAGCAGTAAAAGTACTTTTGATAATAAAGCTGCGTCAAAACGTGCTACATACATACATACATACACGCATACATACATACATACATACATACACACATACATACACACATACATACATACATACATACATACATACATACATACATACATACATACATACATACATGAATTAGAATCGAAGGAGAATTAGAACATTAGAATCGAAGGAGTTCACTCAAAACCCGTGGCCGTTATTGCGTGAGGTAATATATCAAACACAAAGAGAGTGTTTAAGGTTACAGTGTACCTTCAGATCGAAAATTTATCGAAAATTTTTTTTGGCGTCAAAATAAAGTTTACAGAATGAACTTTCATTCAAAAAAAAATTATCGAAAAATAGTGAAAATTGACGGAGAAATGACAGTATAACTTTTGTGGGCGGAGTTTGTTTATGAAGCGATATGTTTTTTTAAGCGCTGTTTTCTCAAAGTTAATTTTTCGCTTGTTGGGGACACTTTAAAGAGCTACAACTCAAAGGAAATTTGTTCGATTTTCCTCAAATTTGGAAAGAAGCTAGGCTAACATATAATCAACAAAAACGTGTCGGCGAATTTCTTATTTCCGAAAACTCTTTCGTCAAGAGCCATTTCCGTGCGATCTTCCATTTTTTTTCTCTCTTTTTGGAAAATATTCTGTAACTTTTCACTACAATTGAATATGGGAAATCGCCGACACGTTTTTTTAGCGCTTCGTGTCCGGAAACCCGAGAACAAATCAAATTAGCAAAATACAATAATCGCTTTGAGTTATAGCGTTTTAAAGCTGATTCGGACGTTCGAATTTAGACGTCGTAAAAAATTCGACAGTTCACTTTATTACCAAATGGTTTCCATATTTAGATAGCCAGCTCTATAAGCTTTAATTTGATATCTCGGTTTAGGTATGTTAAGTGTAGTCTTAAGACACTAGAGCTGTTATACTGGAGACACCCCCGAAGGTACACTGTAACCTTAATCAGGATATCCAAACACCAAAAAGTGGGTTGAAAAACGAGGCGCAGCCGAGATTTTATAGCCCACTTCGAGGTGTTTGGATATCTGATGAAAAGTGTGGAGAAAACGGAGAAATAAAATCGCCAAAATCTATCAAATTATATCCTTCACGGTAGTGATTTCCTTTGTGATCTCGTCTTGAATTATTAATGAGTTTTAGAACTAAAGAACACCACTGTAGTGTCCTGGTATAAAAGTATTATTCATGAATTGGCAATAATGTGTTCGTTATTATTACGTTAATTTCCCTTTTCTTGTTCCAATCAGTATGCAGATAACAAATCGAGAAATGTTAAGGAACAAAGAAGCAGTTCGGCTAACTCCGACAGTAAAAGCAGGAGCTGAGATTTGCAATGTAAGTACTTATGACAAATCTTCTCTTTCTCCTGCATTATAGGAATTCATCAATTGCGCGAACCCAGAGATTATTGCGGAAAACAATCTTTAGTTTAATAAACCTCGGTGTATGAAACAACTAACCTTGCCATGCCACTCTAGGGTTATTTTGAAATTGAGAATGAAGGTCTCTTTTACAACAATTTGATTGAATGTCTTCCCCTTTTTCTACTAAAGGTATAAAGATAACATACTATCGCAAATCCAGTACTCAGCAGTACTAGTCTGGAAGATACAAAGAACAAATAACTTTATGTTCCAAACATAAAGTAAGAGGTATGTAAAGCAGTTGTCTTTCACTACAGATATTTTAATAAAATTCCACAGGCACACAAATAGACATCAATCTTGCCAGGCTTGCACTCAGGGTCTGCTTTATTTGTTGATCAGGCATAGTCAAGCAAAAACAGAAATAACACGAACACGCGCGAAGCAATTGTTTCGCGCGTGTCCCCTGTCTCGTTTATCGTTCGGCGTCCTATCATTGGGGATTTCTACTTAGGTCTACATGTAAGCTTAGCAAGCCTCTTAATATCGTCCAGGATATAATATCTCATATACAGGCGTGCCTTTCTTAAACGTCCTGAAAACCTTTTTGGCCCGGAATGCCACGTTTTGTACAGAATGGTTTAAATGGTTTGAATGGTTTGAAGCAGAGTTTAGTAGTAGCTCTAGGGGTCGAAATTTATTTGGGAGCTTTTTATCAAATGCAGTGATATTACAAACGAAGCCTGACAGCTCTGTTTTCTTCTTTCGATTAAAATTAAAAACCCAATTAGAAAAATTAAAACAAAGGGTTAGAAAATAACCTTAAGTGGCGGAAATAATAATTTTAATCCTTTACAGGGACGCCGAGTTGAAGATCAGGATTCAAGATACTAGGTCCAACACGATTTGCAAGGCAAGATATAACTCTATTCATATATCATGTAATGCCAATTAACACAAAAGTCATTCATTAAATCTGTTATTGGATTCAACTGCTAAAGTAACTAAAGCAACAATTCTTTTAATGAAATCTAGCAGACAATTATCGATAAAACAAAATCAATAACGGAAATGTGGCCAATAGCTACCAATGTTGTGACCCCAAGCTGGGTGGAGGGTTTCGTACGTTCCACGTGGTGCTTGTCTCACTTTCTCGTCCCGTAGGTATGGAGTACAGCCTTATGTTCCTACAACGTCATACTGCCCCGCGAGGTGAAACCGGCGACATTCTAGCGGCATTGCACACGGGTACAGTTATCGCAGATCAACACAGTTGACTGGACGGCTCAAACTAGAGCTAACCGATACTATACTGTACCGTGATCGCCTAGGATGGGAGGTAGTTTCATCCGGGTCATACCGGAGTTAGTGCATTGGTCTACCATCTACTACCGCCGAACGGACAGTCTGTATTCAAGCGGGGGTCACAATTTTGTTTCATTTCTCTGTATCGCCGAAAATTCCAAAATAAAAACAGATTGAAATCAGATTGAAATTTCAGAGAAAGACTTGTTTTGCTGAAAAATAAAACACAGTATATTAAATTCTGCCTTGCACGGGATTCGAACCCGTAAAGTTTGCCGTATGTTGCAAACTAAACTGAGCCAAGTAATTTATTATAATTGTCTCTTGTGGAACATCACAAGCAATCACTGAGGAGATTACGGCTTTTCAAAAAATTTACTTTAGAAAAACTGGCATCCGATCATTATAATCCAATAGTGACTTGATGTGTTTTAAGTTTTCAGAACAACATTTATCTTCTTCATCAAACAATCAACCATCTGAACCCAGGATGAAAACGGGAACATCTTCTAGCAGGTCGCACGTTAACCGGCGCAGTTGGATGGAGGGTGGCTCAACCCAGAGCTAACCGAAAGTATACCGTGCTGTTATGAAGGCAGGCTTTTTATCGGGTCACTGGCGAGCTCTATCATGGCTGCCACTACCTCCAGGGGACAGTGTGTGCTGAAGCGAGGGTCGTACAATTCCATTTTAATTTTCTGAATCAAAAATGGAAATATTAGATTAAAAATTTGTTATTGCTCTTTAACAATAATATAATAATTTTACATTAAAAAGTGAACTACGGCTGAAAGAATAAATGAGTTAGTTAAAATGATCTTGGAAATCCTTGGTGCAATACAAACAGTTATCAGTAAAACGCTCAGTTGTAAAAAATCGAGCGTATACAGTTCAGTTTGCCATATAACATGATATAAGTGCTGCCGTAATTGCAAGAGCTCTATACCACTAATCTATTGCTCACGGAACTAGGCCAATTGCAGGAGTTACAATTATTGTTGTCCATTGTGGGCATTTGGGACAAGAACTGGAGATGATAGATTATCGCAACTTACTTTGGGAGAACTGCTATCCGTTCATAACTTGTACTGACTGATTGCGTTTTAAGTTTACAGATCCACAATATTTATCATCAGCTGGAGGCAGAAACATTCAGTGGAATGACAATAAACCTGAACATGAGTTGCTTCTCTCATCACGTTTGGCAGCTTACAGTCATAATAACAAGTTCAATCGGTATGTTTAATATGACGTATTTATGACAGCTAGGCCAATCAATCACGCATCACCACCAGGTGATTTTCATGGCAAACCTGTTAACCCATAGACTGCGAGCAGTCTCTCTTTTTCCGCTAAAGTCAGTAGGGCGAACGCAAAAAAATAGCGTGATGAGCGAGCGGCAAGCGCGCATCACGCTATTTTTTTGCGTTCGTCCCTACTGACTTTAGCGGAAAAAGAGAGACTGCTCGCAGTCTAGTTAACCCAAACCTTCTTTGTGGAGATAAGAAAACTCCTCGGAGCTCGATGAGAACCTATAACAAACTTCAGTACACGCCTATCCAAAGAAGTCCGGATTGGAACCTGGGGAACAAATGGTGTGTGTGTCTGTGTGTCTGGCTATGATTGTGAAAGGGGTGTTGGATTGGAGGTGGGAGGGAGGGAGGGGTTGGGTTATACGAGTGTTCTCACTGCCAATAAGGTTTGTAGGGCGAACTTCAATATATGTGCTTTAATCCCGCCATTAGAGTTTGATAATTTGTTGCTTGCTCTGGTAGTTTCAATTGTTTGTTTGTTTGTTTGTTTGTTTTTTCAGGTTCGTCTTCGAACTGAACCTGATTCGTTACAAAAATAGAAAAATAACCTTTGTTCTGAGGGAAAATGGATTGTTTGCTAAAAGAAACAGCACAAATTAATGTAAGCACACCTGGAAAAGTGGTACACCTAAAATATGGTGACTATTTTTCTCACAGTTATCTCTATTTTGGGCGGAAATTGTAGCATCACCAATGCTGTGTCATACAGCATTCCTTTTGTCAGCAACAAGGTCTTTTGAAACGAAAATGCTTATTAGTTATGATCAGGAGGCGAGGATGATAGTTAAAGAGCTCGTACAACAGGAGGTCGACTGAGTTTAGTGAAATCCGTCATCCGTCTACTGATTTTGTATCTTTTCTATTTTTAGGGCGTTTCCTTGGTCATGAAGTCACCACGAAGTTGTACATGTTTAGCTGGATTTGAAATGAGTGAAAAGTGATCGACATACGCTAGCCGTTCAACAGGGTTCAATCCATTGGGAAGAATCAGAGACAGACATAGCTGCTGTTTATTAAATCAAATCACGAAGAATCGTATTTTATGACAATGATGTAATTTAAAAATGTGTGAAAAAGAGTTGGAAGAATTTTTACATTGGTGTCATGAGAGTGATTGCAAGTAATTTATATCGACGAAGAGTTTTTTGCTTCGAAGGGGAAACAATTTTCGTTAATTAATATTATAGACTAGAAATACGTGTCTCGCAGAACCTCGCGAAGCTCAGGGGAGGATGCACTGCAAAAGAAAAAAATTGATTTAGGTGTTGCTCTCTTCTCGGTTTTCAAATTTCAGCTCACGAGTGAGGACAACAGTTTACTATGTACAGTATGATATTTTCTACAGGTCTTTGTTTCAAGTAACCATATTTTCTTCTAGTCTAGTTTCTCACGAGGTGTAATTCACATGGCTCGGTTTTTTGAAAGCTGATTGATACTAACCCAGGTCTTAAAATTAAGCCAAGGTTCTGTTTCTACTGAATTCTATATGTTCTACTTGCGAGTGAAATTAGCCACAACGAAACATGAACGAAATCCAGACAGAAATCCTCATTGGAAATATAACACTGATTTAAAGAAAATAAAACTAACTGAACACTAAATAAAAATAATTACTCAATCTAAACTTAAAGAAATGAATGATTACTTTACATGCAATATAATGATTATACCAATAATGAGCTCCAATGCGTAGTAGACATCGACTTTAAACTCAGTTTTGAAACATGTCAATGTGGATTTCTGTCATTTTCCTTGTCTTACTTTCATACCATCCTATCATTAGTATACTTTGAGAAAGAGAGACAGACGCGAACCTCGGATGAACACGCGCTATGATAAGTTTCCGAAATACCGAACCAAGAACATTATTGTTCAGAAAACAGCTGGATAAAACAAGATAATTGATTTGAACAGTTTCTCGACATTTTCCCATATCATTTTGTAACATTTTAATGCAACTGAATAAAATATTTTCACCGACTCTGGCTTGAGTAGCAGTCATTTTTCGAGGCAATAAGGCCTGGAATGCGTGATAGATGACCAATAAATAATTGCAAAATTTTGAAAAATTTAATTATATGCTTGAAACTGGTCACAAATACAGGACCTCATACAGCATTTTGTTCTTCTCGCCTGCCTTTCTTGCTCTCTAAAATGACTGCTACCAGGCTACATTAGCCTTCTCTTATTTTGTTTTAGACTCGCTGCGAGCGAGTGGAAAGAGAAAACCAGTATTGTTTTAGGCTGAGCCTGAAACAACTGTTAAGTTATGATACACACGGGTTCAACATTTGTTGATCAGCACATGTTGAATATTCTAATTATCATGCCTTACTGAATGTTGAAATAGGTCATTCAACATGTGGAACGTTGTTGAACGTTGTGAAAAAAAAAATAACGACGAGCTCTATTCTGTTGAATATGTTTTCTACTCATTCAACAAGTTGCAAAATCGTTCAACACTTGTTGATCAACAAATGCTGAAAGATGTTGAACCTTAAAATCATTTACACTCTTATCATCTTACTGCCCTGTCATTAACTCTCAGTTGCGCTCTCGTCCATCATGCCAGTGTACGGCGTCGTCAACACTTATACAGGATCATTCGCTCTCGTGCGCTCTTAATTATCAACTGTTCCTTATACCAACAAGGTCCAACAACGTTAAGCACTCTTATCTATAGAAACATTCGTGCGTTATCATAAACTTTCATGCGCGTTAATGAACTTTCCTCTCTTGTAAACCTTCATCCAAGTGCCCTCTAATCAGCACTCAATTGCGCTATCGTAATCCCCAGTAAGCTCTCGTCAACTCTCATGCAGCAGCATTCGCTCTTGTCAAGCTCTGTACTCTTTAATTCACAAGCGCTCCTATTAACATCCAGTCTTTCTCATCAACTCTCGAGTGAGGTCGAAAACACTCATGCAGCAGCTATATTCTTGCGCTCTCACAACCTCAGATGAACGCTATCAACTGTCGTGCGCTTTCATCTATCCCGGCGTCCAGCAGCTATTGTTAACCCTCGTAAACTGTCGTCAACGTCTAGCAAACATTCGTTCGCTTATTTCCTCGTCATGCACTTTCTTAAACCCTTGTAAACTTTGAATCTCAGGCGTTCTCGTCAACATTCGTTCGCTCTCATCATTTATCATTCGCTTTCGTTAAACCTCGCACGATGATGTGGACTATCAAGCTTTCTTTCTGTCTTTCATTTCTGCACTTGAGTTTTACGCAGTCGTTCGCTATCGCTATCGGCAACTGTCATATTCTATCGTCAACTCTTATCCCCTCTCGTGAATTTTCTTATGAATTTGTCAACTCTTATGCAATTTCGTCAACATTCGTACGCCGTCCTTGCACTTTAAGACTTGTCAGTCAACCTTCGTTCGCTTTTATCAACTATAATTCATACTCGTCATTTGTTATTCGCTCTCGTCAACTTCTCACGGACCTTCGGACACTGTCGTTAACTATCATGCGCTTTCGTCTCTCATTCTTCAACCTTCGTACACCGTCGTTGACTATCGTGCGTTTTCGTCATCTCTCATTCGCTCTCGTTAATCTTTGTACACTGTCGTTAACTGTAATGCGCTTTCTCCATCTCTCGTTCGCTCTCAGATCTAAACTCACCTACCTTCGGACACTGTCGTCAACTATCATGCGCTCTCGTTATTTCTCATTCGCTCTCGTCAATCCATTACTCTTTCGTCAACCCTCGTGCACTCTAGACTTAGTCATCTCTTGTACGCTCTCGTCGACTATTTTCCACTCTCGTCAACCCCAGTGCACTTTCATCAAGTATTATGCGCTATCGCCAATCCTCATAATCTGTCCGTTCAATTCGCATGCGCTCTCTTTAGATATTTAGCTATTCACAAAGGAATAAAACGATGGCTTTCTAAACTGTGGTGATGTTTCGGTACTTAAGGTTACAGTGTACCTTCGGGGGTGTCTCCAGTTTAACAGCTCTAGTGTCTTAAGATTACACTTAATATACCTAAACCCAGATATCAAATTAAAGCTTATAGAGCTGGCTATCTAAATATGGAAACCATTTGGTAATAAAGTGAATTGTCGAATTTTTTTACGACGTCTAAATTCGAACGTCCGAATCAGCTTTAAAACGCTATAACTCAAAGCGATTATTGTATTTTGCTAATTTAATTTGTTCTCGAGTTTCCGGACACGAAGCGCTAAAAAAACGTGTCGGCGATTTCCCATATTCAAGTATAGTTTAAAAAACGAGCAGTAGTGTATTATCAGGTTTAAAAACTCGAGGCGAAGCCGAGAGTTTTTACACCTGATAATACACGTGCTGCGAGTTTTTTGAACGGCTTCAAAAACATTCTTTCAAAAGCGTGTCCTTTCGGAATTAAAACAATTGCGCTTTTGTGCAAAGAGGAAATTAGCATACGAGAAAAACAAGTAGACTAGATTGATTAGCATACAACACATGTGCCACGTCTTCGACGAAGTGACCATTGCTTCCCGGCTCCTGTCGAAAGTTTTGGGATTTTATAGTTCTAAGGGAAAACATGTACTGAAAAATGTTATACTAAAGTTGTCAGGTACGGTAGATAAAACGGCTGACAATTTTTTTTTCAGAGGTAGAGAAGGAGTAGAAATAAGCAGTTTGCATCTGCGAACCAGTCGCTTAACTGGCAATTTACACGAGGGCGCTGGTGTCATTCAAATAACGGCTCACTTAATTGTTAAACTGTTGATTGTTTATTTTGTTGAGAAGATTCCAAATAGAATGGCGAAAGACCAGATTTCGTAAAACAGTACTGCACAAAAATATTAAAGTCACCATTTGTTGCACTAAGAATCCTGAACAATTACTACCCATATCAGTAATCTTTATATAAAGATTACGTGTGATTTTAATATAAATATCACGGTCATTTTAAAATCATTCTCATTAAAAATTCAGCGATAATTGCATTGTTTGCCCATTCAGCCCCGAACTCCCCTGTGACTGAAATCAAAGCCGCCACCAGGCTTTTCATAATGACCGTAGATTACCAGGTATAAAGGCTCATACACGTGATCGATTTGCGTCGTGTGATTGGCTGATATGCTCATGAATTATTAATGAGTTTTTGAATTGCAGTGAAAAGTTACAGAATATTTTCGAAAAAGGGAGAAAAAAATTGGAATGATCGCACGGAAATGGCTCTTGACGAAAAAGTTTTCGGAAATAAGAAATTCGCCGACACGTTTTTGTTGATTATATGTTAGCCTAGCTTCTGTCCAAATTTGAGGAAAATCGAACAAATTTCCTTTGAGTTGTAGCTCTTTAAAGTGTCCCCAACAAGCGAAAAATTAACTTTGAGAAAACAGCGCTTAAAAAAACATATCGCTTCATAAACAAACTCCGCCCACAAAAGTTATACTGTCATTTCTCCGTCAATTTTCACTATTTTTCGATAATGTTTTTTTGGATGAAAGTTCATTCTGTAAACTTTATTTTGACGCCAAAAAAAAAAAAAAAATTCGATAAATTTTCGATCTGAAGGTACACTGTAACCTTAAGCGAAGCACTAAAATTTGGAGTCAACTAAATGGATTAGGCAAATAGACCACCATGATAAGATTCCAAAGCTGATGTTTCGAGCGTTTAATAGGGCTAACTCTCAAATTACCATCAAATTTTATGGTGGCCAATTTGCTTAATAACTCAGTTAATACCAATGATTCCAGAAAGGCACTGCAAGGCATGAGTGTGCCAGTTTTCGAGTAAAGCTTTTAGCCCTCTCTTTTTCATTTCTGGGATTAGCCTTAATGATTCCACCGGTAGATTGGCCTTTAGTGATATCGTATCATCACTTTCTAATGATGTCCATTGGAACTTTGTAAATGGGAGGTGTTTGAAGAGAAATACCGTCGTGGGCGGGTGTGTGGAAAAATGTTACGGAGTTTTTGCGTGTTTTTTTTCTTAAAAGGCTAACTATTGTAGTATCTGAAATGATAATGCGACCGCGGCGTACCTAGAATTACAACTAGAACAGTAAGTCTTGGGAAACTAAGTGTAACTCCTGGCGATGCCAAACGGTTGAATCACCCAATAGCTTACTTTCCACCATTTTGAATAAATTAAAATCTCGCAAGGGTCACGTGATCTGCTGTCTGCCCTGACATTCCGACAAATGGCCAAAATGTAACTGACAACTGACAAATGTTCAAAATTTTAATTGACAATTAACATTTGCAGATTTGCACTCCCTCATGCACACCCTCTGACAGGTTGCAAACAAAACGTGAATATGTTAATAAGCGTTACTTCCATAAGTTTTTTTACAAGAGAAGCGTTACTTTTCTGTGACTTCAATAAGTTTTTCCGATAGTTGGCAAACAACATTCGAGGAAAGATTATGTTTATTTTGAAGTTATGTGTAGTCTGATTGTATACACTCCTTCGCAATATTTCAGGATATACGAGCCTTTCAATATTCTTATATATCAGTTTTCTTCAGGAATTTTAAAAGTGCAGCCTTGGGCTTGTTTTCAAGTGACTGAACTCAACTCTTGGTTTTACAAAGCTGCTGTCATGTTCTCAAAAATAAAAACAACAACAACAACAACAACAAAAACAATGTCTTTAGTTTTTGTGGTATATACAGGTTGACAAATGCATAACGAAACTATCCACGCTTTAAGTGTACCGTTCTGGATTAAACAAACGTGTACATTTACGATTTGACAAGTCTGAACCAGACCTGAAAAATGCCAAGTGCCCTTAGTTACTTTCGATTAAACCTTGAAAGGTGATTAAGCATTCGGCCTGAATATGACTACAAGGACTGTACAAGGGGAACGCGATGCAACGTTAATTTATGATGGCCGCGTACAAAACGGTTCGGTATACTATTTACGTGTGATAAAAACTGTTCATCAATCTGAACAATGTTCTTTTAAAATCATTGAATGTTTGATTCTCCACAGTTTAGTCTATTCCTCGCTTCTTTCGTTACTCAGACTTAAGCCAGGCTAATCTTCATAGTCTACTAATTTCACTGTCTAAAAGGACACCATGTCTTCTATATCTTCGGCGAAGTTTATCTGTGTTGTAAGTCGACTTACTGAGTCCAAGAGCTGTTCGCGGTGTTATTGAGATGTGGAGATTCTGGTACTCTAGCCGCTTGTTTACGTATGCTACCTGCTATTTCTGTGCTGTACACGAATTCCTCATTTTTTCCCCATTTTGAAGAGATTGAGCGTCTGAAGGAGTCTGGGATCGGAATCTGGATCGCCTGCGGTGTCGTTTAACATGTTAGCAGCCTGGGCCGAGTTGTCTTCTTCCGGCGCGAGCCAATCCGGTAGAGGTTCTTCTTCATTTTTCCCGCGCTCCATAGCCTCCTCAGGGGGAGTTGTATCGTTAAGATAAGAAGTAGAGGACATTCGACCTTTGTCAAAGCTTTCATTGGGGGAACCATAATCCCGTGGGCTATGCAAATGCCCCTGACTTTTTAAAATCGACAGAATTGTGGAGATTTGCTCCTCCAGCTGTGTCATTTTCATATTCATAACTTCGATTTCTCTGCGAACTTCACCTTTCATTTCGGACAAACTCGATAGCACGTCGGTACCGGGAATTTCGGCTCGCGTTCGGACTGTACTTCCAGTAAAGCTTTTTGTTCGTCCCTTCGGAATCACCATCATGTCGATTTCCGCCTCGCTCGTGTCTCCGCCGTCAACTTCACTGTTATCGAACTCGTAGTTCTGAGCTAGTTCCTCGACCAAGCTCAGTTTACGATTTCTCCGTGATCTAAAACCGATGCTTGGTGGCCGATCTCTATCCTCTTCGTTTGTTATTTCCAATCGTGGGCTGCGTTTGCGAATCGTTAGCTGAAAGGCAAGGAGAAAACATGTTGAACGTTACTTGTTAGCTCCCGGGGAGGGGGGATTGCCGAGAAAACATGTTAAACGTTAGCTGTCAGCTCCCGGGGTGATTGCCATATCAAAATGACGGGGGTAATTGTCATACCTTTTGGAAGTCAAAATTTGTAGGTTGGCTGATCGCTTAGGGTGTTAAAATCTAAAATTACCCCCGTTAAAATTATCGCGGTACCTTGTAGGATATTGAACCGAAAAATTATGACAGAATATAACATGTGTTGTTTTAGAATAAGTACTTCTTGGAGGTGAAAATCCATTTGAGGCACTCCCATCAAACGAGATTCTGGTACCTTTTAAGGTTTTTTTTGTAAATTTTCCACGAGCAACCCCGCCATTTTTATATGAGATCCCCTCGGGCGTAAGCTCACATCTCTCTTTTGTATTAATTTTGTATTTTGGTTCGATTAAGTTACTATTGTTTCTGTTCTGTTTTTGAGTCGCTATAACGGCCTAATTTGCTGCTTTGCTCAACAGACTAATAAACAAAAGAATGAACATTGCCTCCAATGTGTCCTTTATAGATCACCCCATAAGTTTCAGATAGATATATGCCAAGACAGGTGGATCAACAAGTTCTGACGGCTCAATATTTCACATGCATCAAACGCATGCGCAGAGAATGAATGACTGTTCTCCAGGTCATTGGTAATAGGGAACTTTAGATTGGACTACGAGTACGAGATTGAGTACGAGTACGACTTTTCAAACCTAGTTCGTATGCCTAACATAACCATTCATCACACCAACTCTATACCTAGAGTCGACTAGAGTCTCCTCATCTTCTGTTCAGCAACAGAAAGAATCGACAGTTCTGAGGACATGCACAACTGGCTTTAGATTCATAAGTCGTACTCGCCTCTCAATTTCGTACTCGTACTCAAATCTAAAGCTCGCTAATTTCAATTGGGAGGATGATAGAAAAATAGATGACGAGAAAGGGGGCATATGCCTTCTCCTTTCTTCTATATATCATAAGGGGAATAATAATAAATGGTCACACGCGCCAACAGCTACCACATGGATAGTCTGGAGCTGGCGATTAAAGAGGTGTTTGCGCAAGCCTTGGCAGTAAGGGGCGCCTGAATACGGCTTTTGGGTTGCTGACGAGTCCTAACAAGTACGAAACAGCTGTTCATGGCTGCCACTGCCAGGGTGATATGGCTGTGTGCAAGATACGAAGATGTGCCGTGTGACCACTGCTTTCAACAACCTCGTTCCCAGAGTTCTCTTCTTCCCACCCCCTGTGGGGAGATGATAGTCAAACTATAACTGCAAGGAAGCACATGACACCATTCCCATTGTATGGCCATTACCTTACGCATGCGCACAATCATATCACCCAGAACACCTAATCAGCATGGCATAGCCAGGCGTCAGGGTCTCATATAAAATCATCGACGCCGCCGTTTACTACAAAGGCGGATGCATTAAGCATCCCTTTCAGCGCCAGTTCCACCTAGGCCATGTGGTGGCTGTAGGCTGGGGACCACAAAACATAAACGACAAACTGCAAGGCTGATATGACTACGTAAAAAGGTAGATTTTGCGAGACACCAATGCGACAGAAACCGATAAAGCAGGGAAGCAACCGCGGACAGCTGTTTCGTCCCTTCTGTTCTTAATTTGTTACAAGCTACACCGCGCTGATGAGCCCCAAGAAAGGGCGAAACAGCTGTCCGCGGTTGCTACCCTGCTTTATCGGTTTCTGTCGCATTGGTGTCTCGCAAAATCTACCTTTTTACGAAGTCATATCAGCCTCGCAGTTTGTCGTTTATGTTTGTTCATTTTTTGGCTGATAAGGTCTTTCGTAGATCCTGCGTATCGTTTACAGCATTATCGTTTGCGGTCCTTTGCAGATTTTGGTTCTATGACCACAAAACACCGTGGAGACGAGGTGGTGCTTTTAATGGTTTATAAGGCGTAGGCTACAACTTACAGAAGCATATCGCTTATTACTCAAACAGAGGGCCACCAAACGCAAGATGTAACTGATATAACTTGGGATATAAACCGACAATTCGACATCTCGCAGCTAACATAAAGGAAACTGATTTAATGACTAGTATTTCGTCTACCAAGTCGAATATGGGTGTTATTTACCGGCAGTGAAGATATACGTGTAGTGACGAAATCATGACACGGTGGCGGGTGGGGAAGGGTTGGTGGATTTCAGTATCCATACCTCGTCTCTCAAGTTATACGACAAGACAAGATTCTTGGTAAACTTGTTGGCGAATTCCGGGTAGAATTCTAGCACCTCGATAAGTGCTTCCCTTTGAATCCAGTGAAGGTCGCAGTATGTTAGCGCTATCACGTCCACCGCTGACTGGCCGACTGTAGGCTCATGACAAATGTTGTCTCCAAATACGTCATTTTCACCTGATGACAAAACATCGATCGGTTTAAGACTCTTATATAACAATGACAATTGTCATCGTCGTCATCATTATTATTATGATCATAATCATAATCTGTCATCACAAACGCCACCAACATCACCATAAACATTGTCGATCATAATCACATCATCCTTATCACCATCGTCATCCTCCTCCTCCTCCTCCTCATTATCATCATCATCGTCATCATCATCGTCATCATCATCGTCATCATCATCATCATTGTCATCATGCTCTGATCATCATCATCATCACCACCACCACCACCATCATCATCGTCATCATCATCATCATCATCATCATCATCATCGTCATCATTATTGTCATCATGCCCTGATCATCATCATCATCATCCTCGTCGTCATCATCGTCATCATCATCATCATCATCGTCATCATCATTGCCATCATGCCCTGATCATCATCATCATCATCATCATTACCATCATCATCATCATCATCATCATCGTCGTCGTCGTCGGTATAACTTAGTTATCGTCCTTAATGAAATGTAATAACTCTTCCTGTATCAATTATTGTTCCGAAAACAGGTTGTTGCTTTTCGGCGTCATGCCTTTCTGTATTTAGCTCGAATGTTGTCTGCTTGAACATATATGGGATAGGTGAAGTGTCACTGTCTCGGGTAAAACAGCTATCTGCACCTGTTTTCTTGTTTTCATTGCTTATCTATCAGGCCTAACTAACCGTGCTATTGTATTGTAGAGAAGTGCCGCGCCTTAGGGAAATCTAGTATTATTAATGCTTGAAAGTGTATAAATTTGTTAAATACCTTACTCTAGGAAATTAACAATGCACATTGACAACGCGAAGAAAATTTACGTTACACTAAATTAACGCGAATTTTTCAAAAGTTAGGTTTAAATGCATTAAATGAACTTGAATTTTTCGATAAGCATCTTGCTTTATTTACTGCGATTTTCATAATTCTGCAAACTCGCACTTTACATTTCTGAACGCCAAACTGCGTTTTGGCTTCTGTCAATAAAACTTCCAAGACAACAAGTGCACGGATGTTTCTAAGTTTTATTTTAAAGCCGAAAATTTGGTTTTGAAGCCTAACTAGACCCTATCAATTCAAAAGATCTTTCAAAGCCTCCGTGAAATGTGACTCTGAAGAGCCAATAGAGGAGTCATGAACTAATAAGGTTTTGTAATGAAATAAAGGTGCTTTAAAATAGCAATGTTGTAAAATAGCGTGCATTAAATTTACATCGACATTAATTAAGATACATTAAATTAACGCGAATTTTGCAAAATCGCGTTAATAAAGTGTATTGTTAATTTCCTATAATAAGGTATATAAGCTCCAAGGTGCTGAATTAGCCATTATACTAGCAGTAATCAGAGATTATGGAGACGCGTTCGAAGGAATTTCCGGCGGAAATGATCCCCTGAAAAAAGCAATAGGGGCGGCCAAAGGGCAGTCCGGACACCAAAAAATCTCAAATGTTTCTGCATGCAAGGCACAGGGTAACCAACACGAAATTGGGATGCGTTCTTCCAATGCGATTAGTCCCCGAGGAGGCCAATTTAAAAATTTTGGTGGCGGGTTCGTGTTGCCATGTGGGCCAGTTTGGGCATTTATGTTCAGGATTGCACGCAAGTGCTTCTTATCAAGTACTTCATATATGACAGAGTAATTTGTCACTTTCATATTACTTCATATGTGATAGATTATAACTTAGGATGTACTTTAGCCGGAGGATTTTGAACTACTTTGGCCTTTTATATATAAAGCCCTTTCTACCCTAATAGTCCTCTTTCATTATGACGGCCGATTTATTTGTTCTTTTATATGTATGCTGATCAACCTTAGTGGCCTCGTTAGCGTGTGCAAATTTCAAAAGAATTTTTGCTCTAAAATGAGGCGAGTGAGGTTATTAACTAAAATACATGTAAAAGAATAAACAAATCGGCCACAATTATGAAAGCATGTTACTCAAGGACTAGGCCCTAATTTTGTAGTTAAGACAGATATTTTAAATTTAATTTACAGTCTTTAAAACTTACCAAGCAACCCAACAACAGAATCCCCCTGTTTAACTTCGAGTGATCCACGCGCGATGAAGTACAGCACATCCAAACTTTCTCCTTGATGAATGATTCGATCCCCGGGCGCAACGTGGGAGATCCAAAAATTGCGTGCGACGGCGCGCTTGACGCCCGTGTTCGCGTCGCGGAAAGCAGCGTTATTTTCGAGAATTATTCTGTTGAGATGCACGCATATGTCTGCCTGGAGATCTTTTGGGCAATATTTTAAAACCTGCAAGTTAAGAAATGTGAGATTTCATGACACTTAATTTTGACACAGATTCTCTTAAAATAACCTTATACATTATATACCAATTTTAATATTGCTAGAAGAAACACAATGTTTATCAGTACAAGTACCGTAGCTTATTAGGAAGGGGGCGTTTACAAAAACATGCGAGCGTGAAAAAGCACTTTAATGGACAATAAAAGAAAATGTTCGCATAGTCAGAACAACAGTAATAATGGTTCGGAAAGTCAGAATATAATTCACTATTATACCTCAATGTCTTCAAAGAGATCTTGCGTTTAAAGGAGTGTGCTCTCACATGGAAATGAAAGAAACACTCCCGGGAGTGGGGAGGGTTTATAAAGGGGTCGCTTATTGGAAAGAGGGCGTAAAATCGAATCATTACGATACCTCATCTGTGTCGATTCCTTTGTTCATTGCCCACGTAGACATGAAAAAATCGAGGGTCCTCGTTGCCAGATCAGATGGCAGTTTGTACAGCTTGCTGAACTGCTTCATGTTGTCAAGAATTGAGTGGTACTTAGCTGTATTTTTCTGAGCTTGCTGAAGTATGGCGGAGACTTGGCCGAAGATCAAGGAAAAAAGGATGGCTGAAAGTAAAATCATCATAGAGTCAGTTGTCATGAAGAAGTGGCTGCCAATTTCAAATAATTGTTTTACTTGTTTCATTCTGTTTAAAAACATTTTCCAGTAATTGTTATGAAACGAACAACGAAGTATAATCAGAGTCAATAAATACAGTCATTTAGAAAATAGGGTCGAACCAATCATAGAACCAATAGAACTTGCAATTTGTGTCACCGCCAGGAAAACATGCAATCAGTGTCAAGGACTGGAAAGCATCTGAAGCATCGACATTTTGGGAAGAAAAACACGCAACTGTTGTCAAAGGCAGAAAAACATGCAACCGGTGTCAAGGGCGGCAAAACATTGGTGCTAAAGGTGGGAAAACATCGCTGCTAAGGGTGGGAAAACATTGGTGCTAAAGGTGGGAAAACATAGATGCTAAGGGCGGAAAAACGTTGGTGCTAAGGGTGGGAAAACATTGGTGCCAAGTGTGGGAAGACATTGGTGCTAAAGGTGGGAAAACATTGGTTTTAAGGGTGGGAAAACATTGGTGCTAAAGGCGGGAAAACATTTGTGCTAAAGGTGGGTAAACATTGATGCTAATGGTGGGAAAACATTGGTGCTAAAGGTGAGAAAACATTGGTGCTAAGGGTGGGAAAACATTGGTGTTAAAGGTGGAAAAACATAGGTGCTAAAGGTGGGAAAACATTGGTGCTGAGGGTGGGAAAACGTTGTTGCGAAAGGTGGGAAAACATTGGTGTTAAAGGTGGGAAAACATTGGTGCTAAAGGTGAGAAAACATTGGTGCTAAGGGTGGGAAAACATTGCTGCTAAAAACGGGAAAACATTGGTGCTAAGGGTGGGAAAACAACTGCAGTCAAGGGCGGGAGACGTCATATTTGTACAAGAACATTCTAGTCTTGGGGCATGGGTTACGAACGATGGACATTGCGAGGGGTTTTTATTCAAGATAACAGAATTTAAGCTACGAAATCCACTGTAACACAATAACAGCAACCAGCAACAACAACAACAAAAAGACAGAAAAGTTTAAATTTAGATTTGATTATATCTTGTTAAGTTCCTATCCCGAAATTCCAATGTCCTACTGCCTGAAAATGAAATAAATTGCGACTAGATACGAGTCTGCTAATTCCAGCAGGCGTTTGGAGTAACTTTCGAGTAAATGGAACACGACAGACGTCCAAGTTCCATTTGAAGATTTTACGTCTCATGTACACGAATTTTAGACCAGCTAGTCAATGGCAGACCCAGGGAAGAGTCTGCCGGGGATCGCCAAAATACCACCCCCTCCCCGCGTTATTCACTTCGTTACCCCATACGATGGAGATTTGTTCCACCACTGCTGGTTTCCACAAGTTAATAATAAACAACTAAGAGCTCCAAAAGCGCAAACGTACTCACCTCCCAACAGCATAGTGACGCAACCAAACAGTTTTTCAGCCGTCGTGTTAGGCGCAATGTTGCCAAACCCAATAGTCGTGAGACTCGTAAGCGTGTAATAAAGAGCTGACACATATCTGGCCGCCAGGGTGGGTCCACTGTTCTCGTCAATCTTTTCTGTACCATTTAAGAACTTATAAGGTTGTCCTATGGTGTTTCCCAAAACCTGCAAACAACGAGTCACTACGTTATGGGTTTTACGCATATTTACCTGCTGGAAGTTGTCAGGCTGTTCGAGTTAAAGAAAAATAACGCTAAAGAATAAAAAACGCGCCGATTGTATTGTCGAGTTATATAAACACGCGGGATTTTTACGAACATCAGAGAACTGAAATTATTACAGCATGTTATAACAATGGGAATACAAAACATCTAAGTTCCCGACATGGACAGGAGTCGAACCAATGAAATGATGAAGCACAAGCAAAACCTTCCCTCAGTAATTAGCGTGATCAAGTTACTGTATGTCCCTTTCATTTATATGCTATTTCATCAATATACTATTGAACCTTGGTCTCGCTATCTTCGTTTGGGGGGAGGGGGGGTGGGGGTGGTTGTGCGCGAGGAGTCGCTTATTTCGGGATTTATTAGCGGCCACAATTTTTTGACTTTACTTTCGATGGGAGGGGGGAGGGGGGTGTCTACTTTCGGGGGTCGTTAGTTTAGGAATTTTACAGTTGAATGTATTGATATTAAGTTATCCATTACTTACCTGCAGCCAGCCGTGAGGCTCGTAATGATCATACGAGGTGGCGATCAGGAAGAAAATGCACGCCATCCAATGTGCGACGAGACAGAACGACAACATGAGCAGGAAAAACGTTGACGCGCCGTATTCCAAGTACTTATCAATTTTCCTCGCCACTCGACCAAGTCTCAAAAGACGAAACACTTTTAGAAATCCGAGTAAATTTGTCAAGTTCTAGAAAAAAAATGGTCTAGTTTGTTGACAATTACAGTGGAACTTTCATTAAGGGGTACCATCGGGATCATAAGTGTCCCCTTAATAGAGGTGTTCCTTTAATAGAGGTTATAATTACAAAGATTATATAAGCGTTTTGCCGGCCGGGACCAGGAGAAGTGTCCCCTAAATAGAGGTGTTCCTTTAATAGAGGTGATAATTACAAAGATTATATAAGCGTTTTGCCGACAAGGACCAGGAGAAGTGTCCCCTTAATGGAGGTGTCCCTTTAATAGAGGTTATAATTACAAAGATTATATAAGCGTTTTGCCGGCCGGGACCAGGAGAAGCGTCCCCTTAATGGAGGTGTCCCTTTAATAGAGGTTATAATTACAAAGATTATATGAGCGTTTTGCCGGCCGGGACCAGGAGAAGTGTCCCCTTAATAGAGTTGTCCCTTTAATAGAGGTGATAATTACAAAGATTATATGAGCATTTTGCCGGCCTGGACCAGGAGAAGTGTACCCTTAATAGAGTTGTCCCTTTAATAGAGGTGATAATTACAAAGATTATATGAGCATTTTGCCGGCCCGGACCAGGACAAGTGTACCATTAATAGAGGTGTCCCAAAGTAGAGGTTCCACTAAGACTTTTAATAAATGTCTTTGTCTTGAATGACTAATATGAAAATAGATTGCATCTTGTAAAAGATTTAGCCTGTGAACAGGATTTACTATTTTGCCAGTTTCGCGCGAGTATCGTGTGCTAACGCGACTCAAAGCTCGCATATAGTAAGACTGTTTTAGGGGCATATTGTGTACAAAAAAGGCACTTAATTAATTTTAAACTTAGCACAGTTTTCATTCAAAGCACACAACTCCCCATGACAATATAAAGAAAAATGTAAATGGCCTTTATTTTTCTCGGTAAGTGTTTATAGTGCAAGTGCTAGTGGGCCTGAGCATTCAGGTATAAGAAATAAAGACTTCAGACTGAACATAACAAGGTTAAGAATCCCACCTGGTAGGACTAGGCAAAACAGTTAGCTATTTACAAGCGTGGCCAAGGAGTTCAACCCGGGTCTACCATGAAACACCTCCAGCTAGTGATCAAAGCGGGACTTGAACCTGGGACCTCCGGATTCCAAGTCCGGCGCCCTAACCACTGCACCGCACTACCTTAGTGCACTTACCGCGTTTGTATTCCGGGTTATAAAATATAGGATCCCAAAAGGCAGCGATGACACAAGATCCAAGAAGAACCAGGTGCGCAAATAATTCCAGCGAATCATCTTTAAATTATCAATGACCTCTCCGTCTTTACCGACATATGTCGTGTGAAAGTTCAAACCAATGTCCGCAATAAACAACCAATCCACCAACAAATCCAAAACGGCTAATGGCAGCTCTTCGTATTTGAAGCAAACAATAAAGGGTACAGAGACTGTTGTGTAGAGGGTGAAGAACAGAATGATCCAGTCCCAAGTCGTTTTGAACCCAGTATAATGCAGAATAACCATTGGAGGGGTATGAGGAACATCCAGCTTGTAATCAGGTAGTAATTCGTCATTTAAGGACATCAGCTGAAATTAATCGTTAATACAAATTAGTATAAATTATACTAAACCAGTGGATAGTACTTATTCGCACGCTCTGATTGGTTCCTCAAACTTAATAGTATTAATAAATATTAAGTATATTAATTACACGTAGTTAATGGTTAGTCAGGCTCAGTTGTTCGACAGTCGTGGTTAACGCTAACCCAGGATTAAAACTTAACTGAAGATTTAATTTCTCTCGTTATTAGTATTTAAAAAAAAAACTTATTTTAAGCTACGCGCAAAGACAAGTCAAAGTCGAAACTAAAGGACGAAACTACTTTGAAAAAATCTCCATTGATTAAGTATTTAACTGGAATCAAAATTGACGCTAATCCTGGGTTAGCTTAATCGCGCTTTGAACAACCCGGCCCTGGATTATCCGTTAACCCTTTCACTCCCAGAGTCAATTATGGAGACATGTAGTGTAGTACTAACTTTTGAGTCTGTTAACCCTTTCACTCCCAGAGTCAGTTATGAAGACATGTAGTGTAGTACTAACTTTTGAGTCTGTTAACCCTTTCACTCCCAGAGTCAGTTATGACTGAAGACATGTAGTGTAGTACTAACTTTTGAGTTTGTTAACCCTTTCACTCCCAGAGTCAGTTATGAAGACATGTAGTGTAGTTCTAACTTTTGAGTCTGTTAACCTTTTCACTCTCAGAGTCAATTATGGAGACATGTAGTGTAGTACTAACTTTTGAGTCTGTTAACCCTTTCATTCCCAGAGTCAATTATGAAGACATGTAATGTAATTCTAACTTTTGAGTTTGTGGACGAAATCCTATGGTGTGACCATTCAAATGAAACGTCTTTAGTAGTACTTTTGTATTGTACCATTTGTTTTTCGATATTTTACAAAACGTAATTTTGAATTTGTCTTGAATTTTGATGTTTGGCCACTCTTGGGAGTTCAAGGGTTAAGTTAAATGTTTAAACCTGAGTGTAAGGTGGTTGGTTTACTTTGAACTCTTTCTAAGACGGACACCCTCGTGACCATATCTGCTTGTCTGCCTTGACAGGTGTCAACCTTATAGAGAGTTTAGTTACAGAGTGAAATTCGGCAAGTACGGCAACGACCAACTGACCACTGATGTCCGCCTTACAGGGGTATCCGCTTTAAGATACGCTATGATTCGGTCGGTACTTGCTGGGCATTTTTAACATGAATTAATTTTTTGTCACCCATGCACAGTCTCACAAGCTTATAGCTTTAAATATCTACCGTGCGTACATAGAGTTGATTATGATGGTGGCGATGATGAAGATGATGATTATATTCTACCCGCTAAATGGCAGTCTAAGACAAGCTTTTCTAATCAGAAAGATTTTAATTTATTTTAGTAATGATTTGTCATTTGGCGAGGAGCGAAAATCCGGCCCAGAGAGTCAACATCAAGCGAGAGTCGAACCGTTGTGGTCAAGGAAAACGTACAAAACCGACCATTCTCCCCCCCCCCCCCCCTCCAGCAGAAATATGCAGCAATATTTTTTGTTTTGGCCTCCAAGGAGAAGCTTATTGCGACTAGTATCTTAATTTATTCTTCGCGAATTTTCCCCAGGAAATGGTTGATCTTTTATCAATCACAACTCGCTTTCATGACCAACGCATGTTATAGGTTTGTTTTGTCTAAGGCTAAAACTATTTTAATCTCGGTGCTTTTCAAAGATTTTCAGTATTTATTACAACCGGTTATAATTTATTTTCTGCCCATAGTCATTTCACTCCAGGAAATCGCGTTCACTGTTGGTTATCTAATAACACCTACTTGTACTGAAAATCAGTCATGTAACACGTACGCGTTACCATTTCACTCTCAAGTGTTGTCAAACTCAAAATGTAAGAAAAATACCAAAATTCATTCTTTAAGGTGGCCCCTTATATTTTTTTTGGCGTGCGCACGAAAATGGCACGATTCCGCGATTGTTTATTTTGATGACGTCACGAAAATAAATAGGTTTTTGCGTTTTTATAGCTAAAACGTTCATTGCGCGCGTTTCACACGGTCAATGTTTTATAAAAATTGGAAAATTGGTAGGATTTTCTTGGTTCGCGATCACAAAAAAAGACAATTATTTTTGAACATATACAATCCCATTAAACGTTACAAACGAAAAGTGAGTAAATTGCCAAAAATCATTGCCAAATTAGACTTCTAGGTAAAGGAAAAAGCCTGAGATACTAGTATCGCGAAACAAAACTTTCGAAAGACAGCAGTAAGATCATGTATATTTTATTTGGAAGACTGGCCAATAACTAAACGGAGCCACCTTGAATTGCTGAAAAACAAACAACACCATCGGGTAGCGTTGCTGCTGAGCTTTCATTTGAATGATCCGGCATACTGTAGAGTTTAATACCCAGAATCAAATGTTAGAATCATCTTGTACAGCATAATAAACAGCACCACAGGAAAGAACTGCTCAGTAGCTTTCATTTGAATGGTCACACTTTAGGATTTCATCCACAGACTCAAAAGTTAGAACCACCTTGTACAGCTTATATTTAGAAAAGCATTGCTCAGTCAGTAGAATCGTCACAATTGATGATTTCATCCACAGCCTCAAGAACTATAAGTATCGCATCACATGTCTGAAAATCAACCCCACGAAAATGCTCTCTATATGATAATCATACATCTCAGCATGACTTGTTTAATTTTAAAAATATCATTGTGGTTATTTCCTACAAATCCCTGTTTTAAAACGACGAAATTTGGTGACAGCATCTAATTTCGGTTAAGAAACTTAGATGGCAAAACCGACAATTTTTAAAAGTTATGTCTTTAAATCCATAAAACAAGTATCTAAAGTTTTCTAAAATTTAATTCATGATTGCCTAGCCGGGAATTTGTTTCATTATTAAACAGCTATGCTACGGCTTTTAATTTTTAAATGGCAACGTTATAATAAAAGCAGTTGTGAATTTTAACGATAAATTCTGCTCTAACTACGAAGCTTTCAGCGAAAAAAACGACATGTAAGATGTCGAGCTGTCAAAAATGGCCGCTGCTAATGTTTACCCGTGTAACTTGGCTACATGTAAATTCATTAGAAACTGAAAACCTCAATATATCCAAACGTGGAAGAACGTAACATAATAAAATACTGTACTCACCGGTAAATTGCTTCGTGCGCTGGAAGCTCTCGTATTTTCGTTATGGTTTTCAGGCATTGGCATAACAGACATATTTAGCCGTGACTTTTCTTGCGTTCAAAACGTGATTTCTAATTGCAATATCGCATTTTTTTTACAAAGAGGTGAAGTAATCAAGACGTACGTATTCGAACATTGTGGTTTTGACTTTGAAGAAATTGTTTCATTGAAATGATTTTGACTCGGACCTGTTATCTTTTGTAATTACCAAAAGTCCCCTACTTTGAAATTCAAAACTGAGTAGAATGATTAAGAAAATTATTGTGTAAACATACACACCTTTTAAGTAAGGAAATTTTGAAAAATATCTTGTCTAGAATCGTAACTAAGGTTGCGTTTCGAAGAAATCGGTCCAGTCAGAAATATAAAAACAGTTTGACAAAAGACAAAAACCGCTTAACGTGTTCAAATGACACGTAAAGGTTCCGGACTGAAATACGAACCTCTAGAGATTATAGATCTTAATAATTCAAAGTTTACCGAGCGCAGGTGCGCTTGTTGTCGTGCAGATTAAAAGTGTACTTAATTGTAAAACCTGAATGGCAATACGGATGCGGAGGGGGGGGGGGGGGGGGGGGAGGGGGACTTTCAAAACCTAGGGGATATGCCGTGGCCCGCTCTTCTCCAATCTCTTGTAACAAAGCATCTTGCGATATAATCAAGATCCATTCAGTTTTCCTAGTGACAGATTTATTTTCTTATGGTTAACGCGGGCAAGTGTTCTCGCTTACGAATTTGGTCATGCAATAATATAGGATGTCAATACCACGCACGGTGCAGGGCCAATAAAGCGGCTGTAAATTAAGCCTTCCTCTGAATGCATGATGTCGTGACATATTTCTCGCTCAACATGTCTTGGCGTTAAAACTGACATCTGACTCGGATCTGACCGGAAACGGCGAAATCACGGCTCTGTTTGTTCACTATTAATCTCGTTGTTTGTTCGGATAATTTAGCCTAAAGGGTCCTTTAGGGGGCGAGGGGGGGGGGGGGTTCTCCCTATAATGGGCTATACGGGGATGCTCCGCCCGAAAGGGGTACCTTTTTGGGGTTGAAGGTATATGAAAGGGTGGGGATTTCACGCATATGAAAGGGTAAGGGTTTGGACCTTGGGGAAGAGCATCCCCGTACAAAACTTTGTTGTGTACCCCCTACTCCCCTGGGGATTGAGTTTGAGTATGACTTTTAAACCTAGTTCACATGCTTTAGATGATCACTTGTCACATCCTTGTTATTTCACGTTATCTACCTAAGCAACAGGAGCGAGAGTTCTGGGGACGTGGCTGGATTTAAACTCGTACTGACTCTAATCTAAAGGTCTCTAATGACGGACATAAGACGGGTTATGCATCCATCAACTAAAGCAGAGGCATCGTAAATACTCGAATTTGCGTCCGGGGTGCTTATTTAATTTTCTGAGTCGAGAGGGGTAGGCGCGCTTATTAGAAGGGGGCGCTGTTTTCGTTGCTTAATATGACATTGTATTTATTTCAAGTGAACACAAGCGGTAACATTAAATAGGAAAACTGGAACATATCTTTCCGAGTAGAAACACAAATCAGTGTGTGTGGTTCATATTTACAAAGAAGAAGAAAAGAAGAAGAAGAAGAAGGTTTGTTTTCAAACCGAAATATTGGGCAAATTCGTTTTAATATATATATATAAATTTTGTTTTATTTTTTTATTTACTCCTTCATCGCCTTGCCGTAAGGATCAGTTTGCCGTTTTCTGATTTTATACAAGTAATTATTGTACTGATCCAGGTCTACAACTGGGAGATCCGGCACCACTCAACGGTTTGTCGCTGTGGTCTTGCTGATATTTTATATTTTCATATTTACACCTCGCTTTTAACGTCCTGTTATCACTAAGTTCCGGTAATCCTACTAATCCACATTAATTTCTTGGGGTTAGGGGTTCCGACACGGCATTTATGTAAAACAGGCTTTATTTTAATTTACTTTTCTTTAATAGTTAGTTATATTTTTAAATTATAGAAGATTAATTTACATACATAGTTTTTTATTAAGTTGTAGTTTATATGAAATTGTTAACGCCTGATGTATTTACCGTGTTTTTTAAATAAAGATGATGATGATGATGATGATGGGGGAGGGGGGCTCTTTATAGAAGGGGGCGCTTATTTAATATTTTTAGCCCTTGGGGGTTGGGGGGGGGGGGGGGGAGGGGGCACCAATTCGAAGGTGGGCGCTTATTTGAAGCCGGGCGCTAATTCGAGCATTAACGGTAACTGAAAAAGTGGACATATAATCGAATAGATTCAGAGTATTGGGCTTGTTAATGCTGAGGCAGCCTTATTTGGCAAGGAGCATTTCTCGATTCGAAAGAGGGAAAGACAAATGAAAATGTGGACTGCAGAACGATAAAATCAAAGGACACTCGTGGCGATCTCCTGGAACAATCTCAATTCCACTGAAGTTAGAGGCCTTGAGCTAACAGTTATCTTGCCATTTTCGTCAACCCTTCTGGTTTTCTCGTCATCGTTTCCATCCTAGAGATCCTCCTGGAGACCATGACTTGACAGTTTTTACTATTCCAGAATTGACACGTATGCGATCGATGAACATAAACGATAAAAATCGATTGAAAAAAAGCCTTGAATTTGAACATGGAAACATATCTCCTACGTATCAACGGCAAAAAAGAAAATGAAAACCCGAAGACCTTTGGTTTGGCCTTCTGTCTACATATAAACAATTAAAAACAAAAATTTACATTGGTATGCGTGTTATAGAGTAACAGTTTTTGCGCGATAACGGAAATACGTAAGACAAACAACATAATAATTGACGGAAGAAAAATAAGATGAAATAACATAATAAAAGCCGGAAACTAGTCTACCAGTATGTTTCTTCTATTACTCTATAACAAGTATACCAGTACAACTTTTCATCATTGTTCCTGAAGAAGGCTGGTTTGACCAGCCGAAATATAGAACACAAAAATCTAAAAATCTACATTGTACAGTCGAACCTCGATTATCCGGACTCGTCGGGACTAGACTAAATAGTCCGGATAATCGAGAGTCCGGATAATCGAAAATATGAATATTAATTACGAACAAAACTGATTAAATTAGGAAAGCGACATTTAATCGTGCAACAACACATTTACAAAACGATATGGTCTACATCTTCACTGTTCGTTTTCAATACCTGTACAAAAGTGTATTAACAATTAAAATTAATGAAAAATGTTTTCACATCGGCCTAAAATGTTGAAGTAAGTCAGTTTGTTTTAAAGTACAACATCGTGTGCGCATTGAGAGTTCCATCATTCTTCGAAGCCGCATAATCTGAATAGCGTCAACATTGTTCTGTCTTTCCATCCACGATAAACACTTTTTAAAACATTCAACAGCTTCAGAGTTCGAAACAATTTTCTCGTCTTGGCCTTCATCTTCCTCGTCGTTGCTACTTTCATCTTCGACAGAAGACTCAGAAGACTGTCCAACAATCTGCTTACTAACACCATATTCAGCTGACAAATTGGTTCCTTTTTCTCCTTTTTCTAATCGCAATATTATAGACTGTTTATCTTTTATCGAAAGAACGGATCGCTTACGCTTCAAGGACATGACGATCGTGAATAAACTTTCGTGACGCTAGCTCGTTTGTTTTGCATACCATGCCGAACGAGTCAATAGAGCGTGAAATTTCGCTTAGCAACAAAGCAACTCTGAGCCAATCAGAACTCATTCGAATGCTCTTCATTAGTTACGACGGGTGCGAGCGCTGCTTTCGCTCGTTGAAAGCAAAACAAACTCGCTTTAACTGCACTTTTCAATGCTTAGATTTAAAAAGAATATGACTACGGATCTTGATCATGACTAATAAATATTCATGACAAAACTGGGACTTGAGAAAAGGTCCGGATAATCGAGAAATCCGGATAATCGAGGTCCGGATAATCGAGGTTCGACTGTATCGGTTTCTGCTTCAACAGTAATTTTCTAGTGGCATTTTCAATCGCTTTCAATCGTTTGCCTATAGACTAGCTGCGAAAACGAAGATTTCCGTTTGGACGGGTGACATGAAACAACGGAACAAACCACTTCAAAGGGAAATAAAATTTTTGATGGTTTTGGATTTATAGTGGACTGTGACAGCGAATGTTTTCTTTTGGACGGAGCCTAAATTAATTTTCTGAATTTACTATTTGCAATAGACAATATTCGTATTCTCGGTATTGAACTGGAACTAGCTTACAGTCGTGACTAATGCAGGGGAATATCATTAAAAATATTTGCATGTGAAAAGATTCCCCCGCATGAGCCTCGACTGCACGTTAGTTCCAGTTCAATACCGTGAATACGAAAATTGTCTGTTAATGATGGCATCATTTACCAGAATCCTTCAGGTTTTTGTTTTCTCATGTTAATTAAGGTTATTGTTATTTAAGTTCCACTGAAATTACAAAATTTAAATAAGAAAGGATAAAACGACGGAGTAAGCTAACGCCATCTTGTTTGCGAGGTAGGCGCTAGTAAGGGGGAGGGAATGGGAGGATTTTGGGCGCGCGCGAAGCGCGTGGAGAGACGGCGAAGCACCCAAACTCTTCCCATTCCATCCCTATTCCTTTTTTTCCACGCAGGCTAGACGCCTTCATTTAAATCGTCTGGAGCTCTGATTTGTTAACTTTTTAACCAGGGTAGTCCAGCACTTGTCCAAACGATGTCTGTGATTCGCTAAGAAAACAATAGATTTGTCCCGCTGGGATAAGGATTAGGGATAGAGGCATTGTTCAAGTGATATATCAATTGTATCGTTCGCCAATCACAGACATCGTTTGGACAGCTACGGGGTCCGCCCACTTTTTAACCACAAGTTTTGGGCATATTTTAATAAAGAAAACAGCATGGTTTTAAGGTATGAACTACATTTAATTTTTTGAATTGTTCTACTTACACTGGTTATCTGTTGTGCATTCCTCTGTGTTGCTGTTTTCTGTTTGAATGCTACAAGAACTGACTTGTGGCGAGTTAGGGTTTTGTTCAGACGTGCCCAGCCCTTTGGTCCACCATTGTCTGAAAACACAATCATCGTACGTATGAAATCAGTGTACAATATACATTGGATACATTTATGACTCAAGCTAAAGGATTTGATCATTGTTTTAAACGGTTTGTGATTAAGTTCTTTCTCATCGATCGTAGCGATCGAATGGAAACCGGTCAAGGCAACGACCACTCAACGATCACATGAAAAACAGGCCTTATATCAACATCCATGAACATTCGAGAAAAAGGGAAACACACCAATGCCAAATTAATTGTAATAAAGTTGTCAAAAGTTTATCATCATGTTGGTGATGCATGCGGTTAAAAGCTCTGCCATTAAGGCTGACTTTCAGTTATTAATAAAGACTCACAGTCCTTTTTCACAGTAGAGTTACATCTTTCCAATAGTTTCCATGTTTGTTCTAGAAACACCGTATACGGGTTTTGATAAGTGGAAGCTTCAAAATTATTACTTACACTACCGTATGTTCAATACTACTGATTAACTTTATTTTTAAAAATGGCAATGCGTGCATTTCAAATGCACAATTGTAATAGAAATATGTTTTAATGAGTTTCACAATTCAACGTCAATGTTTCAGCGTAATTATTGAGATGCCAATGGCAACTTCCATCACTCTATTCATAAGTCCAGCCTCTCAACCCTTGAGTTAAAGTAACCAGAGCACCGTCCTAGAGGGTCTTTCCATAGGGACAACCCAGGGAGACTTCCTAGTGAACATACCTAGTGGACTACCTAGGGGGACTTCCTAGGGAGTCTACCCAGGATGACTATCCGGGGGACTACCGACCAGACCAAAACTCCGGGGACTACCCAGAGTTAAAGTAACCAGAAGACATTCTAGAGGGACTTCCTAGGGGGACTACTACGGGAGACTACCTAGGGGGACTACCTAGGGGGACTGTCCAGGAAGACTACCTAGGGGACTACTCAGGGAGACGTCCTAGGAGGACTACCTAGGGATACTACCAACGGGGACTTCCTAGGGAGACTGCCCAGGGAGACTACCCAGGAGAGACTACCTAGGGAGACTACCTAGGGTGACTTCCTATAGGGACTTCCCAGGATGACTACCCGGGGGACAACCAACCAGACCACAACTTCGGGGACTACCCAGTCGGGAGCCCTACTGTAAGTATAAAATGCCATACTTGGAATTCCTCTAAAAAGTCTAAAAAATCCATTAAAATTCCCATTCGCTTTGAATAAGCTACTAAGGTTTGCATAAATGTAAATGTTCAGTTTAGTAATTTGTCTAATTTGAATCATAAAACCCGTGTAATCCATGTGCTTATATCTTCTGTGGTGCGTTGGATGCAAAGGAGGCAAAGGAGGCAACAATTTGTCACATGGTTGTCACAAAACCCGGCGCGTTAAATGAAGAAAAACTTGGGCGTGCCATAAGTGGTGGACAGATCTGATTACAAAACCGATTTTCACAGTTCTTTATTTATGATAATTACCTGCTCCGACGATTGGCTCTTTGTAATCCGTGATGTCTTTTAACGTGATAAGAAATAACATCACTTCACCTTTTTCATTTTTGATTGGTCCAACATGGAGCAGAACCCACACTGGTGTGCCTGCAAAGTTAATTAACCATAATAGAGCAGTTTTCAATTAAGTGTCGAAAGTAATTACACAATTGCTTTGGTTTTGCATTGCTACGCTTTGTGATTGGCTAAAAAATCTCGCGCTACTTTCTCGACCAATCAGAAGTAAAACCAAAACCAATCGTGTCTTGCTCGCACGCGTTTTCCCGCGCTTGGCGCCGCCGACATGTAATTGCTTTGAGCTCTGATTGGTTCATTGGATTGTTTACGACTGCTGTGATTGGTCAGAGTTGGTTTTACGACACTCAATTGAAAACTGCTCTAACATAAAATAAGAAATTAGATAAATTGTTTGTGTCTTAAAGCTAGAAAATAATGAAAGACACGGCAGTTTTATTCTCTTTCAAGTGTGTTTGGTCATTCATAGCAAGCAAAAGCAAAACAACCGCAATGAACCAATCACATCTCGAGGCAAAAACATGTAACCGGTGGCAAGCGCGGGAAACATTTAATCGGGAAAATGGGCGTAAGTCAAGCGGTGAGACGATTGGTTTTGGTTTCTATTCTGACTGGTTGAAAAACCATTAAGTTTTCTCAAGAGAAAATAGCCTAAGAGAACAGATCTTTTCAATGAATTTGTTTTTCAATCTGTTTTTGAGTAGCATCAAGTAGCGTAGTTATTTTAAGGCAGACACCTAATTGGTCAGTTTGAATGACGTCTTGTAATTTTAGAGTTGGCGAGTTTGTTGATTTTAACAGCCTCTCGCACAACACACAATTTTTCTTCAATGGACAAGCTAAATACTTATAGCACTGATGAGAACTATATGTTATGCCGGTGATATCTGTTGTGGAGTCAAAGTATTTGTTGTTGATTCTTGCATGATAATTCTATTTAGGAATCTTTTCTGAGAATTAATCTCAATCTGAAAGAGAAAGAGCGATTTCAAATTGAGTGTCTTAAAGCCAAAACCCCACCCTGAGCAATCCCAGCAGACGCAGACAATTAATGCACTGATCAAAACTCCAAGCAAATACATGCAGCTAGCGCTGACCAAAATAACTAGAAGAACTAGAAGAACCATAAGAAAGCCTATGAACAAGTCACGATTGGTTAAGGATTTACTTCTGATTGGTGGTGAGTAGAATAATAGCAAACCAAAGCAATCGCGAAATTACTTTCAACACTCAAAACCACTCTTATTTATTAATGTGCAAATGAATTTAGACTTGCACACAAGTCGACTGCGATGAGAGAGCGACGAAGTCGCGAGAGTGAGCGACGAAGCGAAAGTCTAAAATGAAATTTACCTTTACTCCAATAGTATTCTACATTTGCAGCAGAACAACATAAAGAAATGAAAATAAATGACCTTTAATTTATCGCTCCGACGAAGGACTAGCGCTCGAAACGTCAGTTATTTGAATCTTTTTACGGTCGTCAATTTACCTTATCGACTCAGTCGATAAAACTAAATTCTCGTGTTCCCCCCCCCCCTCCCCCCACCGACGCAGCACCACAGTTTCTCTTGAAACTAGCCCCATTCTTTAATTATTTACCCGAGGTAAGCGTTTATAGCACATAAGTCAGGCTAGTGGGCCTAGCATTCAAATAACAGAAACAAATGCTTCAGTTCAATTATTAATAGACGATATTCGTATTCTCGGTATTGAACTGGAACTAGCGAGCAGTCGAGGCTCATGCGGGGGAATCTTTTCACATGCAAATATTTTTAATGATATTCCCCCGCATTAGCCTCGACTGCAAGCTAGTTCCAGTTCAATACCGAGAATATGAATATTGTCTATTGAACATAGGTTAAGAATACCAACTGACTGGAAGCAAAACAGTTGGCTATTTTACAAGCGTCACCGAGGAGTTGAACTCGGGTCTTCCCTCGAGCTCAACTGGAGCTGTAGTGGTCAGAGCGGGATTTGAACCCGCGATCATCAGATTTCAAGACCGGCGCCCTAACCAGTAGACCACTGGACCAGATGATAACAAAAATCTGGTTTTATGAACTTACCATCTTTCTTATACCCAATGATCTCCTTTTGAATGGCTGTCTTAGACTGTAAAGCATTATGAAGTTCCCTGACGGTTTCTGGATCTGTCAGCTGACCGTACAGAAAGCTACAATCGCAGTTTTTCTTCATGACTTCCGCTCGCGTGTATCCGGTGAACTTGCAAAACCCGTCGCTGGTGTACACGATGGGATTTTCCATAATCTGAGCGTTCCCGAGCATAAATATTGAGTCTGTAATGAAATTTAGAAGTAAATGTCTAACTTAATGCTGCAGAAACCAGCATATGGGAACCGGCTAACAATTGGCAATTAATGTCAAAAGTACTTAACTCTTAGCGATGAGTTCTATAGTAAAATACAATCATAGAAATCACTAAAGAAGTGATCGATGAACTTCAGTAATTATTTCATAAACATTCAAATGATCGACATTATTTCGTCATGTTTTGATTTACGTGAAAAATTACTGTAAGTCCTCACTGATGTGATTTAGTTTTAAAGCCGGTTAAGTCTGTGTGCTTTTGCAATACTCAGTATGTATTTATGGTCGAAATATGTGTGGCTGTGGCTCGAAAGAAGGATTTGGACGAGACGACGGAGCACGAGAAGCGAGCTTTTGTGAGCGCGCTCGCCGGCGATGCCGGGATATGCACTCGACGGACCTTAAGATAAAGGGGGGACTTCTTGCAGTCTAAGCAATTTGTTGTTGTTGAGCCTGATATTTGAAATAGTTTTGTATTGGAAAAAGTCAGTGGAACGAAAAATTGGATTTTATCCCTGATTATTAGATGCCTGGTGCTTTCATATTTTTACTTTATTCAGTGTCGAGAATGAAGTCATAACATACATATAACATATATAAGCGACAAAATAAGAGCATAAATAGCGCGATTTCTCACTAGACATTAGATGTACTAGAACCTTTTCACTGTCACGCTTAACACTATAAATCAGTTATCTATAGACTGTAACGTAATACTTTTTTTTCTGCGACGGGCGAGTGCTGTGTGTTGATCAATCCTGGACTTGCAAACTTAGAGGACTGGGACGAGTGACTCCCAGTCCTTTGGCTGCTTTTGAACAATTCAGCGATCTCTCGCACAAATATAAGAAAATCTCTGCGAATACGCTCGTGATAGTAGTAGTAGTAGTAGTAGTAGTAGTAATAGTAGTAGTAGTAGTAGTAGTAATAATAGTAGTAGTAATAGTAGTAATAGTAATTAAAGTAGTTGTCTAATAGTAGTAGTAGTAGTAGTAGTAGTAGTAGTAGTAGTAGTAGTACTGCTAGTATAGTAGTAGTAGTAGTAGTAGTAGTAGTAGTAGTAGTAGTAATAGTAATTAAAGTAGTTGTCTAATAGTAGTAGTAGTAGTAGTAGTAGTAGTAGTGGTACTGCTAGTATAGTAGTAGTAGTAGTAGTAGTAGTAGTAGTAGTAGTAGTAGAACTGATAAAGTAGTACAAGCAGTAGCAGTAGTAATATATAGTACTACTAAGTAGTAGTAGTAGCAGCAGTGAGTGATAGTAGTTTTGGTAATAGCAGCAGCAGTAGTAGTAGTAGCAGCATTTAGCTTTTTTACTGATGATCGTGAAAATAAGAAAGAGTATCGATTCTTGATCATGAAAAATCGCGAAAAAGATATATCCATAATCCTATCAAAATTTCTATTGTAATTGAACAGTTTTGCTATCTTACCTACGTTTTGTTGACTCAGCTGGCAAATATTAGGTGACAATATGTCGCTTTTAGTGATAATAAGTAGATCTTCGTTGCCATCAAAATATTTTCATTGTTTCTAGTCACGTTCCTTGCTGACAAATGATTGATTTATTTATGTTATGACGTATTCGCGCAATTATAACCTGGGAAACTCATGAATAGACCAAAAACGAATTGGCCGAAATCAGTAATCGTTTCTATTAAATATTTTTTCTTAATATAACATGTGCAAGCTCTAACTATGAATCCACTTTCAAGATTTTCACGGGGCTCTTTTAACGGTTAAGTCTGAAAACTTGGATACTGGTTGGTTGTCAACTGTACAATGGATTATACTGAGTTGAAAAAAGAAATAAAAGTTGGGGGAATTTGAAAATAATTTTAATATTTGAATTAACCGTTGACCATAGCTTGAGAGACGATGAAGCTTTTTGACTTGAATCATAAATGCATAGAGCCAAAGAAGAAAATCGTTCTTATGTTTTCCACATCCCTCTTAAAGGCCCCTTAAAGATATAACACCTACGTAAACTCAAGAAATTAATTTCCCAATCACGCACGAGAACGTTTCTTAAATAAAGTTAATATCTCCTTATTTATATAAAGTGTCAACTTTGTCAGCACATGAGCAGTTATAAAAGTCAGTTGTTGTACATAGGTTTCGAGGGCAGGCACATACAGTTTACTCAAGAGAGATTTGTCATAGTTTTTATTTTATGCCAACACATCTCTGCATATAGTTTTTGAAACGTTTGGTAAAATTAAAAACATGAACCACGAGTTGTCACTCAATTCAACATCAGTTTATCATTTGTTCCCTCTTCTCGCGGAGATTAGAATCGTTTTTCCTTTCTTAATTCTCAAGATTCTGTTCTCTCTTTAGCAACAGTTTCCTACTTCTTTCCATGAGTTGAATCCCAAGGGACTCCGGTCAGTCTCCTGTCAGTCTGGGGCCCCGACCACACTATACGTTTTCAAAAGTCTCCGTTTTCATCTCGAAGAAAACGAAGCAAAATATTTTCGCCCACACTAGCGTTTTCGCATCGTTTTCACCTGTCCACACTAAAACGGTCGGAAACGATGAAAACGACTGGGATCGGGGATTGCGCATGTGTTAAAGGTGATAGGTGCTCCAATTTGGACTGGAACCGATGGCATGTGACGTCATCGTTTTCAAAAGTCTCCGTTTTCACCTGTCCACACTAGAGATTTTACGTCACCGTTTTCAAAAGTCTCCGTTTTCACCTGTCCACACTAGAAACGAAGCGTTTTTAAAACGATGCGTTTTAAAAAGTCTCCACTTTTGAAACCGTTTTCGAAAGTCTCCGTTTTCATCAGCGTTTTCGGGCGTTTTAGTGTGGACGATAGGCGAAAACGTATCAAAACGTATGCGTTTTCAAACGAAAACGCATTAGTGTGGTCGGAGGCTGAGTTATTCTGATACCTTTTAGGGTATTAAGCCAGAAAAGTAATACTAACAGGAACAACTTTTCATAAATAATTGGCACCGCTTAGGGGTAAAAATTAATGTAAGTCGCACTCTTTCAAAATTTCCGAAAATCTTCCCGTCAATCTTATATGGGAGTACCCTGGGTCCTAACCGTGCTCGTTTTTTTTTAATTGTCCTTCACCATGTCTCTATAGGCCAGTACATCCTACGCCTGCCTTTAGGCACCGATAAAGTTGCTTACGAGGGTGAAAATCATGGAAATATAGTAGCTCGTTTTGGTGAAATACCGTAAAATACTTGTTACAAACCAACTCGGTTTTAAGCCCGCCAGTTTGGTAACAAAATGTATATTATTCCGTGCTATATATATGAGCCTAGCTAGCCATGAATCTCTCGTATAGTTTAGTGGTTAGAGCATTCGACCTTTGTGTGGAAGCCTTTTTCATTGGTTCGATTCCAGTCGGAGGACATTACATCGTTCTCAAAATATTATTCTGGTTTAACCCTCCTCTGTATAAGCATAATTACCACAGCTCCCCGACCAACAGTAATTCTTTACACACTGAATCACAATTTTTACGAAGTTGTACTGGTCTAGGACTTATAACCGGAATTTTACGGTATTTTCTAATGCTTTACGGTATTTGCTAGTGTTCGAAAGGTCTTAACGAATACAAAAAGTTATTGAAAAGGCCTTAAATTGATCACGTAAACAGAAAAACCGAGGCTAAGCCTCAGTTGCCTTTTAAGAATTAAATTTTGTTGTTGTTGAGACTAAAAGCTAAGTTTTAACCTGATGGTTGTAATATTGTCTTTCTCTATCATTCTAATCGCTTCAGGCGCTCATACATGCAAGTTGTGGAAATTTGAAGTCTGTACGATATGTAAAATGGTGTAAAAAAGTGCTAATTAATTGTCAGGCCGCGGCGGCCGCCTATATCACTTGTTTGTTTGTCTGTCTAGAATTCCAAAAAAAAAAAACTTTAGCCTTGATAAAAACATTCATTTTCTAAACAGACGTCGTGAAAACGCAAGAAGGCAAATGTATTATATCCATCTATAATAATTGTATTCGTTATAGTTTTGTCTGATATACACAAAGCTCATTTGGTCCGGAATGTTCCCAAAAAGCATTTCGATTCATAAGCTATTTATACAATGTATTTAAGTATTAACTAACCAAAATCTGTCCTGTTAAAACAGCACGCTACCTTATGAACTAGTTGCCTTAGTTTGTGCTGCATGCGAACAGTATAGTAAGGCAGCACAAGTGCCCTGAGCCTTCACTATTCGGCTACCGTTTTTTCTGAAAACATGTTTGCAGCATTTTCACTACAAACGGCACGCGACAAGGGTTTTATGACTCCAATTAGCCTGAAAATCGCACAAAAGAGAAAAGAGAGCGGAGGAGAAAAAATACTGGCAATACCCATTAGTTTTCAGTTTTTCGATTCTATAAGCGGCAGCTCGCTCTCTCAGAAACATGAACACATTAACATCACGTATACAAGTACATATATATTTTACAATAAGTCCACCAGATTTTTTTCAATTTAGCGGCATCTGAAAGCGATGCTGTTATGGCGAACGTTTAATTGCTAAATATATTGGTCTGTTTTGTTTCCATCTGTCAATGACAAACAAATATATCAGGCCTAACTGAAGGAGGCCATATTTTATCTCTTAGCAATATCAAAGTTAACCAAAGTTAGGGTGGTTGTCAATTGAGTGTCGAAATTAATTACTTAGGTTTTGCATTGCTACGCTTTGTGATTGGCTAAAACATTTCGCGGCACTTTCTCAAGCAATCAGAAGTAAAACCAAAACCCAAATGTGTCTTGTTCTTAAGTGTTCTCCCGCGCTTGGCGCCGGCTATATGTATTTTGCCTCGACTGATTGGTTCATTGGATTGTCTGCGTCTGCTGTGTGATTGGCCAGAATAACTTCTTTGTCGGCTTTGGTTTTTCGACACTCAATTGAAAAACACCGTCTACTATACGCATTCTCTTGTCAGGTTAGGCCAGTTTGCACATTCCGAATTTTTGGCTTGATTCGCCGGCTCAAAGGAGGCGAAGCGGGAATCGCAAGTGCATTTTGATTTGTTCAGCTGTTTCGTTCAGAAAATAAGTCTGTTTCGCTGCCGCGTACCGCGGCAGATTTTATGAATTGGGGCCAATTTTCAACCTGACGATACCAACTGGAAAAAATAGCGGTGACAGATCGTTGCGTGTAAATGGGCTAGATAGAGAAAAAGGTTGCTTAAGAAGACAAGTGAAAGTACTTCAAATATCTTTCCAAAATGTTGAAAAAGTGTTATGCAAATTAAACATGTCATTAAAAAACGGGAGTTTTAAAAATATAATATTCATTTTATTTGACTTCTAAAAAGAAAACAAATATTAAAATGGTAGCTAAATACATGTTTGTTGCAAACAAGTTCCGTTTTGACCCGGCGAAATGTCAATTTCAGTTTTGTGCTTTATTTTATCCGAGACAACATCTTTGAAGGCCATTTTTGTTCACGGAAAGCCGTTTGAGCCACAGGGTGTTCTTGAACCTTTGTGATTTGTCCTAATATGCATAAGTAAATTGCATTTTCAGTTCAAAACCGACCTTTTTGCCTTCAAGGCATTCGTTCTACCTTGTTTTGCTCTGTTTTATTATGATTTTTTTAGACGGATCATATGAATGGATCAGACAATCAAACAAAAAGTCTAAATTTGCTGTCTCTATTTTACTCTTATTGTATTCGAGATTTCAAAAAGAATAACCGACAAGCCAAGTGTGTTTTTATAACATTTTTATCAGTAGAATAAAAAGTTTTTTATGCTCGTGCTGAGTTTAAAATAAGTTGAGACCTCTAAAACAAAATATCAAATATTAAAACTGACACTCAGTTCAAATCTCGGATTAAAATCTTTCTACCATTCAGTTTACTCATTTTTGGTTGGAATGTTGGGAATATTTATTATTAAAGATTGTTTACCATTTTCAACAAAGCAACAATACTTACGAAGTCCGTTTGACCTCCGAACAACATTTTCAAGAAACGTATTCTGCGGTACAACCAGCCCTCGGCGTCCAACAGGCATTATCTCGTCCCTGAAAATACAACGGTACGCCAAATGAGCGATGATTTTAACATTCTTTGCTTAGATGAACGTTTTTAGGCAAGTAGCTATTATTATTGCAAACACATAAGTCCGCATGAATATTCCAGTGCAAATATTGCCTTATAAAGTGTAAAATTAAATGTCTGCCTTGACTATTGACAAGTGCCAACTTAGGGGGCCTACACCTGTTTGCCAAAACAGTATACACTTACATTTCGAGTTAATATCAAGTTTCAGCCCCGTGAATACGTATAGAATAAAATGAAGCAAAATTGGATTGGATTTGTGGTAACTGAGAAAAGCGAGCAAGGTTCAAATTAAAGAGACTGTTATATTACGTCTATCGAGTCTGCTTAACGATCGACCTGAAAAAAAAGCTGTGAAAAATAATCGATTACGCGGGCTAAAATTCTGTTTCTAATGTTCTGCGGTTGCTCACGAAAAGTTGATTTAAGTGATTAAAATTAAAACTTAAGAAACCAAGTAAAAATATAGAAGTGATTCTTACATTTTAGCGGCTTGCTTTCGAAGAAGGACAATTTTAACACGTATATAGCTTGCGAAAATCAAGTCGAAGATACACTCGTGAGGATTTGTCTCCTAATTTATGACTATTTACTCTATATTATCTACATCACGGTAAATTACCATAACAACGACCTCTCCACCATTCAGAACCAAAACATTGAACGAAGAAGTTTGCTGGTTAGCGTATGTTGTCGCCCGCGACGTTTTGCAGTGCGTTCTTTAAAAATGACTTTATCATAAACACATGAAATATTCAGAAATATATCACCATAATAAAAACACAAAATCGTTATTATATGTAACATGTAATTGTACAGATGAAGTAAATATAATGTAAAAAGCCCCACGGTAAAATTCAAAGAAGGAAAGTCGCATATTTTACTCGATAGCTGTAAGGCATTTTCAACGGAATGGCAACGATTTTAGTTTAAAAATGTCTCAACATCGCAAGATACCGGAAATTTATTAAACCCACAAAAATTAAAGCAATAATTGTCCACAACCGGACGAAGATTGTTATCTTTAACGAATGACTCCAGCGTTAATTATAAGGTTTGTTTTTACTAAATGTTTAATACAATGACAGAAGTCTTGCGAAAAGAAAATTATGCGGGGTGTTATACAATAAATAAATTGCATAGGAGGATAATTAACATTTTTCATCTCATGTTGCGTGTATTCGTAGGTTTTTGGATTATAAACAAAGGTTGCTATTTGTCATCAAAGAACCCAGGCAATTTTATTACAAAAGTTAAAAAAAAAAGAAAAGAAATGATTATTCGAGGGTTGACATATTGACGCGTTTATTCGAGACCAATTCTACCCTTTGAATATTTTTTTTCTACAAATGACGCTGAAGTTAAGCTTTTATCGTGACATGTTTCAATACATACAATAAACTGCAGGGCTGATCTGACTACGTAAAAAAATAGACTTTGCGAGACACATCCATCACTATTTTTTACGTAGTAGGATCAGCCCTGCAGTTTATTGTATGTTTGCTCATTTTTTGGCTGGTTAGGTCTCTCGCAGATCCTACGTATACCGTTACCAGTATTATCGTTTGCGGTTCTTTTCAGATTTCACTTTTATTTCAATACATCTCGATACAGTTTTAAAAGCGTTCAGTCATGCAAATATAACTTGGTTTAACTTTTTTAAGTTTTTTGCATGGAGTTCTAAAGTATGACCATTCAAACGAAATTCTTCTGTACACAGTGCTTTTAAAGTTATAAGTATAAATGACATCTTCGGAGGAGTAATTTCCTGTGGTGCAGCGGTTTATTAGCTGTCAGTGTTGTGAGGCGTTTTCGGGCGCTCGGAAAGAACTTCACTGACTAAGAACTTACAGAGACATTGTCCCGTCTAAATCTGAACGAAATAGTGTTTAGTTAATTTCCATGTCTATCGCTAAATGCCACCAAATATATAAAAAAATTGAATAAAAATGATTCTATAGGGCAAAACAGAAGCAGTAGTTTGGAGATAAAGTGCAGGATTACAAGGATGGAAGTGGATTACAGTTCATCAATTTTGATTTCGTGACAGGCCGGGTCAAGAAATCAAAGTTTCCATTCTGGTCCCGGGGGAGGGGGGAACTCAACAAAGTTTTGTACGGGGATGCTCCGCCCCGAGGTCCAAACCCTTACCCTTTCATATACCGTTTTTGACAGAAAAGGTACCCCTTTCATATAGCTTTCATTGAAAATGGTATGCCTTTCATGTACCTTTCATTGAAGATGGTGCCCCTTTCAAATAGCACGTGCGTCTGTTTGATATATTTTGAAAGGCCGTTTTTATAATATTTAAATGGCAGTTTTCCCTACATTTTTTATGCTTCAACTCGTGTTTTCGCTACCATTTCCTATTCTTCGTGAAATCCCTATCCTTTCACATACTTCAACTCGTAAAATACCGACCCTTTCATATACCTCCAGCCTCAAAAAGGTACCCCTTTCGGGCGGAGCATCCCCCTAAAGCCCATTATAGGGAGTACCCCCCCCCCGGGATTCTGGTGGAATTGTGCTTAGTCGTTATTTTGTCTTTTTAGTTCATTTTCTTTGTGTTCATCACTTTGGCGATTTCTTCCTATTTTAAGATTATAATAAAGCAAGCTAAAGGCAAACTCCTGGCCATAAAACACGATATTTCAGCCGAGAGACTGTCCATTAATTATTCTTCAGCGTTATATCAAATTCTTAGCAAGTGTTAAACAGTTACTAAATACAGCAAGAGGCGGCTGGCCTGGGAGATCTTTCTACGCCCGCCTGCCGTTTTTGAAAGTGGGGAAGTCCCATGGCGGCGAGGTTGTAACCGGAGGGATAATTTAAGCCGGATTCCCGGATGTTCATGAAAACATTGAAAAGTAGCTGATTAAAAGAGCGACAATCTTACAAATTCAACAATCTCGGTGGTACAAAAGATGATAACCCTAAGTATTTTTAAAAGGAAACACGCTGAACTTTTCTGCAGAGTTATCGAGGGTTATCAGTATTCTATAAGGAAGTGAAAACAGGGAAAATCGTTTTTATAAATGTTTTGTTTCCATCGGTAATTGTTGTCTGTGTCGTTGAAAAGTCGAATTATTCTTTAAAATAGAATAGAATCAACCAAAAAGTGTATAGTTCAATCTCATATTGGTGGCGAAGTGTATTTTATCCGATTCTCTTCATTATATACACTGCGCGTTCAGCTAGTAGGAAGAGACGCGAAGGAAATATTGCGATTGAAGAAACAAGCGAAGAAACTTAGGAGAGAGGGTGAAAGAACGCCTGTACGCGTTCTTAAAACAGACTCTTTCCGGTATAGCACATTTTTATTCTGATTCCAAATCAGAGCGGATTCATTCTGACGAAGGGCTACCGCTCGAAACGTCAGATTTAGTTTATAAAACCAAATTTTCGTATTTTACTTGCCCACCAACGTAGCACCACTATTTTTTTAAACTAACCGCTTCATTCATTTGATTCTAATTGGTGACACGACCTGTCAGTACTCAAGAATTCTCAATGTTCCTGAGAAATGGCCTGCGCGGCATGGCGGAGATTTCGCAATATTTGTTCATCGCGCGCCGCTTATCTTTTCGAATTTTTCGCTTCGCACTTTCTGATCATCGGCTGGAACAATTTAATACTAGAAATACGTGTCTCGCGGAACCTCGCGAAACTCGGGGTTGGTGGCGTCTTCGCAACGATGGGAAATAAAACGTCAAAAGCACTCTTGTTTCAAACATGTAAGATACAGTAACTTTCAACAGCACACTAACCCTAACTCATTTATCATCGCAAAGTTTTCGAACCAAAAACAGAACGAATAATTACTTGATTTGCGTCATTTCGTTCTGAAATATAGTTATATGCGCGTACCATTAGTGTTATAGAAAATCGTCGCTTAGATTTATTTAATGGACGATAATTTGCCATTTTCAAATTTGCCATCGGAAGATTTGTTGAATCTTTGTTTCTGTAAAAATAACGCAATTTTCTTTACATACTTTCTGTTAAGTTTCCAAATTTCGGGACGTATAATACACTGCCATAATCGCACTGACAAGTTTCGTTGCTTCTCTATTGTAGAAGTCAATACTCTTCATCCTCGAGTCTGTGAGAATTGAAATATCTAAAATATAATTATTCAGCCAATAATTTTGTACAAATACAATTTACTACCATACCGTTACGCCCGTGAACATCACTTTAAATACATGTTATTGGAAATTACGTTATTTTTATTTAGACCTATCTTTTGAGATGTGACACCGTTAAATAATTCAACTTGTCCCGCGCGCAACACGCGCATCATTAGACAATCCATCTAAATGAAGGAGAAAAAGGTAGGCTCGGCAACTAATCTGAATGCTCAAGAAAGTTGGACGACTTTTTGGAAGGGAAAAGTGATAAGCGACTTACACACGTTGCTACAAATTTTCAAGTATTCTTAATCTGTTAATAATACAAGAAATATAATTATAACAATGGATAACTCACAATCTTTTTCGCTTAAATTAAGTTGCCACCGTCATTAGCGCCAAGCGAAGGCTGGAAACTGAGCCCGCAGTACATGGCATGGCAGGTGTGTTTAGGAATTGTTCTTTTAACCGTTGACTCGATGTGCTTCTTCTTTTTGGTCCAAATAACATGGAAAGTTGCGAGTTGTTAAAACTTAAGACTGAAGTTTGGTAAATATAATGTCTGAATTTCCCAATTTTAAACAAAACAGTGTAGTTGTTCTTTTGGTGAGTGGTACTGGCAGATTGACATATCAACTGACAATTTGCAGCACAGTGACAAATAATGGAGGCGGCGCTATCAGCTGACGCAACAGAACACTTCACCATATCACGTCCTACCAGATAGGTGGATAAATTTAATATCCTGACGAGCCAAATGGTCAAATAATAAAAAAAATAAAAAACGTATTGTTTTCTTGCGATAATAAATGGATCAAATGATAAGATAAAATATTTTTCGGTAGTGAGTGGTATCTGTAAATGAAAAAAAAATAATACAGTTTTTTAAATAGCGTTGGCAAAGTCTCAAATACATAATCCACAAGGAAGAAAATAGTGAACTTTAACAATTCGTTGTTGGTCTGGTTTTCTCAAGTTCGGTCAGTGGAGAATAGAAGAAAAACAAACACTAAACTGACCCGCCCCCAATAAACACTATGGCTTGACAAGATATCTTAGTAACCAATCATGCGCTTACAACTGGTATCATCAAGGTTATCGATTATTTGCTTCAGCCTGATAGAGTGAGAAATAATACTCAGTCTGACAACGGCACCTTTGATTGAACGAAGGCCTTAAAAGAAAACTCTCTCCGAAACGAAAATAAATATTCAATATTTTACCGCAATCAAATCATAAGATATACAATACACGACACACGGAGAATGTAAATTTCCCATATATTCCATGAAGTAGATAGGATTTCTTGAATGGGATACTACTAAATCTGTGGCTTAAGTTCCTGACATGTTAGCATTTAACATATTCAAATGAAAGTTACCAAGCAGTACTTTCTTGTGATGCAGGTGTTAAAGTTAAAGGAGTCTTTAAAACGCATGCAAAGTGCCTTTAAAATTTTGAGTGCGTGATTGAAATCTAAAAGTGTGACATGCAAATGAAAGCGACCAGTACACGGCAGAACTAGTTTCCTGCATGTGGTTCTGTTTAGCATGTTGTAAAATTAAGGTTGTTCTATTTGTTATCCTGTTGGTAAAATCTTAAAGTGTAACCATTCAAATGAAAGCTACTGAGCAGTACTTTGTTGTGGTGCTGTTTATTATGCTGTGCGAGGTGGGTCGCACTTTTGCATCTTAAGAAGAAATCCTCCTCAAAACTAGTTGAAGTGGGGCCATTTAAGTGGAAGCTTTTGAACAGTACTTCCCAGTGGCACTGTCTATTTTCCTGTACAAGATGAGTCTGTACATGAAACCTTAAAGTGTGACCATTCAATTGAATGATGTTTCGGCATTTAGCATTGTTCGTTTAGCTTTGTATAAAGTGAAAGAAATGTTAGACGACTTTTTCACAGGAGGTTATACATGTCGCGAGAACATTAAGTTTGTATTTGAAAGACATTTCTCATGACATGACAAAATACACTAGGCTTTGATAAAAGCACCATTATTTCGAAGAAATTGACTCATCAATGAGTATAAAGTTAACTCTGCTTTCTATCGATTTAACTTGACTGTATAGTTCACTATTAATCGAGAAAATCGTGCAGCCGCGCGCATCCCTTGCACACTGAAAACCAAAACAAAAAATCTTGACACATTTCTAGTGGTGCAATAAATTTATTGCTAGCGATTATTACATACAACGTTTTATGTAACAATGGCTATGATAATCTTTTTGGTGAATATGATCATAGTCATGGTAATATTAATCGTTGTAATCTAGAAGACTTCGAGGATAAACAAGAACGAGCGATTAAACCATTCCTGAAACGACAACGATGTGAGCCGCGGAGGGCGGGTTTGGTTGAATAGCTTTTCCGGCATTTTTTCATATTTTTTTTCTTGTGTAGGTGCCGGGCCATAATATTAAATACCTGTTATAAATTTTAATGGATGATAAGTTGCATTTGGAGACTAGTTTCTTTTTTTTTATAGAAATAATTGGTATCGGGAGCACCAAAATCTTCAGTAACCCATTGCGCTTCGAGATACCGGCGCACAGAAAAAACAAAAACATTTTTCGCTTAATTACAAATAAGCAAAACCTTGTTTTTTTTACATTGATAAGTAAAATCTATAGCGGCACTATTTATACTCTTTAATGTTTTAAGTTATCCGTAGAAGAATTAAACATATCTATCATTAGTTTACAGAATGCTTCTTCCCTTAAACACGTACGCAACACCAATGGCTACCGACGGATTCTCGAGCAGCTTGTTTTGATGACGGCAATGGCCGGTTGAGCGCAGTATGTTTAGAGTTCATCTTTCTAGCATAGTGTTACACTAATAGTAACGATTTTGTGTCTACGTCACAACTTGTGTTCCCCTTTAACTTAAAATGAGAGAACCTGACTTTTTTATTTTTGGTCTACTTTTGAATGACCGGTGTTGTTGCACATTTCGTTCCCCTATTAGTCTTGCAAAACAATCTGCAACAGAATCTGACCGTGCATACACGACTGGATTAACCAGTGTGACGTTCTCGTCATGTTTCCTGCAGTTTAGACGCCATCGTATTCTTAACCGTTAAGATTTTTATGGTACGTACCTGATTCCGCAGCCTCACGGTTCCGATTAAAAACACAGGAGAAAAATTATCGCCGGATCGACGAAAGCTCTTGAACTGATGCTATAAAATAAGTAGAGGCTTCTCCGAAATTAAAAAAAAACGGAAGCGATGGTTGAAACTAAACTACAGCCAAATTGTCCAAATTAACATATTTTCTGTGTTCCTTGAGATGCAGTTGCCATTAATACGGGAACGTAGCCAATTCTTAACAGGTTGCAGTATTCAGTATTTTAGTAATGTTCACGACTTGCGGTCGCTTTAGGCCTTACATGTCACTTCAAAGTCACCTACTTTGAATTAATTGTTCGGCAACCTTGCCAAAACATCGATATATTTTTTTGTTCATTTTAATTGATTGAAAGAGAAATAATAATATAGCTGAATAAACGGCCCTAATATTTACATATACGCCTGTGTAATTTGCTAGAACTAGGCAGGGTGGTAATTGCCATTGCATGGCGTTAAGTTGCAGTTGTTGTTTAAAAATATATGCCTAAGTTAGAGACTTCTGATTTAAAAAATAAAACCGCTTTTAACAAAAAATTCCGAGAACAAAAATATGTATTAAGAGTTGGTTCATAATGACGGAGATAAACAAAAGGGATTATTATTTTTGACAGTAATGTTTCCATTAAACAAGTGATAATAACAATGAGCAGAAGATGGAAACAGGTGCTTATTCATATATTTATCCAATAATGAATTTTCGACTCTTATTGTACAGCTTATCGCAAAGAACATAATTTTTCTCATTTTTATATATATAATTTAGACTAAATGTATAGAAATAGCCGTGGAATAAAGATGCCGAGACACCTCTGGTAAGGAATGTATAATATTATTAATAAGAACCCAACCAACAGTGAAAATTAGAAAAAGCAGGTTAACGGTTTCCCTACACAGCGACAAAAGTATTTCCTTTGTTATTTTGTATTGTGTTTAATGTTTTAGAAAATTAACAATCATTTCTTTAATCTTACCCACTGTGACTTTTGTTCTTGACAAAGGAACGCGTTTATAATGCCATACTGCTTGATTGAAAGAGGTTAAGACGGAACCCATTAGGAAATCGAGTAATTTCAGTTTTTAGTGGACAAAAATCTTGTACCAGAATAATTTTAAGTATATGACATTCCTTTTTATATTTTTTTAAAAGCTATTTGCCTGTAATAACACCAAGAACAATTTCCCATGGGATTTCGAGAAAATAAATTTCAAAGTTCACTGAATTTGTTCAAACACAGGTAAAATTTCATCATCAATTTCTTTTCAACATCATCTTGACGTAATTCATATGAACTTCAAAATGTTTTCTCCACATTTGGTGTTGTTAGAAACGACTTCTTTTGATAAGATATTGAAAACAATCAAACAGAAGTTTGCAGTGCGATGTAATTGATCTCGGTACAAAGTTTTTGTCTACTTGTTACTCGAACTGCTGGTGGATTCCTTCTTAAACATTTCCCCACTTTGTCCCAATATAGTAAGCATGAAAACTGGGAACAAAAGACCTTTAGGTGTAAAATAAATAAAAGGAATTCGACGTCAAATAATTTTCGTCGAATTAGATATCTGAGAAATGTATGAATCGTAAACTTGCGATACTAGGTCACGGATTTTTTTGTGTTATAGGGACACTGTCCCGCCTTGTCTCCCACCCAGCCGTTCCCTCCTCCCCAGGAGCGTTGCGTGACGAGACAAATAACGGCTGCGTGGGAGACCATGTCCCGCCGAAATAGCAAAATTTCACTTAGCTTATTTCCACGTTATATCGCCAAATGCCACCAAATATACAACTTAGTTGGATAAAAATATTCTATAGAGTAAAACAAGAGCAGTAGTTTGGAGATAAAGTGCAAGATTGCAAGGATTAAAATGGATTACAGTTCATGAAATTTGATTTATTGACCGCCTGTCAATAAATCAAACTTGCCATTCTTGTTAAATTTTGACTTTTGTAGGTGTTATTTCGTCTGTTTAGTTCATATTTCTTTGCTTCTATCACTTTTGGCCATGGTTTCTTTCAAAGTCAAGATAATAAAGCAAGTTTAAAGCAATAATTACAGATAATAATTTGATAATTACAGATAATTATCAAACGCGATTGCACGCTTTGAAGGCCAGGTACATTTCTCAAATTTTACGAGAAAAATGTGTTATCAAGTATCTTAAGTTTACCATTCATCAATTTTTCAGATATTAATTTTGACAGAAATTATTTGATATCGAATTCCAGTTTGTTCCCTTACAAACACTGTATACGTGACCTATCTGCTACATTTCCAAAATTTCAAAATGGCGGATTTTATGGGTTTATTATATATTAAACTTGACATCCACTCGGTGAGCATGACCCCGGATAGGTTTAATTTCCGTTTGTATGGTCTACGTAAACGACAAAACAAATAGTGTAATAATGCGATACGGACGAATAAAAGGCAGCGCCTCATACTGAAATTTTCGTCACCAAGCATGAAAATAAACTTTGTACTATTTCCCTGGTTAATATATTTTGAAGAAGAAATCGATTATATTTGTTCGACCTTCCCTGAGTTGTTTTTAACTTTTGACAATCTTCAGAGCACGCGCTCATCTGATCCAGTTTACTCCCAAGTGTGGTCAATAGGTAGCTTTAGCCTTTGAGAACGAATACGACATTCAGGAGATTGAGCACGAGTACGCCGGACTTTTGAATTTAAAGCCAGTCACGTCCTCAGAGCTGTCGGTCTTCCCTCGGGCGGATCTAGGGGGGGGGGGGGGGGGGGGTTCGATCGAACCCCCTAAATTAAAACAGCTAACGTCAAAAACTTGTAAAAATATAACATAAATACAGAATGGCATTTTAACTGTAAAAAAATGAGATATTAAAACGCGCTGACTTGGCCCCAGAATGGCGGAAATCGCGTTTCCGAGGACATGGGGATGTCTTCGGCGGCCCCCTTTATCGAACCCCTTCTGCTAAAAACCTGGATCCGCCCCAGCTTCCTGTTGCTGATCAGCAGGTATAGGTATAGAATTGGTGTGATAAATGGTTATGAAGAGCACACAAAAGTGAGGTTTTAAAAGTCGTAATCGAACTCAATCTCGTACTCGTAGTCCGATCTAAAGTTCCCTGATATCAAAACGAGAAAAACGAGAAATTTCATTTTACAAAATATGACTGAAAACAAGCAACACCATCTTAAAGCACCACTGACGAGCATTGCCCCTAGCGGCCGGGATCGATGAGAGACGGCTGTATTCGCAGGCTACATTCACTTGTACAAGCCAGTTTTTATTTTCAGGACTGTTATGCTTTAGGCTCAATGCAGGCTCGATTCACAATGATTACATAGTAGGTCCAATTAGATTCACATTCCGTACAGTTTAGGAGATTCCTCGATCCTACGCCGTAAGAGTGGCTTTTTTTGGTATTCATGAAGACCTCCTATCTAAAGATATTTATAATTTCCCTTAAACTTAGCCTGGACTGTAATATTTAGAAAGTTAATTTTCAATGTTCAAAGTCACTTTGTCCTCCCCTCCCCCCCCCGCCCAGCTGGACTCATTATACTTAAGGCCGCCGCACACTAGCCGACAAGTTAAGATTTTTTGTCGGCCGACAAAAAAATATCTGGCAGTGCTAGATCTTAAAACGTCTTGTCGGGCATTGTCGGCTAGTGTGCGGTGAACCAAGACAAAAAAATCGGCGTTCTAAAGACAAAAAATCGGCTAGTGTGCGGCGGCCTTAAGCAGACTTAGTAAGATATGTCTCAACTCCTCTGAGAGAAATGGCGGCTTACATCAATTTTTATCGAGAATAAGTGTATTGCAACTGTTCACAATCTTCTTCCCCTAAGAAATAAAACTTGTTTTGAGGCATGATTGCTTTCCATCCTAAGAAATAAAATGTTTCCCAATAATTTCAAGCAAAAGTTGGTGAAATGTAAGACTTCCTGCACATGCTGTGAAAAATGTATAAACGTTAAACTAACCGATCTGACTGCTGGCCACCAATAAACTTATCAAGGTCCGCCGGACTGTACAAGGACTCGAAGTGACATAAAAACAATGCTTGGATTTGGCAGACGGTCAAAATCACTTTGCTGGACAAGTTGTGCGCAAATTAGTTTTAAAAGGAAGTTACAAGCGGTTTGTTTTATGAATTCTTAATTAAATTTATGGGACTAAAATAAAATGTTGGTGTTTTTTATTCTTTTAGGATGCTTTAATAATAAACGCACAGTGTTAGATAAAAATATAAAGGGCAAATAAAACGATTTAAGGTGGCTCCATATAGCTATTGGCCAGTCTTCCAAATAAAATATACATGATGTTATTGCTGTCTTTCGTGAGTTTCGTTTCGCGATACTAGGCATTATATACACATACACGTAGCTTAAGGCGCTGTTACACCAGGCAATGTTTCGTGCAACTTGTCTCGCAATTTTGTTGCGACACAAGTTGCATGAAAAATTGCCCAGTGTAACATACCCCGCAACAAACATTTCTCGCGATTTTTTTGTTGCCGCAATCGTTGCGAGAAGTAGAAGTCGGTTCTACTTTTCGCAACGATTCTCGCCACGCCGCAACGAATTTTTCAAGCGTTGCGTAGTGTAACACGTTTCCTGCAACTTGTGTCGCAACGTTTTGTGACTTAAGCCAATGAAATTGCTCCTTTCACCGTCGGGCGAGACAAATTGCAAGAAACATTGCCTAGTGTAACACCCTCCAGGCAACTTGTCTCGCAGCATCGCAACGCACGGTTTTTAGTTGTTGCGAGACAAGTTGCACGAAATATTGCCTAGTGTAACAGCGCCTTTAGGCTTTCTCCTGTGCGGAGAAGTCTAATTTGGCAGTCTTGTCTCGTTACCATGGCAACCAATGATTGAGTTGTTGGGCTTGTTGTTCACGGCTTTTCTCGGTTTTTACCCGGTAAATATTCACGATTTTTGGCGAAACAGTATAAACATTCAGTAAGTCATTCAGTAAGTTTCATCATAAGAAAAGCAAGCCATCATAAAACAATCGTTACATAATTTTCGGTAATTTACTCACTTTTCGTTTTTTACGTTTATTGGATTTGTGTATGAACAAAAATTGTTGTCTTTTTTGTGATCGCGAAACAAAATAACCCTACCAATTTGCCAATTTTTGTAAAAATTTACTTTGTGGAACGCGCGCAATTAACGTTTTGGCTACCGCAAAAACCTCTTTATTTTCGTGACGTCATCAAAATAAACAAAAACACGCTTGCGCCATTTTCGTGCCCATGTCTCGTGCGCCAAAAAACTATATGGAGCCACCTTAAGCAATATATTTCGCTGAAAATAGTCGCCTCTTTAATAAAAATGATCTGTTTGATGTATTATTAGGTGCACTACATATGTTTGTTCAAATATACATGTCTGTCTAGTGAAACAAAAGAACAGCAAACTGATCCTTACGGCAGAAAAACAGAAGCAGAAGCAATGGAATAAAATAAAATAAAATAAAATAAAAGTGGAATATAATAGTGCCCAATATTTCTCTTTGCAAAACAAAGCTTCTTCAGGGGCTAGCAAGCAGAAGCAGAAGCAAATAAAATAAAATAAAAGTGGAATATAATAGTGCCCAATATTTCGCTTTGCAAAACAAAGCTTCTTCAAAGCTAGCACTATAAATGATTTTTATTTTATTTTATTTGCTTCTGTTTCTGTTTTTCTGCCGTAAGGATCAGTTTGCCGTTCAGTTCTTTTGTTTCACTTCAAGTATTAATACTGATCTCTAGGTCTGGAAACCCAGATCCGGCCATTCTCAACGGTTTGTTGTAGTGATCGTGCATTCTATGTTTCTAAAGTTATAGTTATTATGGCCGGCTACTTATAGCTATGATAACCGCTGACGCCTTATATTAGCATGCTATTCTCCCATATCCTGGCAAGGTTTTCAGTATAAATAGTTGATTTGAATTCCTTGAAATTTCGCAGAATCAGTTTATATATACTGCTTCGAACGCCTCAACCCAGACAAATCCTCAAATTTGAGCGACATACGATGTTAAGGAGCAAACGGTGTTAGATCGTGAATTTGGACAATTTTAATTTACAGGCACAGCTTAACAATTGGTTCATGCTTTAGCGTGCACTATCGAGTTACAGTGAAGCACGCGAGAAGATTGGAGAGCACGAAAGAAGCGTAAGAGTTCGCCGAGGGCAACTCTAGCTTCTTGAGCCGGTGGAATTGTGCATCAACTCTACCTTTTTGAGCCGGTGGAATTGTGCATCAAATCCGACGCGAAAAACGGACAACAATATCAGAAGTGATTGTTCGTGGTAAGCGAAATATGAAGCAAGATAGGAATTGGTTTTATTTCAAATTTTCTGTTGAAAGCTCGAGTTTTATTTTACTGCAGTTTAAATACAAAATTCTTTATTTTTAAAAAAGAAATCACGGTCAAGAATGGCACTTTTATTTATCAGCGTGCACTATCGGGATTTTGAGCACGCTTACGTATACTGAATTTGATTGCGCGGCTCTGCTAGCTATGTTATAAACTTGTATTACTGACGGGCATGTTGCCCGTCTTTCATACAAACTTCTGCAAAAAATATCGAATTTGGCGACTGATAACTTTGCCGCCATAACATCGCATAACTTATTAAATTTCCTGATTCGTATTGAGGTATTCGGCTTACAGTAATGTATAGTTGATATAAAGAGAGCGAAGAAAACGACTATTTTTTGGCACAGCCTTGATACAGGTGAATTGGTAGATAAGGAAACTAATGCTTTGTCATTTTAAAATTAGTTTGTTAAAACGCTACCTCTTTATCTCCAAATAAATGAGGCGAAAATTCATTGATGTGATGTTGCTTGGTATCGACAACAAAGCCGACGGCAACAATTTAAAAGCAATTTTTAGCGTGTACGGTTTTACTAAATAGAACATGTCCGCTGATAACTCATTGCATTATATTTCGTTTCACTGCTATACTATCAGGCGTATGCTAATTTCGTTCCCAGACTTGTAACAACAAACAACCTTTACATGGGAAATTAGAAATATCCGCTCAATTATATGTATCTTTTTACCTTTCTTTCTTGCATAAAATAGGTTTGTTTTCCTCGCAGAATTAACTTAATAAAACAGATAAGTACAAAAGGATACTATGCCAAATCGTTCGTCAAATGTTCTTATCTTAAATGAGAAGTGAAAAAGATTTAGTCGATGCTCATTTTTATTCATTCTCGCTATAGCATGTGCAAACAAACCAACTCGCTTTTATTTGAATTGTGGTCCGAGGGAGGTTTACTTCCTAATGGCCATCTATTAGGGATCTGTATTTTAAAAACACGGCCTTTAGGAAAATTTTTCATGATAAACATATAAAAGCCAGTGACTTGTAAATTATAACGGCATAGGAGCCGGTACAAACAGCATAAAAATCAAACCGTTCGTCCAATGAGCCTCATTTATGCGTGTATAATTTAGTTCTCCTTGAAAATAGTCACTAGATTATATTTCGTAAGCTTGAACTTTCGGTCCAGAGGTTGTATATTTTAAAAAGTGAAAGTGCATTTAAGTTTATTAGCGGCGTAACTTGGTATATACGCAATAGCAACGCAAAAAGGCGGTTTCAATTTTGAGCGTTGTTAAATCGGCTTTGAATCGATTCGTTTTAATATTTATAGTTTTGACTATTTGGCGATCGAGGTAGACAAAATGTTCCGATCGTTGAAGGGATGTAAGTGGATCAGTGTCACTTAAGGAAAATATATAAATAAAATCGAGGACTATCCTTCTTAGTTACACAAGTGCGAAATTACCCTGCTTCTTGCGACAAAAAGCACGCGCAAACTATTCATTGAAATGATCACTGAAGATCTCAACTTACCACCGTAAGGTTGTTTTGTAAGAAGTAACTCAGTCACTGCTGATAAACCGGCAATGCTGAAATCTTTCTATTTGTAATGTCTACCACTCCATCTTCCCATGTTGAAATCGCTAAAAAGAGGAAATTGAAACCATCACCACAAATACATTATTAACGTAAGGTGTACATAACACGGAGGAAGGTTTCAATTTTATGTTTTTGACATTATTACCCGGTCTGATTGAATACTAATAATTGGCCCCAAGGTAGAATAAACAAAGCTGGAAAAATGAAGGACAAATCGGCATCGAAATATTCACTGCTTAACCTTCCCGACTGATAACACTATAAGTCCTGGATACTAAGTTAGCGTGCGCCGTTGGTATTTAACATCTGTCGCAGTATCGTTCTGCATGTCATTTAATAGCCAGCTACGATACGCTAAAAAAACCCTACCTATCAATTCTTCCTTGTTAACGTGCAAAATATGTCTCACGGCGTTTGCTTGCGGGAAAGATGTCGATCGAAGAAGCATGCAAACGTCGACACGTTCAAATTGTTGTCTAGTACCTAGTGTACTGCCGGAACTTAGGCGCTAGCTAAACAATAAGACTAGTTTAAACAATTACAGACGACAGCCTGCTAAAAAAGTAAAGAGAAATGTGTTTCTAGAACATAAAAGAAATTGAATATTTTAAAAGCAAACTTCTCCACTTTATTCCCTCAGTCTAATAACATGGAATAACGGGCAGCCTTTGATCAATCTTGTTAGCTTAAATCTTATTGGTTTAAGGATCCATAAGAGTTTTGGCCCCGACTGAGGTCAAAAAGACGTTTAGGTTATCTCCACATGCAAATTTTCCTGCCGTAAAAAAAGTCTTGATTAATGATTTATTTTGTTAAAATTAGTTTATCGCTCTATTTTGTACAAAGCGAGGGACTGATACAATCGGAGATGACATTATTTAGAAGAAAGCGAGCTGCCCCACTGTATACTTAAAGTGAAGTTTGTCATTTATTCAGTTCTTGACTTCTTGGTAGTTCGAGATCAGAAGACACGATTACAAAATTCGAAAACCGCATACACTTTAAAATCATTTCAAAAATCATTTCAAAAAAAGCAACAACGGACCTCGTCTTAAATGAAATCGCTAAATTTCACTTTCCGGGGGAAATATCAAATTTTATCGTGGCTTCATTAGATGAAAACAAAGCACAGAGTTAGTACTTCATAAAAGACCGAACATAATACTTTGAAGCGGTTAAGCTGAACCATAAAAGGCTTACCAGTTTTCCTTTTTAATATTGGAGTTTATTTCATCCAACCAAGGTCATTTAACAGACTAAGCAACTATGGAAGTAATTAAAAAAATTACAGTCAAAATAGCTTGTCTGGTCGAGTTATACATAAGAAAACATTTTTTAAAAATGTAATCCTTTCTATATTTACTTCTCTCTGTAACGTTTTTGGACATATCAGTAAGTTTTTTTTCGTTTTATTTTCTCATCCGTACTGGGCTTACGAGATGCTAAAATTATGTTGGATTCCCTTATATTAAATATTAACTTTTTCATTTTAATTATATAAGTTCAGAAAGAAAGGTTCCGTCTCATTACTCGTACAATATAAAAGTACAACGAAAATTAAAGGAGGATTATTTAAGGGCGATTTGAATGAATACCCAATATTTTGCAAAATATTTTTTGCTTACTTTTTTAGCTATTCAAAAACCACATAGACCCTTTCTTTATTGGAACACTATTCCCTTAAAACATACCTGATCGACATGCATGAATAACAGAGAAAACCAGTCTTTAAATATATAATATATTTTTTAAAAAATTCAACATTTGTATATTCTAACGACAGGAGAAAAAACCCGTCAGTGAAAATCGACTTCGTGACGTCCTCTGTTCCATAAAATAATATACTCGGCTACTATATAAATTGGCATTGAGCAAAAACGCTGATAAATCGAAATGGAGTTTAATAAAATTTCCAATTTCGGCTTGACTACTTAATACACTGTAAGATTCATATTCATATTCAAATTGAGGTTTTGATTTAAATTTGAAAACGATTTCCAACGAAACTTGTGAATTTTATGGTTGTCTAAAGGTCATCATCAGACAATTTAAATAAAGGTCCCAAGAAAATAGCCATAATATGCAGATGGTATCCTCAAATTGGCGCCAACCAATTCCAAATTAGTTTCGTATTACACTAAAAGTAACATTTTTGGTTTCGCGAAGGTTGTGCACCCCTTTTAAGGTTAAAATCTTGGTCTATTTATGAGTTTTACAAGAATAAACATGCCAGCTTTCAGTTTCTTCAGTAAAACTACGGGCAACATACGTAACTGCAAAATTTGGATTATATAAAATGGACAATGATTAGAAAATGTATTCAAGAAAACAAACCTGCAATATCTTGAGAAAGATTTTCGATAAAAGGGCAGAGAGTGATAAATTGCTATTAAGGGATAAAAATTATATCCCCAACGTCGAGAAATCGACAGCGCACCTTGTTGGTTTGGAACCCAAACATTGCAGACTTTTGCAGTAATTGCGAAACAGCACGTCTTGATTAAGGGAAATGTGGTGTCAAAATGTATATTTGTCTTGCACTAATTATGTCTAGGTGACATCATTAGTAACGGAATGAGCTGTCGGAAACAAACACAATTACCAATAGGAGTCGCCTCTCTCGTCCTCTTTGTACATTTAATGCTAGCTTTTCAGATCGAAAGAAATTTCAGAATGACGCAAGTTTGAAAATCAGTGCGCACAGGTCCAAGAAAAAGATAAACAGATCTTAAAAAGAACTTTGATAAGATCTTAAAAGGTGTAGCTAAAAGCTGAATAGTTCTTAATTCTGTTTTGGCTACGAGCAGCTTGTAGCGCTGTACCAATCTCAATGATATGTGTAATCTGAGAAATTTTAATTACAACATTCGATCGCGTATAAATTAAGGCGGATCTTTTTGTTTTGAATAACTGCGCCCTGCTATTAATACAGGGATCGACCGCCTTTGGATGGTTTTCAAGTGCCGTAAAAGAATCTCAATACAACAGATGCGCATGTAGTTTTACTTTCATTGTAATTTAATCTGTTAAGATGTAAAATCATTTTAGTTTTAAATCTTCTTTTTTTACTTCTTTTTAGATGTTAAATCGCGCATTATATAACGCCGAGTGGATCATTGTTTTTATTAAGTTCAGCCATAGTTATATCAAGACCTGCAGGGTTTAACATCAGGCAATGTCTTTGTTCTGGGGATTCTAGCCATTATCTGTTTTTCGTATCTCCAGAAAACCCCTGTAGGGCGGCCACGCCTCCTGGTTTTAGGCGAACTTTACTTGTTCGTCTTTAACTAAACTCTCTTTAAGCGAACACTAGGCAAACAGCTAAAGCTGTGTGGTGAAGGCATGTCTAGAAGGCGCAACGAAACATCGATTAACAAAACCAACTTCCTTATAAGCAAATTTCCACGTCATTTAAAGAGGCTTATATACAATTTCTAATTTAGATTTTGTTAAGAAATGTCGTCCCTCAGTATACAACTCTTATAAAAGCCAAAGGTTTTTTCTTTGTTCAGCTTCATGTGTCCCATTAGGCAGCAGGTCAATCCGATCACAACACTTAAATGCTGAAAGGTTGTTTGACAATCTTACGTAATTATCATCGACAGATGAGATGCACGATAAGGACTTTCATTTGAATTTCTTCCATTTTCGCTGGTTACTTAGTAATTCATAAAACCTTCGCAACCATAATTTTTCACCCTCTAACTTTACATATTTTAAGCGTTTTTATGAACCCGAACTTAAACTGACCTCGCCAGTTAGTACTTGTGTACCCGATTTTTTGAAAACATGGTTGATGAAAATTACATCAATTTCACTACAAACGGAGGAAAAAATGACTAGCAATACCCACCTTTTTTATATGATGGACTTTAGAAAAAAAAAAAACTAAGCACACTCTGCAAACACATCACGATCCGAGAGTGGCATGGTTCTTAAAAATCCAGTTATATACAAAAAAAATGTTATACATGCTAACGATTAAACAAATGTTACCCTTTGGCCAAAATATTTAACTCGTTGCTAACTGTAGAAAATTTTAAAAGACATTTTCCCACAAACTGTTTTTTAGAGTGTGATTTAGATGAAGCCGACCCCTGCGAAGATAAACGTTACCTCCTTGGAGCAAAAACTGAATCATCGCAGCGGAAACATACAACCTCTCTTGCAAATGATAGTTAAAAACTCTATTAGCCACAGGGGTTTTCAATTGCAATAGTTGATTAAAACTATTCAGACTGAATAAATTTCTCGCGAGGATGATGGTCTAATAAGCGAATATAGAATAATCAAATTCATCATCATATTTAACTTCAGTTTTTTAGTACATATATATTTTAGAATAAGCTTTTCAGTTCATGTAGACCAGGATTTGTCCATTCGCAAAAACGTTTTAGGGTTTTTGTCCGCTATCTCATATATTTTTAATCATTATTTATGCTATATCCCCAAGGCGAGAGCTTTCACTTACAAAAAAAATAAATTATATGTCGCTTATTTCAGTGGCCGCAAAACTTGAGAACTAGTGTAGCAAGAAGAATAAAACAAACAACAAACTTTTGTTCTCATTGTTGCGGCTATGCGAGAAGACTCTGAAATATATATGTTGCCCAACCTTCTGAATACTGCTTTATTTCGTTCGCCATAATTATGTTCTATTTGCTAGTCCCATTAGCGATATGTTTAGTCTATAACTATCGCGAAAGCCAGCGGAGGCTGTTTCTTTGTTTTGCTGTCAACGAATATTGTATGTATATCGATCGGTATAATTCCTTCTCGCTTACTTAACACTTCTAATCTGTTTTCTATCTCCAAATGTTTTATAAAAAGAGTTTTAACGACACACTCCCTCTGAGCCGAGAAATCTCTCCAAGCATAATCAACAATCCATGTTATCAAGTAGTAGTCCTTCAACAGTATTTTAAACGCGTCCTTAATTGTTTAAGGCTTTTGATGGCTTTCCTTCTCTGTTTTTAAATCATTATAAAATTATAAAACAAAAATTTTAACTGTTGTATCGATCAATCTATCAAGCCAATGAATCGAACTTTGTTGTGTTGTAGGTCAGTTTTCTCAAATATACTTTCCGTTATGCTGAGCGTGCATGACGGTTGGAGAAATTTGCACAACGCAGAGAGCAGAACCAATATAAGTCTTGCTAAGAGTTTTCCATAACAATAACCGCGTAACATCTAATCATTTCTTGTTTCGATTTTCTCTCTCCAGTTATCCTGTACTAGGCGTTTTAAGAACAATACATTTGCAGCGAATCTTTAAAAAATCCCTCAAAAAATAATTTAAAAATCCATTTTTAAGGAACGTCCTGGATATTTTAAAAGCGCACTTAAACTTTTAAGGCTCTCCTCTGTCTTGTATCGCTATCACTAAATTATAATAAAAGCAGGAGGACCACATATCACCTGTTCGCATTTCTCTTGCGCACCTTTGTTCTCATCGGATTCTTAATCCTTTGACTCTTAACAGTGCCAAACATTAAAATTCAAGAAAAATCCCAAATTTAACTTCGTAAAATATTGAAAAAACAAATGGTACCACGCAAATTTCATTTAAATGGTTACAGCATAGGATTTCGTCCACAGACTCAAAAGTTACAACTACACATGTCTCCATAATTGACTCTGAAAAGAAAAAAAGGAAGTCGGAGTAACATGGTCCGGCGTCGACATGCCACATTTTGCTAACCTTATCTCCATGTTATATCGCCAAATGCCACCAAATATACAACTTAATTCATGGATAAAAAGATTCTATAGAGAAAAACAGGAGCAGTAGTTTGGAGATAAAATCAGATAAAGTGCAGGATGGCAAAGATGGAATAAAGATGGAAGTGGATTAGAGCGGATTACAGTTCATGAAATGTGGTTTTGTGACGGGCGGTCTTCCTTCAAGAAATCAAAATTGCCATTCTTGTGGAATTTTTACTTTTGTCAGAGCCGTCATTTTTCTTTTTATTTAATATTTCTTTGTTTTCGTCACTTTCGGCTCTTTTTTCTTCCTATTTCAAGATAATAAAGCAAGCTTAAAGCAAGCTTCTGGCCATATAAATAATAGTAATTAGACTGAGGCCCCGTCCACACGTATTCGTTTTCGTTTGAAAACGTAAAAGTTTTATCCGTTTTCGCTTCCCGTCCACACGTATCCGTTGAAAACGGTCACCGAAAACGGAAAATTTTGAAAACGTTTTCGAAAGTGGAAACTTTTGAAAACGGTGTTTTCGCGTTCTCGTGTGGACACCCGAAAACGGAACTTTTCGAAAATGATGACGTCAAGAGGTCGAATTCAGTCCACTGCGCATGCGATAAAAGCGATGAAAAGCCACAAACAACTCGCAGGCTCGGCTAAAATCAGTGGCGCGCATGCTCTTTAGAGGCATTTGAAGCGTTTTCAGTGTTTTTGCGTATACGCGTGGACAGGCAAAAACGATTCGAAAACGCTACGTGTGGACGGAGAGATTTTGAAAAACAGCAAGAAACTTTTGCGTTTTCAAACGAAAACGGATACGTGTGGACGGGGCCTTAGTGGAGTACAATTCAGGGAGTAATCGCGGCGAGCGATTACCCTTGAATTGTACGACACGAAATTCAATTACTAATTAATCGAATCAATAACAAAATTCGAGATTAAAAAGTCTGTCCAGTATGTGGAGTTTTTTGTACTCAAAACGACAAGGATATTTTCTATCAGTTTGAAAACACGATACTATCCAACCTAATTCATACCGGTAGGAGTAATGTTAAAGGACTATGCTACCAAGTATAACTTAGAAAAGCCACAAGACATAAAAATAAAGTTTAAAATAATAGTCCAGTCTCGTAAAAAATTAGTAGTGAACTGAAACGTGCCTTTGTTTGCGGATGGCATAGCCAGGATGAAAATCGACCTCCATCTTAAATTTTCCATTTCTTCCTCCGTGTCATTGAAAAATCGTTAAAAATGGCTGTTGTTTATTTTCCCTTTACGAATTCACCTTATTACTTCCGATAATTTTAGCATCATTTTGACAAAAAAAGCGCAAAAATATAATTACTAAAGCAATTTCGAAGCCAAGAAAGTCTTAGTACAAATAAGAATGAAATTAAACACAATAAACTGTGAATATTAGACTTTCGACACACACCTCATGTGAAAAGGAAAAAACATGTTGTCTCTTCGTGATATAGCCCATTTAATCCTAATAATGCAAACGAGTGGTTACGCCTATAAAACACTATGCGGGTCCGTGTGGATGAGTACTTTACCCGAAATTGCAGAAACTTTGTCATAGAAAATACAAAATACCAAACGCTCGTGAGCTCGTGAGCTGGTCACGATTGGATTGGGTTTTGTTGCTGCAGATGTATCTGGCTGCTAAAAAAAAACAGGAAACATTGATCCATTGAGAGCACAAATTGCAGGTTTTTTTCTTCTGATTATAGAACTTAGCAAAAACAGAAAAACCAAGACGATTCCAAAACAATATTGTTTTCATAAAACAATAAAAAGACTTTTACAATGATACTCTGCTAACATTAACTGATAAAAATGTTTCCCTAGAGCGTTACCGAAGAGAAAAGGGATAGGCTATTAGTCACTCCAACAATTCATAATACGGTATAACAGCGTATAGCTTACTCGGCACAGCAACGCAACGTATTATTTCAGTCTCTCTCCGATAAGATCGACTTAGCTAGGAACATTGCTTCCCTCTGACTAGTGGATTGTGTCTTTTACAGTCCGGTTTGGCAGGTTACCCGATCCCAACATTTTGTTCAACACTGCCATCTGAGAAAAAAAAATCCAAATTTTTATTTTGTTATATACTAGAACCAAAGAGCACCGTTTGAATATGCACCGCTGGATTTCATGGTTAGACTTAAAAGAAAGAACCACCTTGTACAGCATAATAAACAGCGCCACAGGAAAGTATTGCTCAATAGTTCTCACGTAAATAGTCACACCGTAGGATTTCATCGACAGACTCAAAAGTTAGAACATACAACCATAAACAATATAAAGCACTCAGCGCTCCACAGCTCTTATTTACAAAGGTGCCACGCTACAGGATCGCGTTCATGGGATTATTATAGTTAGAACCCCTTGTACAACATCCCAGTACACGACATCACGAAAGTACTACTTCGCAGATCTTATAAATTAGTCAAACCGTAAGGATTTCATCGAAGGGCTCAAAAATTAGAACCCCCTTGTACAAAAAAATAAACAACACCACATGAAAGTACAGTGCTGCACAGCTCTTATATGTAAATAGTCACACCGTAAGGATTTCATCAACAAGCTTTAATTCCCTTTCACTCGCAGAGTCAATTATGGAGACATGTAGTGCAGTTCTAACTTGTGAGTCTGTTAACCCTTTCACTCCCAGAGTCAATTATGAAGACATGTAGTGCAGTTCTAACTTGTGAGTCTGTCAACAAAATCCTATGGTGTGACCATTTAAATGAACCTCTTCGGCAGAACTCTTGCATGGCACCAATTGTTTTTCAATATTTCACAAAATGATTTTTGGCCTTTTTCGTGAATTTTGATGTTTGGCACTCTTGTGAGTTAAAAGGTTAAAACTGAGTTTGGACTCCAGGAGTGACAGTTTTAAAGAAGCTCTATGGACACAGCACGATGACAAGCGATCAAAGCTGGAAACATTGTCCTTAGGATCTTAAAAGGGACATCATTAACCACAAGGTCATGCAGGGTTTCCTTGTCCACTGGTTTATGTTATGGCTAAATTGGTCCACCACTATTGAAAAGAAGCATTCTAATTAGTCCCCTGGGCGGTGCGAAGATTGCTTTACGGACCGCTAAGAGAGAACACTCGATAATTGTTATCACAGAATAGTGTTGTCTAAAAGTGTTTAAAATAAGCTGCATGTTTTGTGCAAAGTAGTAACCTGTTTTGTACAAAGCAGCAACCTTTCCGGCTGACAATTTTGTTATTGTGCTAAAGCTGTTTTTTCGTCGCAGGCGCGCGCGCGGTTATCGCTATATATGCCCTATATATATATATACTGCATGTTGGTAAATTTCTGAAAGAGTTCTTTTTTTTCTCACGCTTATGAGTTAGCTTCACCTTCGGTTCGGTCTACAAACATGCAGAAAAAGGGAACCTGGCCAATATTTTTCCAATACGGACTACTTTAATAACATGAAATATTCCCTTGCGTACTTACCGAAATGCAAGTAGAGGCCGATTTCTCTGGCAGCCCGACGGAGTCAGTGATGTCTTCAAGACAGTTTATCTCGGGCCCTTTATAGTCTAAAAGTATACAAATGATATAAGTGAACGATACTTCGTATAAGAACAGTTATATGTAACGGTAAAGGTTTTGCAGCGAAGAAGTTGACATTCAGAATGGTGTATTACACTAACTTGCAGAAATCGCCGGACTGGATAACCCGATTTACAATAACAAACTAAGTGCAAGGGAAATGAGAAAATCTTTGATTGCCGGCTATTTATATAGCTGAAAATTAAGTTTAAAACGACCACTTAAAATGCTACACTTTCAAAGGAGCTAGAAAATTAAAATACTATAACAGCAACCTAGCTACTTCAGTGTCGTCTTGTGAAAAATAAACACATATGTATGCTTTTACCCGCTGTGAAGCTTTTGCCGGCAATAATATTTCGTTGCTATGTTCTCGATAGATTTACACCTGCCGCTGAAAAAAACACTCGTTACTAGAAAAGAGAAATCTTTAGTTTCCGGTGCAAACGCAAATAAACTCAAAACTGACATTTTTTTAAACCAAGGAGTGACTCGCATACTCAACGAGAAATCTGGCGAACCTACCGTCTCTTAATTCTCAGCGTAAGTCTCGCAATTCTTCTGTCGGAAAAATGAACTTGACTTTTTCCTGTTTACAAGGGAAAAGTACATTGGGAGCTTTTTAAAGCTACGTTTGCGATAAACACATTTGTCAGGAAAGCTCGATCTTCTTTCATTTTAATTATATTTTCAAAAAGGCAAACTGTGCGTGGAAGCTAACCGCTCTTGACAGTCAATTGTCTGTTGGGCTGTGTTTATTGGTAGATGCACGTCCCTAATTTATACTTTGGCGGTTAATAATCCGTTTTAGAGGATTTTCATTAAATTTGTTTTTCCTGTGTAAATTCACTTTATGAAAGACATTTCACTACTCGGACAGTTCTCGATGAATGGCAATCGGTTAGAAGGACTTTATGAAAAAAGAAATGATTTGTCATGCACGTGCACACACAAGTTCATAAAATATCGAGCTAGCATGACTGCGATTAATATTTATATTTTCCGTTAACTCTCACCGCGTGTTAACTGTTGTTTTTGTCAGCTGAAAATGTGTTATTAGATTTTAAGTGCATGCGAGGACATTGGGCAAAACATCCTCAGTGAAATGCAAATGCAAATAAATATCATATAATCAACTTTAGAATCGGATAGACAAAAACTAAATTCATTCAGTCACCAGTGCTACTTTAACTAGATTATGAAACACGTGCAGCTAGTTTTCTGTTCTGTTGTTTTTAATATAGGATATTTAAAAATATCCTATGGTCCTGTACCTTTGGCAAATTTCCACGTTTATTGTTTATTTGGTTCTTCTTAATTAGATTTCCAGAATTAACTGTAAACCATTTGCAATAACACTCGAATAAACAAAAAGAGTACTTACAAAAATGAGCACTTTGTGCGAGTAAGATTACGGAATTATAACGAAAACAAAAAAGAGGAAGACATATTTCGTCTGACAACTGTCGACCACCGCTCGACACTTCAAAACCACTGTATTACGTTACAAGTTTTAACTACTCTTTCGTTCTATACTTCGGGTCATTTTCGGGAGATTTTTGACAGCTTACGCGGAGATGTTAGCAGGCTGATGCAGTAGCGCAGACAAAAACAGTCTAAATTCTGAGAACTAACAAATATCAACGGTCAGCAAGATCAGAAATTTCTCTTTCGGTGAATCAATTTATCAAGCAAAAATACCCATCAAAACGAGTGCAAATATAATGACGACCGCGCGAAAAAAAAAAAACACTTTCAAAAACTTAAATTTTGGAGAAGATGAACGTCGAATAATAAACAGTTTATTAAGCAAAAAGTTGTGTAATACGGCGGGGAATTCAGTTACTCGTCTTTATTCGCGCGTAAAAATACTCAGCCGTATTTCACAACTTTTCGCTGAATAACCCCTATTTATTTAATATGCATATTCAATATAAACTAATTACACCAAGGTTTTTCAATGTGTTCGTTTACAGGTCTTAAGATGCGAAGAAAATCCCTTTTTCAGACAAAATACAAAATTAATAAAGTAACAACTACTCTAAGCTAATTCCTTTAAATTGCGCGCATAGTCAACAGTTCGCGAAATTAATTCAGCGAAAATTAATCCACAGGTCATCGATTATTTTTTTTTACCCTAACTCAACTTCCCTAACTGTTGAAAACAATTTTTTTTGTAATAAAAATATAAGTATTTGTAAGGAATGTCAATTTTCAGATCGGCACTCTCAAATATAAGCTACCCGGACAAGTGCCGCTGTAAATGTGCCGGCGGTGACTTTTACAGAACGTTAACGAAAACAAAACAAAATATTAAAATGCAGACGTCCAGTAACTTCAGTATAGGGTGTTTTCACTGACGTCATATCAAAATTCAGAAGCAGTTTTCGATTCTAAAATGTTTATGGAATTGTAGAGAGTTTAAAGCTACACATCTGGGCCAAATTTTGAAGCGCAAGAGCATTTCATTTCAAGAGTTATAGGCGAATGAGTATTGACATTTTTAGTAAGAAATGTATGGAGCGGCCATCTTGGTGTCCCACTTAGGGACATCAACATGGCGGCCAAAAATTTAAAGACTTTAAAGTCTTAATAACACCAAAAATCTCATCACAAAATATTATATTCACTATAAGAGGCATGAAATCGGCTTATAAGCATCTATAATTCATTAATAACTTTCAACTAGTTCAATTTTGTTTATTTTCACGGCTTATCTGAAATAGCGTAACGAATTGCGTGACACATTTACAACCTTTATAAATCGAAAACGAAACATCGTTAAAACCTGAAACTTTTTGTGAAAGATTATAACACTGGTATCCACATACTGTGTTAGAAACAGCTTTATAGGATGTATACTTTAGATTTTTTAATTTTTATGACGTCATGTGAAATACTCTATAAACATTAAAAAGAATTAGCCGTTTTAGCCGTTTAATACGTGCGTCTGTTTGAGATATTTTGAAAGGCTCTTTTATATACCTAAATGGCAGTTTTCCCCACCCTTTTCTATACTTCAACTCGTGAAATCCCTACCCCGTTATATACCGTTAGCCGGCGGTGCATCCCGGTATAGCCCATTATAGGGAGTACCCCTAACTGATCAGTGGTATCATAGAGTTTATGGAAAATGGCGAGTCTAGGGATTGCTGGTGTCTACTGAGTTTTTAACAAGAGGCTCCAAGCAGCCTTTACCCATGCGCATGCGTACGAAAATTTTATGATATATTTTAAACATGATAAGAAGATGTCCGACCTGGAGATAAGTTACTCCTTTCATTCAGTCATCGTTCCTGCAAACCACGTTGTTTACTATTGAATGTTTTGGAAATGAAGGTTGTACCACAATGAAGTCAGTGATTCTTTTAAGTCTAATATATACCAAACGTGAACATAGTAATGCATGTAGGGTTGTAGGAGATGCTGTCGTGACACGTAAATAACGCTCTTTTACCGGAAGTGACAGTAGCCGGAAGTCACTAAACAGGAAGTGTAAATGGCGAAGAAGTAGTTATGTAACCCACTGTATCTCACTTTTCCATTTTCAGTGTGTTTTGTCGTTAATTTGATGTAACTCGTATAATTATAGACGAATCATCTATAATTATTCACTCTAGGGTACTTTCCCAGATCTTTCAGATCTAGTGTGTTTTGTCGTTAATTTTTTAATTTACAAAATATCATTATAATTTAGTGACGGTATATATTTTAATCGATACACATTGTTAACACAGCACAGTTTGAAGAAAAAACTTCATCTTCTTCGCTTTCTTCAGGAATTGTAAGTGGTGAATCTGGTGGGTTAACATATATATCATGTACCGTAACTTGAAATGAAACTTCTTCTTTGCTGATATAGATACTATCGATTATCAGAGCCAATCTGACTTTTTCTAGCTTTCTCATTGCGATTCTTGTTAAGATCTTATCCCTTTGTTTTGAATATTTGAGTAGTTTAACATTAAACATTTCAGATCTTATTGAACCCCCAGTAACTCTTGTACCCATACCTTCAAACTGAAAACCATAAAAAATACCTTTTATCTTATTAGCTATTTTTTCACCATAAACACCTTTTAAATGTCGCCTACAGATGTCTCTAATAAAAACCATACAATCAACAAACTTTTCTTCTTCTTCCGTTGACATTCGACTTCGTCCTTCTTCACCGTATAAGCGAACAGGAATGGTGTAACCAAGTAGTTTACTACTTTCGTTTTGACTATATGTCTCTTTTACACCGTAAATTTTTAGAAATGGCGATTCGATTACTAGCGGTCCGTAACGGGTTTCAATTTTGATTATTTCAAAACCGGTTTTGCTGTTTTTTACCGGTTTATGGAAAATAATATTTGATGAATATTCTAAAACTTTTGAAGGACTTAACAGATTCATATTTGTTATATTACCATATTTATTTTTTAAGACGATTTTTTTCATTTCTAGAAAAAGAAATGAAAAATAAACAGATATTCAATCTTCTTCTTCATCTTCGCTTTCTTCAGGTATCGATAATAGCGATTCTCGTTGTGGCAACGGTCTGAAATATACCTCATGAACCTTTATCTGAATCGAAACAGCTTTTTTACTGATGTAGATACTATCAATCAGCAAAGCTAATTTTGCATAACAATATGTATTTAAATAGCTGAGCGGATCAACTTTTTTGTTTCCTTTTGTTTTGAATAGCGATAAAAATTTATTCGACTTTTCTGAATAATTGAGTTTAGCATATAATATTGGTGGATATTTTTCTAATTCCCAATCCTTGTAATATAAAATACTATTTAATTCGTCAGCAGTTTCTCTTCCAAAAGTGTCTTGTAAGTGCTTGCGACAAAGTGCTTCAAAATTTTCCAAAGAGATATGAAACTCATCTTCTTCCTGTGTCGGTTTGCCATCTTTAGACCATAAACAGACCGGAATAGAATAACCAATGAAATTTGAATTACTTTCGTCTTCTTTACTTCTTCTTTCGGTTACACCAAAACTGAAAAGAAACGGTGTTTCAATGACTAGCGGGCCTTTCTTATTATCACCGTAATTGGTCGTAATTTTAATCCTTTGAAATTTGAAAAGGTCATTTTTTATCGGTTTGCTGAAAATAATATCATCTGAGAGACTTGACAGTTGCATGTTGTTATTATTACAAATTTATTTCCTTAAGACCATTTTTCATTTCTTTTACTAGAAATGAAAAATATTCAAGCTTCATTCCTACCTGCAATCCTTGCAACAGCGTTTATCTTTCTTATGAATAGATACCGTTTCCACCGCATTCTTTGCAATAATATTTCACTCGATTGTGTTCACAAAACTGATTTCCACTACACTCCTTGCAATAGTACTTGTTATTTCCATGAATGCAGATTCCGCTTCCACCACAATCTTTACAAAAATACCGTCGTCTACCGTGTTCACAAATCCTTGATCCCGAACACTCCTTACAATTGTATTTATTTTTCCCGTGTGGACAAAGTTTTTCTTTACGTTCTGGTGATTTCACAGGTTCTTTCAATTCTACAGCTTGTAAAGCATCGATGAGTTCGGCTTTCCGCATTAGATACCATCCTTTAATTTTCTGCTCTTTTGCCATAGCTTTGAGATCTTTTACCGTAACTTTAGGTTTCGATTCTTGCTTTTCCATTTGTTTTATAAGGTACTTTATATTTTTAATACCATTTTTTTGATAAACACATGTGTGAGCGCGATAACTTCTTCCTATATATATAGTTCGATCGAACTATATATATTAATAAGTCTGTAATTTGGTAGAACTCAGGGAGGTGACGGTTGGCCACTGTCTGAATCCCGTTTACGGTTCATGCGATGTCAGACCTACGGGGTAGCAGTGTAGTTGAGTCAGTTGACTACGCTCTGGTGAACCAGCCCCGGCCCAACTGATAACAGGGGGGTGCTCAAAGATCTCTTCGGAGAACTTAACCTCACCCAGAGGTATAAAATGGGTGACACCCGCTTTGTCAGCGGGAAAAGTCCTCACTTCGGTGAGGCACAGAAACAGCCAACCGAGCACCCCCCGACCAGGGTTTTGCACTTTTTTATGAAAACTTTTCATCGTATCTTTTTTCAACACGGTTATTTATTGTTGATCAATCACAAAATTTGACTTTACGAACTTTTACTAGAGGTTCATATATATCTAATTCAGCTAAAGCAGAAAGTAATTTAGCTTTCCGCATTAGATACCAACCTTTAATTTTCTTCTCTTTTGCTAAATATCGCAATTCTTTGAAGGTATATTTTGTTCGATTAATCAATGGCCTTTCCCATTCATCTTCCATTGTTTTTATTTATTTAATACCAAATCTTTATGTTCATTTGAACTTTTTATCGTATCTTTTTTCAACACGGCTATTTATTGCTGGACATAGATCGATGATTATCTCATCGATCAGCCTCATATCGTTAACAAACGGTTCGTGATCGAACCGTTTTCCGCGTAAACAGGACCGCAGATCGACCAAAACTTTCTGGTATGTCGTAAATGCGAACTTACTCATCTCGATCCGTCGGTTATAGTTTTTATAATCGGTAAATGTTTTGACCAACAACCCTGCACCGGAAATGACACCCAATATCACAGGGTTCAACGTAATTCCGCCGGCGATCGTACCGCCTGCGATAAGAGACGATGAAGACAGCTTACACAAGAGATTCATCCGTTTGAGATGTCTAAAGGTCTTTTTATAACACCACCATTTCTTGTGATAAAAACTGTAAAGGGATTTGATCACCATTAATTTTGTCTCGTCGATCGATGTATCGATGTGATTGAATGCGAAAATATCGTATCTCATTTTATAAAGATCGTATCTCATTTTATAAAGATTTACATACTAATTTTAAAAATGATCGCATTCATTTTCATTCTTGTCTCTTTTATAAATGACACCACACCGGAATGGTTACAAGAATGTCGAGAAATCGCGAGAGAGGTTGTAGAAGCATTGTAAGAACATATTGTATTTTTTATTATACGATTCGTATAATAAAATTACTCTTCATCTGAAGATTAATCATAAGCATATTCACATTCAAGTTCAACAGGTAGTCCGTGACGGCAACGGTAAATTTTAATGTAACTGATCAAGATCTCTTTTGGATTCTCCCCATATTCTTCTAAAATTAACAATAGATTGTCAAATGATAATGACCCAAGATCTTCGTTTGGAACCTGAAGTATCTGATTTACATTTTCTAAATATGTCGTTTCCATTGTCATTTTATATAACACAATATTTTCTTTAATCCCTTTTTTACATCGTCTCAAGCCACACACTTACCAAACATTTATTGATGATGGTTCCTTGTAAACTCATCTGTATTCTCACATGAAATGTATCACATTCTTCCAGAACGATATCGTTATTCAGGTGACAGACCTGTTTCTTTCCACCCCTTCCTCTTCCTATCACATTATTTATCAACACAGCGATATAAGGGTACGTTTCGACCGTATCGAGAATGTTAACACAACATTTTACGATCTTACTCTTAACCGGAACCATAGTATCTTTTTCTCCTAAAAATAGAGCAGATGTCTGATTCTTAGCTCTATCGTAAACACCGTTAATTTCAAAAACACCACCGCTACCTCCATCGCTTAACGATGGTGAATTGATAATTGTGTGTTTGTTCATATCGAGAGTAGTCTGCATAACCATTTTACGATTCTCAAAAAAATAAGGTGAATCGTAAACACTAGATGGAACATCTGAATGATTTCCTTTTATTCCGTAAATCACTAGATAGGCCTGTGCTTGCGAAGCCGATGTTGGCGAACCGCTACACTTTAGATCGACCCTAATATATTCCGGCGGAGAGATCTTCCACTTATGTAGATTGATAATACTTCTACTGTAATCCGTAAATTTTTTTGTCGATTGCTTATCTATATTGATAGAGGCCGACTGAACATCGACACTGACACCGTTCATCGTAGGCGGTATAAGCTCTATACAGACGGTATATTCACCGTCCGGTATCCTATACAGATTAAAACCGATTCTTGAGGCGTAGCTATTTAACGGATGTTTGTGTAATAAGAGACTGTAGACTTTTTTGTTTAGCGTATGCGGCGACTCCAACAGATCGACTATACCGGTGACGGTTATATCATGCTCGGAAGAGCTTTCGTCAACATTTTCCATTATGTACCGGAACTCATCTTTCATATCTTCCGAAGTACTAATATGCGACTCATCGATATATTTTTTGAGCTTATTTTCTACCTCGTTCGTATGAACTACCACATCCCCTATCATGAGATTAAGCTTTTTATCAGCACCGTCAACGTAAGATCTATTACATGCGTCGGAACTGTTTTGCGGATCACCGAGATTGGTAATCTTATGGTTCGACATATCGAGATCTTCACCGGACGGATTAAACAGTTTACCGGAAATCATACGATCCACGTATCTTTTATTGGCCCCTTGGTCGGCGACCGTTGGGTCCTTTACATTATAAACCGTATTATTACCCATATCCAGCCCGCTTTCCATCGGAAACATCTCTTTGCGAGATAAGAAAATATTCCTAACATCGTTGTAAGAGACAAGATTGTTATAATTTGCCCCTAAATCGTGATAGGTCTGCTGTTTGGACTGTACAACATTGAAACGTTCTTTCAGATCGATATTTTTCACAACCTCATGCGTTGGTTCAGGAGCGTTAAGAAGAGATCTTTTCAGAGTTATCATATTGACAGCGCATAGATCGTTATCTTCATCCGTATCCATATTGGTGATAAGTTTTCTGTTCATATCGATCTCTCCGGGAAGAATGATCTTATTTCCTCGAAGATCTAGATCACCGGTCATATGGGTCGAACCGTCAACAAGAATAACATCTGTCGGATCTGGCTTTGTTGATATCTGTAAGTCCATCTGATGTTTTGTTATCGCATCATCGCTATCGACTCCTTCACCAACATTTACAAGACGTTTTTGTTGAATATCGTAATTGTTATTGACATCTAATTTCAAACCGGTATTCTGTTGTACCTGTTGATTGAAATTTTTTATATATTCAGATATATGGAGATTACCGTATCTTCCGATATTATTGAAAATACCCATACTCTATTCTTATCTCATATAATTTTTAAAAAGTCTCATCAAAGTTCTTGGTAACACTTTTCTTTTCTTTGTCCAAAAATAAGAACTCATATGGACCGAGCTTATCGAAAAGAACCGGATCTATTAGATTTTCTTGCGCAATCAGATTCAGATGTTTTTTAGTCGTTGGTGGATACAAAATCATGTGGGAACAGTTCTGTCGTAGTTTCTGAGGAACATCGTAGTAAGACTGGGATAGATAGATCGGGGAGATCTTATGATGTCGACCATCTGTATAATGATTGGCGATCTTATTTTGAACTGCTTGGGGAGCGTTAATTAGATCATCAAAAACCACCACTTTTCTATTATCGATCGGATAGTCTGTTGTATCCATAATATCATCTTCTCCGTAAAGTTCTAAAATATCATATCCAACTCTTTGACTGGCGTTTTCCATTAATTTTAACAGGTCTTGAATCTTATCCTGATGTTGATTTGGTGAGTAAAGATAAATCTTATCATAATAAATGAGCGGCTTTCTAAGAATATGCATTAAGGTGTTTGTTTTTCCACATCGAGTTTGGCCAGTTATCAACATACGGAAATCTTCACTAAGAAAATCATTTAGTGAACGATTATTATCGTTATTTTTTATCACATCATAATTCGGTATTTTCATTTTATTTAATAAGGTAGATAAACATTTAAACTTAAATGATTATTTTACAGTTATTTTTAATAAACTTAAGTGTTTATTTTACAGATATTTTAAAATAACTTAAATGTTTATTTTACAGATAAATTAAATAATAAGTTATTGATCTTGATAAGATTAAAAAATATGCAGATTTAGAATTTGAAGGTTTTAAAATTGCTAAAGCAGTTACCGAAGTAAAGAATGAGGTTAAAAATAAAGAACAGGTTCGCGATGTTGCGATGAGTGATTATTTTAAAACTCTGAGAGAACCGCTAATTGAACAGCAGAAAAAAACAGATGAAAAACAGGACAAAATAGTTCAACAGTTAAAAGAAAATCGGTCGGCTTTGACCAGCGGTTTCAAAGATCTGGTTGAAACCAATAAGGATATTTTAACATTGAATAAAGAGCTGCCATTTCCTGGTGAATCGATACCTGTAATTCCTGCAATACCTCAACCGCCACCAACGGCTAAAGTAATAACTGCTGAACCAAATAAGATGTTCACAGAAAACGAACTACTATTTTTAAAAGAAACTTTTCATGAACCTAATGAGCTACTTAAAATGAACGATCAACAGTTAATTGCAACTTATAATGAAGCCAAAGATGAAAACAGAAGTGTCGGAATAAAGATAGGTGGTTTGAAAAGAAGAAAACCAAAGACAGAAGAAGAAAAACAAAAACTCGATTATGATCTGAAAATATATGAAAGAACAAGAGATATATTAGAGAGATATTTAACAACGATTAAGAATGTAAAAATTTTACCGCAATATACAAAACAAAAACAAGGTGAAGGGGTACGCAAGTACAAACAACCAAGACGAAACGCCTATAAGATTCAAAAAAATAATCAATATGGAGGACTATTGATCGACATACCTAAGTTAATGAAAGATAAGAGATTAAACGCTTATCGTGGTGGAAAAATAGTCTATCAAGCCGATGTTGATAAATCTCTGATCGATCTACTAACGAAAAGATACGATCCTAAAACAAGATATAGTATGAACGCTGTAAAAGTTTTTAATGATCTAAATATGTTGAGTAATTTACCTCCTCATAAATCATCTGGTAAATCGAAAATAGTCGGTTCAAGTATAGTTTATTATAATGATCCGAACCAATTGGCAGACAGAATGAAGATAATAATCGGTTCGATGGCCGCTGGTAATAATTCACCTGTTTTGAAAAATGATTTATCACAGATAATCGATGAGCTGTTAAGAATAGGAGCGATAGATAAGACAGCTCATGAGAAACTATATAAAAAATATTTAGCGTAATTAAAATTAAAAAGTTTTATTATACAGATCGTATAATAAGATGGATGTTAACAGAACGCTAGTTTTCAAATCTATAGATGCAAGAAAACAAGATCCTAATAATAAACCAGGAAATTTTACTGTAAGGTTTACTCCTGAGCTGTTATTGGACGATAATAAAGAATGTTTTTTGGCATTGGATCATCTTAGCATGACCGCAAGTTGGCATAACATTCGTCCCGAATATGATAACAACAAACTAAAAATATCAAAAGATAAAGGTAAAACATATGAAACGATTACTTTTCCATCAGGGGTTTATGATTATGAAGATATAGATGATCTTATCCACAAAAGGATCGGTAAGATACCCAACACGGATGAATATGGAATTAGCGTATTGTTTGATCTTACAACTTACAAGGTATTTATTCAGTTATCGGACGATTATCGCATCGATCTTAGTTCGAGTGGAAATTTTAATATCTTACTCGGATTCGAATCGAAAGTTTTAACGAGCAGCGGTTATGGGAAAAATTTCCCTAATATCAGTAACAGCATCGATAATCTTTACGTAAAATGTAGTTTGTTGAGCGATTCGATCGTTTCAGGAAAGCGAAGTAATACCTTATTCACGTTCTCAACAAATACAAAAACAAGGTCTTTACCTTTTGAGATCTACCCGAGAGTGAACTATCTGTGGCATAAGATAAATAAAAAAGATATATCTGAAGTAACATTTTACTTAACCGACGATGAAGATAGAACTGTTGATCTGAACGATATCGATATCTCCATAACTGTAGTGTTAAAAGAGGTATAATCTTATTTATAATTTATAAAATTAGGCACTTACGTATGGAAGAACAAAGAAGAATAAGAGATTTTGATACGGGAGAAATTTCTTATATTGACTCTGTAGAGTATGGTTCCGGTTTCTTCGATACACTTGCAAAAATCGGTTCCAAATTAACAGGAAAAACAGCGAGTAAATTAGCCAGTAAAGCAGCAGAAAAACTTATTGAAAAAGGTGCTGAACAGGTCGGTCAAAAAACCGGTGAAGTTCTTGGTGAAAAAATTTATGACAAGTTTTCATCGAGAGGTAAAAAAGAACCTTCTGCTGCTGCACCAGCACCACCATCACCAACACCACAAATCTCAGGCGAAACAAAAGGAGTCGATATTATTAAATTTTTAAACGAAGAAAACTCTAAAAAAGAGAAGAAAGAAGACAGATATCGATATATCAGAAATATCGTAAATGAACTGATCTAATTTTAAAAATAATTTCTTATTATAATTCATAATAAGAATGAGTTTCAGAAATCCAGAACTGGTCAAACGATATGAATACGTGTGCTACGATTTGGAAACACCGCTAATCGATAATGTCGCAAATAATAATAGACAGGTTAAGAATAATTATCGATTCACAGTTGATAACTCTTCAGAAGCAAATTCGATCGATTGGTATAACGCTTATCTGGAAGTAGATTTCAAACTTGTTACGCTTGCTGATAGTACAACCGGTATAACAGCCGGACCAAATAACGGTAATCAAGATTGTACTACAACCAATGGTCATACATTTATAAGACAGATACAGGTTGAGTGCAACGGGATGACTGTTTACAATAACACAAGAGCCAATGAAACATCGAACGTACTTTCCCTCTTAAAATATACAAAAAGTTATGCAGATACGATCGGTAAAGATCAGTTTTTATATTTAGATTCATCCACGGGAACAACAGAAGCACGACCAGCTCAAGCGTTATATAATGAAGGTTTTGCTAGAAGAAAGATCTTAACAGATGCTGCAGCTATCAATAAGATATCGATTCCGCTAAATCTATACAGCTATTTTGCAGCTTTCAAAAATAATCTTCACCCGAATATTAAGACAAATCTTCTTATAGAACTTGAAAGCGATAACAATATAGTTTTCAGAAAAGGAGCTGCTCCAGATAGTAAAGTGATCTTAACAAAGTTGCGATTGTGGTGTCCAAAAATTATTTTCAACGGTTTAGGTATGAAACAGTATCTTGAAGATTATCTGAAACCCAAAAAATGGACCTATTTGAGAGAACATACCGAAATATTACAAACATCCTCTGTAAATAGCTCCTTTCGAATAAGTACAGGAATTAGGAGACCGAGGCATGTTTTCATCTGGGTTGTTCCCGAGGCAAGCTATAGTAATCAGGAGCAAAATATATTTACTTTCAAAACATTTAGTATCGGTGCAAACAATCGATATTTTTCTAGAGCACACTTGCAAATAAATAACAGCATCCAATATCCTCAGTTAGAGATGACATCAGATGAGGAGTCAAGACTTTACAGAGCTTTGTTATCCTACAGTTCCGCTTACAACGATTTTTTAAGCGGAACAATAATTGACCGATCAAATTTCAGAAATCTTTTTGGAATTCTATACTTTAATCTTGGAAACCAAGAAGAAGATGTAAAAGATGGTGTAGTTGCACTTACTTTTAATTATGAATTAAACGGAGCAAATCCAACAAATTATAGATTAAATGCTTTAGTTTTACATGAAAAAGAGATAGAGCTATACACATCATCCGGAAAAATATTAATAAAAGCGTAAATCTAATTAAAACTATATTTTGTAAAATTAAAAATGGCTACAACGTATTTTGCATATGGAGTAGATCTGTCTCAAGGACAGCTACAAAGGTTGAAAAAAGCATATGACGATAACTCACAGATTACGATAAGGTTGAGTAAGAATAATCTGAAAGGGTCGCATGAGCTGATGTTGACAAAAACCCAGATTAATAAGATTAATAAAGCGCTAAAAAACGGTACCGGTACCGATATCAAGATATCTAAAACACAGATTCGTAAAGCGATCACCGTAGGCGGTAGTTTGTGGAGTTCGTTGATGTCGCTCGGTGCAAAGTTGTTACCTTTTGCTACAAAAGCGGCAACAAAGGTAGTACCTTTAGCTACAAAAGCGGCTACAAAAGTACTACCTCATTTAGCTACAGGAGCGCTAGGCGCTTTGGGAAGTCTCGGTATCGATAAGATTTTTGGTAGCGGTATTACGATACCGTTTGATTTTCTTCAACAGCTTGCACAGTTAGAAGGATTAACACAAGGGCAAACGCGAGCTGTGAGAAAAGGTATGCAAAGCGGTAGCGGAATAACATTCAAACCTACGCAAAGACAGATAAATGGAGGATTTTTAGGAACACTTGCAGCGATAGGGATCCCTATGGCTATAGAGTTAGCTTCAAAACTTTTTGGAAAAGGATTGACTGTAGGTCCGAGAGAAGGTAGAGGATTACAGGTACCAAAATCATCGAGAGGTAGAGGATTATCTGTAAGTCCAAAGTTTCCATACATTCCACCGCCTTTTTACGGATCATGGAATGAAAAAAACCCGAATTTAGGGATGTACCGTTAAGTAATTTTGACCTCCTTGAATGGATAAGATATCTAAAGATACCCGATTTCAAGGGTATTTTTTCGAGAGATCAAACGGTAAGTCATATACATAAAACAGGTTGTTGTATAATTAATCTTGATGATAAGATAGGGAACGGTACACATTGGGTAGCAACATTTGTAAAAAATAAAGATCTCATATATTATTTTGATTCGTTTTGTTTACCGCCACCACAAGATCTCATTGATTATGCTAATAATTCAGGTATGGAATATCAATACAATATCGGTTACCCGTTTCAAGCTATAAGATCAGTAAGATGCGGTTATTATTGTTTATATTTTCTTGATAATATCTACAAAAAATCATTTTATGATTGCTTAAGTAGATTCAAAATCGATAATCAAAACTATAATGAAAAATTTATTAAAAAATATTTCATGTAATTAAAATTAAAAAGTTTTATTATACAGATCGTATAATAAGATGGAGTCGTTAACGTATTGTGTTAAGGAAAAAATAAAAACCGGCTGTACTGAACCGTCCGGTTATATGACAGCCTCAAACGGTAGGCCTATGTTTTGGTGCACTTGCGCTAATTGCGGAATCAAGAAAACCCGTTTCGTTAAGAGTTCGGGAAACTAGTTGGGCCCCCACAAGGTGGGGGCTTTGGTGAGATGGCTATGGAAGGATTAACGATGCATGCGTTACCTTGGTTAGGAAAGAAAGCTGTTGAGATGGGTCGTTATGGAGCAAGTGAGCTGTTGAGAAATAAAAATATGCAAACCAAAGCGTTGGATTTCGCTCTTGACAAAGCAAAACCGTTTCTTGAAAATACTGCCTCTCAAATGCTGAACGAATTGTCAACTAAGATCAGGCCTGACAAAAAATATAAAACGGATCGAGCTGATTTAGATGGGAGCGGTGTCGACATTCATAAAATGATCGGTAAGCTTCCGAAACCGAAAGGCGGTTGGACATTACCCGGACATAGATACACAGGACCATACAATGACCTGGATTCGCAACTGTCGTATGATCCGGAAACGGGAAAAATACTGGAGATCTACGATAAACCGACGGGTGAAACGGATGCCATAGCGATGCAGCATGACGTCGATTATTCTGTGTGCGCAAATAAGCCGGAACCGCGAAAATGTAAAAACGAAGCGGATAGAAAAATGGTGAAAGCCTTGGATAGCGTGCCCTATAGTGATCGACAATGGGGCCATTGGTTAGCTAGAAATACTATCGACGTAAAACAAAAACTTGGGTTGGGAAACGGATAAGGCCGCCGAGTAATAACATAGAGACGTGGCAAGAAAAGCTAGCAGATGAGCTGCATAAACCCATAAGACGAAAGTTTACTCGGCGGCGTGTTATCGTAAACGGAATCGATGAGATATGGTGCTCCGACCTTGTCGAGATGCAGAAATTTAGCAGGTGGAATAAGGGATATCGATATCTTCTCATGGTGTTAGATGTTTTCAGTAAATACGGTTGGATTGTACCGTTGAAGAATAAAAAGGGAGAGACCGTTAGGGAAGCGTTCAATTCGCTATTCAAGAAAGGAAGAAAACCGAAAATGCTGTGGGTAGATAAGGGAAAAGAGTATTACAACAAGAATATGAAAGAACTGTTGGATAAAAATAAGATAGTGATGTACTCGACAGAGAATGAAGAAAAATCTAGTGTTTGTGAAAGATGGAACCGTACGATAAAAGAGAAAATGTTTAAACAGTTTACCGTTCAAAACAATACTGTGTATTATGATGTGTTACCGAAGATATTGAAAGAATACAATAATTCAAAACACCGAAGCATCGGTATGACACCTGTGGAAGCGTCGAAGAAAAAGAACGAAGGTAATGTTTACTTAAATCTGTACGGTAAGAAGAGACCAACACATACTAAACCGAAATTTAAAGTTGGGGATAAGGTTCGAATATCGAAATATAAACGCCCTGTTTTCGATAAAGGTTACACACCGAATTGGACTGAAGAGATTTTTACTATCGATAAGATTCGATACACTAACCCTATAACTTATAAACTGAAAGATGAGCTGGGTGAGGAGATAACGGGTTCTTTCTATAAGGAAGAGCTGCAGAAGGCTGTTCAAGACGTTTACCGTATTGAGAAGGTGATTCGACGAGATGCTCGAAAAGGTAAAGCGTTAGTAAAGTGGAGCGGGTATAGCGATAAGTTCAGCTCTTGGGTAGATCTGAAAGAACTGAAAGACCTGTAATGATGTAAGCTTTTTTCATTTCACGTTCATGAAATGAAAATTTAAAATGGTATTAAAAAATAAAATATATTGATAATAATACTTACGTATGGATTCACAAACTGTTGAACAGCTTAAGGCAATTGCACGTGAAAACGGTTTGAAAGGTTATTCACGTTATAGGAGGAAAGCGGAGCTGATTAAATTCATCGAAAGTAGTATAGATACTCCACCACGCGGTATCGTTAATTTTATAGATGAACCTTCACCTCCCCCACCACGCGGTATCGTAAATTTTATAGATGAACCTTCACCTCCCCCATCAGCTACACATAGACCGTCAAAAGCAGGACCAAAACCTTATCAGATGAAACCCAAACAAACCCGCAGGCAGAAAAGAGAAGAGAAAAACTTTGAAGCGCCCTCACCAGTTGAACTGGTGAACAATAAAGCTAAAGAGAAACAGATCAAGCGGCTCAAGAAAAAACTCCAAAAGGTGAATAAAAAGTTGAAAAATAACAAAAAACAGAAAAACAACTTGGTTTCAAAACGAAATTCACTCAAGAACGCTCTTGACAACTTGAAAGGAACAACCTTGTTGGAACATCCTTATGAGATAATCAAGATATCTTCAAAGGAAAGTAACAAGTTCAGATCGTTTTTCGATATATTCAAAGTTAAAATAGTAAACCCACACCTTTCAGGTGTATTCGATATCGATAAATTACTGCTAGAAATAGGGCTCAGAGTAATAAAAGAGAGAGGGTTACAAAACGGTGACAAGATCCGTTGGATACTTAGTCATCCGAGTTGGCATAAACCGGTCAGTACAAAACGAATCACGATCACAGATCACCTTGGGACGGATCTTGTCGAAGAGATAGCTAGATTCATTGAATACAAGGATGTACCGCTCCCCGAGGTCAAAATAGAGATTCAGTCGGTAAAGGTTCCCCGGGGAATGGGCCGATTACGTGTAACAAAATTAAATGCCAGCGATAAAAAGAGTATAATCACAATCAAAAATAATGACTCAATCTGTCTTGCGCGAGCAATAGTGACGGCTCGTGCAAACATAAATAAACAAAAATGGACACCATCTCAGTTGAAAAACGGGTTCAATAGCTCGAGAAAACTGCAGAAAGACGAAGCTATCAAACTTCATAAAGAAGCTGGAGTGGAGATTAACGAGGAAACCGGTTCTACCCTCGAAGATGTAAAGAGATTCGCGGAACATCTTAAGATTCAGATAAACATTGTAGACGGTGATCAGTTCAATGATCTGATTTTCACTACTGAAAATGAGCACGATGGACAGATGATATACCTTTACAAAAACAAAAACCACTTCGACGTTATCACAAGTATGCCAGCGTTCTTATCCAAAAAATATTATTGTCACACCTGCAAAAAGCCGTACACAAAACGCGACTGTCATAGATGCCCCGCAAAGTGTACAGCATGTTTCAAGTACTTTCCACACGGAGTGAAAAAGTGCTCTAAACCGCCAATTCCATGCGATAAGTGTAATAGGTCTTTCTTTGGAGTAGATTGTTTTATGGAGCATCTACGTGAACGATCCACATGGGGTAGTAAAGACACTGTGTGTAAAAAAGTAGGTAAATGTTTGAAATGCGAGCGTACAATTACATCTTCTAAAAATGATGGCCTAAAGAATCACAAATGCGGATATTCAAAGTGTAGTAATTGTGGGAAGTACTGTGATATGAATGAACATCTTTGTTTCATGTCTCAAACGGAATGTAAGGGTGGAAAATGTCAAGGTTACGGATGTAGTCCTGGAAGTTTGTGTTATCCTTGTCGGACAAGAACCGATAAATACATGTTCTATGATTTTGAAGCAACTCAGGAGACCGATGTTCATGAGGTCAATCTAATCGTCTGTCACGATTTTTATGGAAATAAAAATACATTTGAAACGCTCGACGAATTTTGTAAATTTATTTTTAACAAGAATGAGCATGTGGGGTATACCTTCATAGCTCACAATGCAAAAAGTTACGATGCTCAGTTTATTCGAAATTGGTGTATAGAGAACAGAGTGAAACCCGATATTATCTACAACGGAACAAAGATTATGTCTATGAAGGCTGAGGGTGTTAGATTTATTGATTCTATAAACTTTATCGCTGCGGGGTTATCATCGTTCCCAAAGACATTTGGTTTGAAAGAGTTGAAAAAAGGGTATTTTCCACATTATTTCAACACAAAGTGTAACCAAAACTATGTAGGGCCGATTCCTGATAAGAAACACTATGATTATGATCAGATGAAACCTTCAGCGAGAAAGGAATTCTTAAAATGGTACCAACAACGTATTGATGAAAACTATGTGTTTGACATGAAGAAGGAGCTGAGAGATTACTGTGATAGTGATGTAGACATCCTCAGAAGAGGTATGTTGATTTTTCGAGAACAGTATATCGAGTTAGGTAACATCGACCCTCTTCAATATATAACCATCGCTTCTGTATGCATGACCATTTACAGAAGTAACCACATGCGTCGTAAAAAGATCGCTGTTGTAAAAGAGATTACACGTGGAGAGAACTACAGTAAAAGTAGCATCGCATGGTTAGATTGGATTTCTCAGAGAGATGGTGTTAAGATTCAACACGCTCTGAACGGTGGTGAAGAGACTTTACCAGATATCGGAAAGGTTGACGGGTTTTGTGGGAATACGGTCTACGAATTTCAAGGATGTTTTTGGCACGGTTGTGAGAAGTGTTATACATGCGACACAATCAACACAAAAAATCAGATGGATATGTTAACTCTAAGAAAGAGGACGGTAGCGAAAAACGATAAGATTAGAGCTGCCGGGTATGAGCTGGTTGAGGTTTACGAATGTGAACTGAAAAAGGAGAAGGAGTTTGGTAAATTTCTAAAAACGTGGAATCGGGAATTTGTGGGGCCTCTTAACCCTAGGGACGCATTTTTTGGTGGACGAACAAATATAACAAAACCGACCTACACATTCAAAAAAGGTGAGAAAGGTAGATATGTCGACTTTGTTAGTTTATATTCAACGGTACAGTTCTTCAAGGATTATCCGGTAGGTCATCCTACAAAGATATTCGATCCTCCTCAAGAGTACGATAAGGAGTGGTTTGGTTTTGTGAAATGTAAAGTTTTACCTCCAAGAGGTCTTTATCATCCTGTGTTACCGGTAAAAATAAGATGCGATAAGGCTGAAAAGCTGCTATTTCCGCTCTGTAGAGTGTGCGCTGAAAATAAGATTCAGGAATGTACACATACAGATGAGGAACGATCATTCATCGGAACATGGTGCACGAATGAGCTGAATGTGGCGATCTGTAAAGGGTACAAGGTACTAAACATATACGAGGTGTGGCATTTCGAGGCTAAATCCGCTAACCTTTTCAAGAGTTATGTAAGAAAATTCATGAAAATCAAGATGGAATCGAGTGAACTGAAGACCGGTCAAGGTTGTACATATAAGAGTGTTGAAGATTACAGGTCAGTTGTTGAATCAAAGTTAGGAATCGAGCTTGAAGAGATTGAGTACAATCCTGGAAGGAGGGCGATCTCCAAGATCTCTCTGTGTAGCTTATGGGGAAAATTTGGTCAGCGTAATAACATGAATCAGACTGTGTACGTCACTGAACCAAAAGAATTTTACAAGATCTTGTTAGATGAAAGCTTAGACGATCTGAACATTCAGTTCTTAAACGAAGATATGGTTGAGATGACCTACAACCTGAAAGACCAGTTCGTTGACAATAGTAATAACACAAACATATTTATTGCTGCCTTCACAACCAGCCACGCAAGAATGATGCTGTATGAGGTGTTGGATAAGCTCGGTGATCAGGTTCTCGGTTTTGACACCGACAGCTGTTGGTATATCGAACGTGAAGGGGGACAGCGAATCGAAACAGGTGACAGCCTCGGTGATCTAACCGATGAGTTAAACGGACATTATATTACGAATTGGTGCGGTTCTGGTCCAAAATCATACAGTTACAGTACAAGTGATGGGAAGATGGAATGTAAGGTCAAAGGTTTCACTCTGAATCACAAAAATAGTCAAAAAATAAATCAAAAAACGATGAAACAGATCATCGAAGGTCAAAAGGAACAGATAACAACCGTAAACGAACGAGCGATAACTCGAGATCCCTCTACAAAACAGGTTGTAAATAAGTACCAGAAAAAAGACTTTCGGATGTGTTACGATAAACGGTGTATGGTGAAGACCGAATCTGGTATCGAGACGTTTCCATATGGATATTAATGAGTATCGATTAAAATATATACCGTCACTAAATTATAATGATATTTTGTAAATTAAAAAATTAACGACAAAACACACTAGATCTGAAAGATCTGGGAAAGTACCCTAGAGTGAATAATTATAGATGATTCGTCTATAATTATACGAGTTACATCAAATTAACGACAAAACACACTGAAAATGGAAAAGTGAGATACAGTGGGTTACATAACTACTCGAAGACATGAACCGGAAGTGCACGATTTAAAATATGCATGCATAAATTTGCATGCAAAATCGTGACACAAAAAATAAAAATGATAATAATAAAAATAATAACAAGAAAAACGGAGCCGAAACCTTACCTCATGCCGCTTCGCGCATGAGTAATAAGGCTATAAAATGCTGCTTAATGGTCTGAAATAGGGTAAGGGCTTCAGATCCCCAGCCGCACACCACCACCCATAAATGTACAGAACCCTCTCCCCCCCGGGAGTTCTAAGAAAGGGTCGTGTCCGTTGTGGTGCCTTCCAAAATTCCCTCTTTTTTTGTTCTCATTTTTGCACTTGACTACAATGAATCTCCGGAATATCGAGAAAATTTTACCGCGTTTGAAATGTAGCCAGCTAATTTAATTTTGGCGATTTTCTTGAATTCTAACCTCCCCGCGAAAATAAGAGGTATTAGGGTAGATGAGAGACTAAAATGCTTGGACTTACATATGACATGATAAAAATGTGTTTCATTCATCATTTTTACCACAAAGCTACTTTTATTATCATTATGCAGTTTGATTGGTGTTTAAAAAGACGGATATAGCAGCATTTTAGCTCTCCACTAGCACTGGGTCGGCTCGAGTGACTAAACTTTTGCGAGGGCTCTCTTCCAGAAAAGTTTTCGCGGTTTCTGTCTTTTCGCCCTGAAAGTTGGTCTGTCGGGAAAAACAAAACAAAAAACATACAATTTGAAGTGCGTGAAGTTAAATCATAGCTTCCTCTCAATTGCTATTTTACAACAAGTTATTATCAACTCAAAAAGGTGTTTGCAGCCGACGCTTTAACGAATGTAAATTTTGCTGTCTGTGTAAAATAAGGTCATCAGACGATGAAATATTAATCAAGAAGACAACATGATTTACCTCATTTACTCTTGTTTAGAAACAGTGAATGAAAAGATGAATGGCAACGCCACACAATGAATTTCGAATGGGAAACAAATCAGAAATTTTATTTTTTTTTTACTTTTTCCAAAAAAAAATTTATCGGTCGTTTTATTGATTGGGAAAATAAACTGTCGAACCGATTTAGTTACAACAGTCTCCTGGTAACGAACCGTTTCGTGAGAAGAACACAGGAAGGAGGTCATTTGTGTGAATAAAATCCATGGATAATTGCAATTAAAAACCTTGATTACTTGTTTATAAACGGGACGGTTATTATAATTTCACTACGATATATAATCGAACTGCAAATTCAAGGAAGTGAACTTCTTCAAAAACTTTAGGGCTAAAAAACCGAATTATTGATTGAGAAGTTGAGTAGAGAAACTGTTTATTAGGGAAGTATTTTAGCACACAAATTTCCATCGTATTAAATAAAACCAGAGCTAAATTTGAGGAATATGTGAGACAGTTTCAGTGGGTCTAATGAATAAGCAAACATGCAGGCCAGCTGCCGATCATTGCATGTCAGTTCGGAAAATGATGATCCAGTAATCAGGCAGACTTTCAGAATTAAACAGACTGAAGCAATCTGTCAGGTTGTTCTTATTAATAAGAACTTTTAGGTTCCAGATATTTCAGATTTTACTGAAACATTTTAGACTCTGCCTTTGTGAAAACGTTCGGTCAAAATGTTATCTTTAAGTTTATAGACTGTGAACAGTGTGAACTGACTACCAGTTAACGACGGATATTTCAGTGATATGATCAAACTATTCAACCGAAAGAGACTGGCGGAAGGACTATTATGTCTTTGTGAATACAGGCATAACCATGCAGTTTTACAACTTACCTTCCTTCCGACCAAGCTTTCATTTAGGTTGGTTTATTGATGCATCACCTTAATCTTACATCTTTAGTTAATGCACTACTGAGCAGCAATATTTATAATCATAATTAGAGGCGTTTTGTTCCAAGGATCCGACAGGATTAACTTCATAACAAAAGCTCGACATAAACTTTATCATTATCAGCTTTGGAGTCAAAGAGATGCCTATCGGTCAAAGAGAGAAAAAGTTCACTTACATTGTGTGAATTTTATCAGCAGATTTTTGGAACGATAAAACTCTCAGTTTGCCACCTTCATTGTGGTCGGATTAGTATTTCTGTCAACAACGTTCAAATACATATATTTTTAAAATTAACTTCTTATCTTTTGTTTCGCTGTTGTCATTTGTTATTTTCTCGTGCCACATAATCAGTTTTTAAAATTATATGCGAGGCTTATCGGAGCGAGTGGTTGACCGCGCGAGGGTTTCACCGTAATTGCGTTCTCCGATTACTGTAAGGCGTACCCCGAAACCGACACACGAGCAGTAACTGAACCTACAAGAAGCTTGCACAACAGGCGCTTTTGAGTGTGCTCAAGCGCGCGGTTTGGGGGCGCGGAGCGCGAGACACGCGAGGAGATGGCTCGCGCTCCAAAACCCTCTTGATCATCCTCAAAAGAGCCTGTTGTGTAGGTTAGAAATAACTTGGCATACAGTTCTGACCTCGCACAACAGGTGCTTTTGGCATGGGGTGCGCGAGCACGAAGCGCGAGCAACGAGCGCGGCGTCACGCGCCGCGCTCGTGTACCACAAAAGCGCACGTTGTGCAGACTACCGTGAACGGAAGCCCAATAAGAGGCCTGTTTCGACTTTAGCGGCGTTTACGAGTACGCAAATCATTGCTTTCAGTTGAACTAAAATATAGAAATCTACGGTTTCCGAAATATATAGCCCGAACTGGAGAACTGTCCGTTCGCTCTCTATTATATTACTTAGAAAACGTTGAGAATCCCTTACAAAACACTGAGTATCCTATATAATAATTGGTTGGTTATTTACGCCTCTACCATTTTCAGTATAAATTGGAGTTAACTATAGCTTGCGAATACAGCAGCCTCCCGGCCGAAGAAGCCCGCGGTTAGGAAAGGCCGGGGATAAGTTTATTTTTGCATTTGGTCGAATAATCTCAAATATCTCCGCAGCCGAACCTGTTAAAAATTTCCTTTGAGCACAAAATGTATGGGAAACTTTTAGTTGCTTTGGTTAGCTGTTCGACATAAGCACAGAAAAATAAAACAAATATGTAAATTGAATTTAAGTTACCGAGCTTAACATTACATATAATTTTCACCATCCTCGACACTTACATAATGGCGCGCACATAAAGAGAATTTTTGAACAAAGTTAGTTAGTTAACCGGAATCAGTTAACACTCACCAACAGAACTGCCGTAGAAATTCGTAACCGGTTATGCCGCAGCATTCTTAACTGAATCCTTGTGTTTTGTCTGAGGTTGCCATGGCGCTAACGCCAAAACCAGTTATGCAAAGCGTACACTTTGCTCAAATGTCCTCAACTTGCATTTTTTTTTATGGTAAATATAAAGTGATGTCTTGTTATTGTTCTTGGGACAGCTGGTTTACGGCTGTGATAACAACGAATCAAGAACAACAGGCAATTTAATATAGTTATAATTTGAAGAAAATAGAATTTAGATTTGTTATGACTTGAATGGTAATACAGCCAAACTGCGAGCGAGTTTATCCAAACATTAACAAACAAAGGCCGCAGGCAAGCGCTTACTTCAAGAAATTGAATTGCCTCTCTATCTCAATGCACAAAGGGCGTAAAAAGCCTGCGTTTAGATATCTCTATTATCTTCCTTTGTCGGAAAAGAAGGAAATATAATATTAAGAAAGAAAGACTAAAGGGTAAGAAATTAACTTAGCCCCGTCCACACGTATCCGTTTTCGTGTGAAAACGCAAAAGTTTTCTTCCGTTTCGCTTCCCGTTCACACGTATCCGATGAAAACGGTCACCGAAAACGGAAACTTTTGAAAACGCTTTCGAAAGTGGAAACTTTTGAAAACGGTGTTTTCGCGTTCTCGTGTGGACACCCGAAAACGGAACTTTTCGAAAACAATGACGTCAAGAGGTCGAATTCAGTCCACTGCGCATGCGATAAAAGCGATGAAAAGCCACAAACAACTCGCAGGCTCGGCTAAAATCAGTGGCGCGCATGCTCTTTAGAGGCATTTGAAGCGTTTTCAGTGTTTTTGCGTATACGTGTGGACAGGCAAACACGATTCGAAAACGCTACGTGTGGACGGAGAGATTTTGAAAAACGGAAAGAAACTTTTGCGTTTTCAAACGAAAACGGATAAGTGTGGACGAGGCCTTAATTTGGTCTTTTCCCCCATTTTTCCTTGTATGTCGGTCACTTATCTTGCCGAGTACATACTAGACATTTACTAACGCCGTTTCCTTGGGTCTCTCTTCTTTTCGTCTCTCTCTCTTGCTTGAAGATTTTCATGCGAGTGCGTGTTTCCTTTCCGTCCGGGAGTTTTCCTTTCAATATTTGGTGGGAATGTGTATGTGATTTTCTTTTCTCGTTTTCAGACCAATTAAAAAAACGTACAACGTCTCGTGACGCCTCGGTTTATGTGTGACGGAAGTGACGAGAGTGTTAATATAATCACGCCACCGCTGACAGATTTGAGAGGTGAACCTCGCCAAGTGCCTCGCCCTTGTCACGCTAACACCCCTAGCCTGTTCCAGGCGTTTAGATTCTGGGGAGCAGCGAAAAGCGACGCGCGGAGCTGGAACAGGTTATAACACCCCTGATGTTTGCAACTTATGCTGCAACCTGCGATCAGGTGCTCTTTTTTTCTGAACGCGAAAGCACGAAAGTCGGCGGGACTTTCAGTCATTTCCAAAAAAGAGCGCCTGATCGCAGGCAATATTTTTTCAGTTTTATCATAGTTTTTACGTTTAGTATTTACAGTTTTTTTTTTAATATTTTTACTTTTATTCGGCGAATATGAATATTTTTAGACACGTTTTCCCCTAAGCTTGTTAATATGTAGTTGCATCTTTTCATACCTGGTTCAATTTTACTGAACACTCATAAAATCTTCATGGCGGGCGACGAAGAATGAGCGCTTCCTCGTTTAGGTCATTCTCGTCCCCAAAATTACGTCACGTGTTAAACTACTGACCAAACGAAACGAGGGCTCTGTAGACAAGAACGGGGTTTGTATGAGTTGACTTGTTTCCATTCTCAAACTGTCGACGTTGGACTCGTCATGAGGTTTACAAGGAACAGGAAAATGGGACATAACGGAGTAGCAATTTATATAGTTAAATTTAGAACTAAGCAGCCCGAGATGCTAGGTGGTACAGTGGTGCGGTAGGCTATGTAAGCCTAAGCCGAGCTGGTCCTAGCTGAGGTCACAGGTTCCGTCCTGAGTGGGGATTTTACGTTTTCTTTTTTACACTTAAAAATTTATTGAAAATAAAATTCTAAGCGTCGACATTACGTTATATAAGTCTCAATAAGGAGTATTGGGTCCTTCATCTATCCCTTCAAGTGCTTTCCGGTTTACAAAGAGAAAATGTTCTCTTGGGTTTACACAATGTAGTAGTCTTTATTGTTATATTACTGACGTACACGAGTACAGAGCCCCATTTATTGGGCAGAGAACTGAGAAAGTAGAGCTCCGGTTAAGTAAACGATAGCGTTTTGCGGTTTAATTACCACTGATCTATAGTGTTTAGGGTTAAGCACTGATTTGAAAACGGTTAGCTTTCATTATTGTTATGGTTAACTCAGTCTATAGTTACAGGCGTTGCGTGTTCCCTCGAAAAATACTAAACAGACGAACTTAAGATTGCCCAAAATATATATATATAATAATAATAATAAAGTTATATTATTATTATTATATGGGTCGATCTCCCACACCAATTTCAAAAATTACTTATTTAATCTTTGTCTCAGTAGGAATTCCTCTATTGATCATTTTAAAATTTGTAAAACTTATTAGTTTCATACGTAGTTAACTAATCCATGTTAGTGGATTATTTAGTTAATTAATTAATTAATTAATTAATTAATTAATTATTACGGTATATTAGTTCATATAGTACTTGCAGGAGGGCCATTATGAAAACTACTGGGTGACCAGTAATTAATGTACTCCACCCTCGATAAATAAAGTTATATTATTATTATTATTATTATTATTATTATTATTATAAAGTATTATTATTATTGTTAATTTTTTTATTATTATTAAAATTAAAACTTTACTGAAGAGTACAGCTTTACGTATTTCATCGTTCCGGCCTTAACCCGGTAAACTGGAAACTCAATTTTTCCTTACCATCACGGAGCCTATTACCGAGAGTCAAACTCTGTCATTTCTTCTTTATACGGCTCCATGTCTCACAGTAATACATCAATTAATGTTCCTCGTGATCTTGACAACCTTAGACAACCTTATTGGAAGATTTTTATCACAATGTTTGTTCCAGTAAATCAACATTATCATAAAAGTTGTGACGTCTAAAAAAGGTAGTTTGATTACCATTCCCCCTCAGGCCCTTTAAACCAGCGAGTATTAGTTCCGGCTTTTTTAATCGAACGCGCTGTTTGAAACTATAAACACTAGTTACATTCGGCACGTGTACGTGCAATGATGGAGGCGAGACCAGACAAGCTGAGAAGAACGACGAAAGAGCTGGTCTGTGTGGTTTCTTCCAGGCCTTCTCCTTGCGCACACATCCATTCGATCAAAATCACTGACCTATTTTAGCCTGCATAGCAGGCGCCGGTTTATTTATGTGGCAAAATTTTTTATAGGCGAAACTTCGAGGACGTGCGCGCGAGGGAACACGCAAAGGGGAGAGGGTCTCCGCTGCAGGCACCACCCCTCCCTTTCGTGCGTTCCCCTCTCGCACACGTCGAGAAAATAATTTCGCCCTATAAATGAACCGGCGCCTAGCTGCTACGCAGGCTATACCCATTTCGTCCGCAGGCTGTGCTTCCGCCGTCTTTATCTCCGAAAAAAAAACGAGCCCCTGAATTTTTATGATTGCAGGTAACCTCCGCAAAAAAAAAAAAAAAGAAAAAAGAAAAAAAAAAAAAAGAATAGGAGGGGAGGGGGAAAGGAGGTGGAGAGCCGAGGCACTTTTTTCTCTCCTCCCGCCCCCTCCTTAGTCAGTCGAATATTTGTCCTAGCTTCTCGTCTAATCCTTCACTCGGCCCAAAGCGTTGACTGATCATGAGGAAGCTAATCTTAATCTTCGGCTAGCTGAGGCTAGCTTAGCTGATTGCAGCGACTAGAGCTCGGCTGTCTTCCTCCAGAAACCGGAGGCTCACTCCATTCTCGTCCCCAGGGGCCCGTTTCTCGAAAATCCCGGTAACGTTTCGGGCCCGAAGTCAAAATAATAATAATAATTATAAAATTTTTATAGCGCTTACATTACAGAGTATCCTTAAGCGCTTTACAGTATTAAAATCTATATATATAAAAACAAAACCTTAAAAAAAAATTACACTTCTTTCCTAAAATTTAAAAAGTTAAAATCTCGTGATTGTTCATAAGCAAGTCTAAATAAGAATGTCTTAAGAGCAGATTTAAAACAGTCAACATTTGTACTCTACTTGATATCAAACGGCAGGCCATTCCAAATTTTTGGGGCTGCAACCGAGAAGGATCTGTCACCAAAAGTCCTACACTTGGTTCTTGGGACTTGCAGAACTAGCTGGTTATTGAATATCGAAATCAAAATCTAAAGAATAAAAGCGCGGGTCCTAGAGAACAAACTAGTTCATTTTGTTTTGCTAACGGATAGTTTTATCGTATTATCTGCAAAACTTTTGAAACCTCGATCTTCAATGAAAATAAAACAGCTTACCGGGCCCGGAAATTACCGGGTCTTCCGCTTGGTCCTCTTGACCGCCGGAGCCTCGTACTCAGGCTCTGGCGGCAAAGAGAGCCAAGCGGCTCTGGGGACGAGAGCCGAAAATAGGTCAGCGACGTCAGCGACATTGTATTTTCGCGCGTTTCGCGCGACGGGACGCGCAACAGTCGTCTCAACATGGCGGTACTGATCAAATAATACATTTTTTCATTTAAGCTTAAATAATGAGAGAAAAACGAGCTTTTGAAGAAAACGAATAACTTTTAGCGTCTTTAGCTGCAAGCCAAAAAAAAAAGGAATCACGTGAGACTCCTTTTGCGAGTGTTAGCAGTGTCGCGTGACCAGGTTATGAACCACTCCTCCAATATGGCGTCCGCAAGAGCTGAAGAAAGAGCATTCAAACTGGATGTCAACATTACTAAATTGGAAGATTCTTCGCCAGTGTTCTTTAAAGTCGATGGCGAGAGATTTAAGGAGACTCAAACACTGAAACTTCAAGTCGATACAACCTACAGAATATCGTTCGAGTTTCGGCCAGCGATGGAAGTCAGGTAAAATGAATAAAAAAGCTTAAATTAAATTTTAATAGTGATTAGGATAAGACCTCATTCAGGTGATCTTAAATTCGGTGCAGAACTCCCTAAAATAATTCTGTAACAGCCATTCATATTTAGCCCTCCCGGATCCCTCGCAATTTCAAGTCACAGACGGCTAGGGGAGGAGGAGCGAAAATGTTAGGGCTGGTTCCCACTAGCGACGTAACCTTACGTTTTAGTGTAAATTAAAAAACAGAGTTGTAATCGGAATCGGAATCTCGACGGAATCAGAATCGGAAGGATCAGAAGGTTTACCTTTTCTTCCGATTCTGCTTCTGCTTGTGTCGTTTGCTATTCGCTTCCATCGATTCCGATTACAACTCCGCTTACATCGCTAGTGGGAACCAAGCTTTAGAGATTAAAAATATTTTCGACCCTTTGGGTCTTATGCTTTTTTTGCAAGGTCTGCCACTGCTAAATTTGGTAATGTGTCAGTCAATTCCCCCAAAAAGCGATCACCCCCCCCCCCCAACCCTTAGCCATTTGCCCTTTTCTAAAAAGTTTGGTCAACTTTCCCACTAAAAGTGGCATCATCTCCCCCACATTCAGTCCAGTCTGCATTCTGTGTGAATTCCACACTGACGATATGCCAATGGCTTCCAAAATCTATGCCAAGGAGCAAAGTTCTATGTTGATGCCTAAAGAATGAATCAAGGAACACAATCCACTGTTACATCAAAGACTGCAATAGTGCCAAAGATCCACACAGGATGTAATCTCCAACACAGCCATTATTTGTGTCATAATGCATGACAACAAAAATAACGGCTGCGGTAGGAGACTACACAGGATGCAGACTGGCTCATTCTGGACAAATGGGTAAGTAACGTTCAAAGGTTTCGATTGGAATATCCAGGGTGGGGGGGGGGGGGGGGGGAAGGCACTCCCTTAGAAAAATGATGGGGATGCTCGTCGGAAAATTTCGATAAACACCCTAAAAGGTGCCAGAATCTCGTTTGATAGGTGTGGCTCAAACATATTTTTACTCCTAAGAGGTACCAATTTTATACAACACAAGACATATTCTGTCATATTTTTTTTCAGCTCAATACCCCACAAGGTACCACGATAATACTAACCATGGTCATCTTAGATTTTAAAGTCTGGTTTTCACTAGCAATGGAGTCGGGGTTGTAATCGGAAGCATATCTAGTGAAAATCAAACAACGCAGTCGTAAGCAGAGCTTCCGATTGCGCTTATGATTCCATCGCTTACAATCAAGTGAAAACTAGATTGTTGGAGTCGTAAGCAAGGAATGGGGATTGTGATTGGTTTATTCGCTTCTGCTTGCAACTCCAACAATCTAGTTTTCACTGGATCATAAGCGTCGGAGTCATAAGTGGAATCGGAAGAAAATGGAACAGTTCTGATTCTTCCGAGTCCGATCCCGTCGAGCTTATGACTCCACTTACGACTCTGATTTTCATTAGGTCAGAAGCGTTCTTACGACTCCAACTCCAACTACAACTCTGTCGCCAGTGAAAACAAGCCTTAAGCAGTACTCTTCTACAAATTGTGACCCCTAAAAGATATGATGAGCACCCTCTCATTTTCATATCGGAGTCCCCCCTGTGTGGAATATTAGACTTAAATAACAATTATTTCAGATTGCAGGATTGTGGGATACACAAGACTAGTTAACCAATGGGATTATGAAACCTTCTGAGTTAATGACGGTAGACCACCAAAAAGCATTTTGTAGGCTGATAGTCAATGCCCAGTTCATGTCTAACCACAGTAAGCATGACTCTTGGTTATTAAATTGCTCCGTTGCAGTGAAATTTCTATGGCCGGTGGAAACCTTGAACACGAGTTGAAAAGGAGTGATGAAAGATCCTCACATTATGAGTGCTCATGGTCTACAAATGGAATGGGTGAGTCAAAAAACAAAGATCGACTTTACCTGGTGATACATGTCAAGTTTAAGGATGGTAAACAACTCAATGCCAGGGTGCAGTGCAAGATGTATTCATTGAAAGACAAGAATCACATTATGTGGGGAACTTGCTTGAAGAACTTGCATCTTGATTGTAAAGTAAAGGATGGTTACAATGATGTTGATGTTCAGCAAGTGCTATTCAAGTAGATAAAATAGTTTCTACAGTAGCTGATAAATGATGGGACATGCCATTTCTTTAAAAACTTTGCCGTTGTGTTGTAGCATTGTGTATAAAAAGTCATGTTCTGAGCAAAAAAATGTGTGGGGTCATTAGAGCATAAATTGAGTGCCAATGTGTCACCCCTAAATTGCAATGTTGATTTGTTTCAAGCCGGCATTTTTCATGGTGCTCTTTCCAAATGTCACATCATATCCCATAATTTTGCAAAATATGTTTTTGTGATGTGGACGTCCCCTTTATTGTTTTATCATTTGAATGGTTATAGACACCACAGGATTTCATCCAGTGCGTGGGACTTAAAATTTATAACCACATCATATGACTCCAGTTTGAGTCTGAGAGCGAAAGGGCTAACAATTATTATGAAAATGATGTGGTGGATTTCATGAAGACACCTATTTCAAGTGTCGATAACCTTTTAGTGGGAGTTTGTATGAACAATTATCCTGTTAAAGATAGGGCTTAACATGTACATTGAAAAAATTAATTGTTCATGAATAATAAATGGCGGGCATATTTGTTGTAGTTCAATTTTATCCTTGGTTCAATTTTTATTTTCCTTTTTTTATATATTTCATTATCATATATTAGCATAGTAAAAGACAAATTATGAAAAATAAAAATTGAACCAAGGATAAAAATGATTGAAAAGTTGTGTAAAAATATACGGCTTTTATACAACTTTTCACTGAATGAATTGTTTATGTGACAGTCATCTTCTTCAAAATCTAAGATTTTGAATTCAGTGTTTTTCTAAGCATACAATCAGAAAAGTGTAATAACATGTCATATTTGTACATCTTGTTTTGTCAGCGTATTTGTACAGCTAATATGCCATGTTGAATAATAAATCAACTGAATTAATATAATAATATATACCTATTAGCTGTTAGGTTGCATTTGCACACAAATGAATAGAAAACATACATTTTTAAGTTTATGTTCCACTCTTTGACTATTCTACTTCTTAATAATTCATTAACCCTTCAAGCCCAAAGAGTGATTAGCATCAAATTTCTCCTTGTAATATCAATGCCTTTTCAATCAAAAAGGTCATGAGAATTAAGGACATGATCACACAAGATGAATTCTCTTGATATCGAAACAATTTCTCCCCACTACTTCTATAATAAATGTATAGGGACAAAAAAGGAGAATTTAAATTTTGATATTAGGGCTTAAAGGGTAAATAATTCATCAAGTTTGAACAAAGACATTCTGGCATAGTGGTGACAGTGTTTTGATAACCCAATCTCAATTGGCAAAAATCTTGGTGATTTTTATTTCTTCGTTTAAAAAAAAAAAAAAAAAAAAAAAAAAAAAAAAAAAATTTCTTCATTTTCTCTGTATTTAATGATTTCCTTGAGAAGTAATATATCAAACACGAGGAACAGTTTTTCATCAGGATATCCAAACACTGAGAAATGCATTGAAAAAGAGGCACAGTCAAGTTTTTTTAAACTCACTTGGAGATGTTTGGACAACCTAATTCACAGGGTCTCTCATCTTCCCCCCCCCCCCCCCCACCGGAGCGAGAGAAGAGAGACCATGGGTCTGGAAACCTGATGAAACACTGTTTAGAGTGTTTCATGTAGCTTCTCAAACTGATTATTAAATGTGGAGAAAACGAAGGAATAAAATCACCAAAATCTATGCCAATTAAGACCGGGTATCCAAACCTACTTCTCGGTAGCGATTTCCTTTGTGTTCTCGTCATGAATTATTAATAAGTTTTAGAAAAAGCTACATAAAACACTCAAAAGAGTTTTTCATTAGGTATCCAAACACATCGTTTGTTAAAAAACTTGGCTGCAACGTGTTTTTCAACCCACAATGTGTTCTGATATCCTGATGATACACTCTTCCTCATGTTTGATATATTATATAAAGGGTCTGGTGTCAGTATTTGTGCAATTCCAAAAATTTTTTATATAATTATTTTTGAAATTTAAATATTTTAAATTCAACAAGACATTGAGATTTTAAAAAGAATTGGTCTGTTTTCCATAATATTAGCATAAATCTACAAGCGTTCTATCATGAATGCTGTTCTCTTATTGGCTACGCTACTCACTATCTATTGTGTTTAGTATAAATCTACTAGCGTTCTATCACGAATGCTGTTCTCTTATTGGCTATGCTACTCACTATCTATCCTGTTGTAGAAAGTGAGTATGTGCGGTTGTTATTTATATCATTCAATAAAAACACAAGCCTGTCTTGATAAGTTTTGAACGTCTAGTAGATTTGTACTAAAACAACTAGATTATTCGCTCTTGATCTCTATGTGTAATAGTTGATTCAGTCTTCTCCCTCATAACCTATCACGCGATAGAAATATCTAGATCATAATCTAAACAGACATAATATTATTAATATTTTTTAAAAGCAGTGAAGTAAGTGTTCTATGCATTTAAGTTAGTTTTCTACTATACCAGTGTAACTTTAAAAAGTGTGCTGGAGTTTTATATTGAAAGGTTTTTATACAGATTTTAATAAAATATTCAATGTTATTAAAAGCAATTTAACAGAGTTCACAGCAAAAGGTATCAGTGTTCCCCTGTAGCCAGCGATATCCATATAATTATAAACATGTGCCAGGACTCCATGTGCTCTTCAGGGTTACCACGGTCAGGGAAAACAAAAATTTTTCAAGGTCAGGGAATTTTGCAAAAGGTCAGGGAAAATCTTAGTTCTTGTCAAAGTCAGTGAAAAGTCAGGGAATTTTGTTTTCAGTTTGGTGAAGTCAAATGCCATACGTTCAAAATCCCGTGAAAAACGTAAAGAAATCGAAAATGAAGAGAAGAATATTGATGGTCTGCAAAAGAAGCTGAAGCAAATGTAATAGTGGATGTGACTTATTTGATAATTTGAGTAATGCAAAGTCAGTGAAAATTGTTTTGAGATCAGTGAAAAGTCTGGGAATTTTTTATGTTCTAATGAGTGGCAACCCTGCTCTTGGACTCAATTGCATTCTCAGGAGCATAGACTTTGCATTTGTTTGAGGTTTTAGCTCCTTTCAAGGCTTTGTTTCTCTTCCCCCAGCTTTTCCACTGTCTTATCAGTGCAACTAATGCCTTTTTCCCTTTACATGGGGGAGGGAGAGGGGGTTGGGGAGCTTGTGTTGGTTGTGGTACCCCTGTACATTGGTATGTGCTTCTCCAAAGGTTGACAGGGCTCAGAATCGGCACAATGGTTGTGCCAATTCTTGAGCCTTTTAATTTCAGTCATTTGCTGTGTTGGTATGAGATGGCATGCATGTATACTGTTTTGGTATAAACAGAACAAAGGTTAAAATGAAATAAACTCACAGATTTAACTGTATCAATGTGACTTTCAACACAGTCATGTTCAATAAAAAAGAAAACATGTCCTGAGCTGGAATCAAACTGGTGTCTCCCCAGTTACTAGTTGGGTGTGACAACCACTATGCCATTGAGGCAACCACACTGGCAACATGGCTACTTAACATAGTGAGTATTTACTTAGGTCATTCCTCCTCCTTTGGGTAGTAATTCCAACAGAGGGATCTTCAAATGCACCTTTATTATATATGTGACACACTTTGTATAAATTTCACATGTGATATAACCAGAGTACTACCACTAGGTTTTTGCTACCATTAAATACAATAATCTTTATTTTTAAACTCACAGGAAATCAATTCATGGGGCAAAATTAATCTTAATGAACTCTAATGTAATACTTTTTCACCCTAACTACTGCATGTTTATTAATAATATGTAAAATAATGCTTTAGCCATCCTTGCTTTATGATAATAAAATTGACTACATGTACTGTTCTCTAAAAATGTATAACTGTTAAATATTTAAAATACCCTTAAAATTAAAACAACTCTGACCTAAATAATTGTATAGTTACAGTCAAACTGTAGACATATAGTAGCTTAGCTGTAGATGATAAAGGACTTTCTCACATAATGATGAATGTGACAGTAAACGTTGATTTGAACCATGTAATTCAATCAGCCCCTAAAAATAATAAGGACTGCCTCATGGTTGTTCAATACTAGAAGTGCTTCGTACATTTTGCCTTGTTATAGTACAATCAGTGGTGTCATGTACTTAACTAACTACTTCTTCTATAATAATTTATCCGAGAATGTACAATACCTTATTTTCTATCATGGCAAGACATGGATCCAAAATAAATATAAATTTGAAATACTATAATAAATACAAACATACAATTGCTGAGGATCTGACAATATTATAATGGGCAGACCTGCACCTTTCGTAACGCCTCACAGGATTGGCTAAGAAAACAATAGAACAAACAACACAACAATGGATCCTAGCCCTAAAAACAATAGAGGTGCACCTCATCCAGGTTGAATGAAATTAGAGGTTCTGAAGAGGTGTAGGCCTACTGAATATAATGCACTAACAAGCCACATTACTATTGGTCAGTCATGGCATAAATAAGATTGACATGATTTTCAATTGAGTATACAAAGTACTTTGTGTTAAACTGCTTTGTTTTGCGTTACTATGTTTTGTATTTGGCTTAGAAACTCTTGAAAATTCCTCAGCCAATGTACATGTAAAATTAAAACCAATCACCTGTTTGTACTCTATTTCCTCAGCTTGGTGCTGGCTAGATGGAGGCCCTGCCAGGGTAAATTCCGACAGGCGACATGACCCAAAAAGTAGCGACAGCACGTAAAATGAAACTGCGACAAAATACAATCTTTCTCGGCACAATTCCGACAGCGACATCAAAGCCGAGAATTAGCGACAAAGAACGGTGGTTTGGCATATTTTTTCACCAATTTGAGGTCCTTGAGGACCCTTGAGGTTCCCTTGAGGGTCTCTTGAGCATCGCGTTATACATATCGATGCGCACCGAACAATAACTGAGCTATTGTAGAACTGTATGCATTTCTTTATAACGTACTATTATCCAACTTTTCTAAAATTCCGACAAACTATGTTCGTTCAATTTCCGACAGCGACGTGAAGCATTGATAAAACACCGACATAAGACATTTTAAAATTCAAACAAGCGACACGGGACTCCCCCCTGGCAGGGCCTCTAAATGTACTTGCTTGGATTCCCTCAGTCAGTTATGATTGGCCTGAGTGATCACAATATTGGTCTTGGTTTCATGACACTCAAATGAAAACCAATGTATTCATTTGACACATGTACTGGTAATTCTACTTTAAACTAAATTCCATTACATCACAATGGGCCAAATCAATTGTTCTCAAAACTGAATTACACTAGCTGGGAAAAGAACATTTTGACAACTCAAACCCCAGTGAACTTGAACTTCTTGCTTACTTATAAATAAACAATTAAAAGTAATTGACTTATTAAAAGAAGTTTTAGAAAGTTGCAAACCAAACTTTTTAAACTCAAACAGTTGGGGTTTCTCCTGACTATTTAAGACTGTACAATGCAGTAAAAAAAATAAAAAATAATAAAAACAATGTTGTGTGCAGACCTTTTATTATCCCTTATCTATCTTACTGCACAAGGCATGTGACATGCAGGGATGGAAATCAGCACTCACCCAGAGGTTTCATTAGAAGCCGGCAACCGGCCAATTTTGCCGGCTACTTCCTGAATTATTGCCGCCTACTTTTCGATTAATTTCACTAAAGTTGATGCCCAGAATGCTGCAAATGCCATTGCCACTGCTGTCTATTTTATAAATATTGCCACTTACTCTTAATTTTATTGTTCAAAACCCCTGCTCACCCACTTGCCCAGACAAGTAAAAGTTGTTTTGGTAAGTACAAATTGTACATTTTTGGTGCAGTTCTGAAAGTCACTTGCTGAAATAGCATCAGTGAGTACTGTCAAAATTAAGTTCCCAACCCTGCACGCATACGACATGTACATTACTTTCTTGGTATCAGTAAGTTACTGATAGAGATATGTCTAGAAATGCAGGCAGAGGGGGGCCACGCTACCCCATGACTTGCATCACAAAGTGTCGTCACCTATACAAGTTCACCAAAACACTCAAAATTCTGTCACATATGAAGTAATATGGAAACGACAAACAACTTTGTTAAATATGAAGTACTGGTTAAACAATACTTGCCTGCATTTTTAGACATAAGTGTACAGATAAATTTAGTTCACATGTTCCTACTTGGTGGTTCATCCAAAGGAGCATGCACATCAGGGTCCTGTACTTGCAACATCTCAACATTCACAGGCTTGTACCTCACTACTGGACGAAGGCGACGCTTCAGCCTGAAAACACGACACTCCTTGCTGTAGCACAGGCATACTGCTATCACCAAGCCCAGTGATAGGGCACACAGGGCAATCAGAACTCTGAAACCAAATGAGATATGTATTGTGTCTCCAGGAAGATCTGTTACTGTGGTTGGACTTGTGATTTTCACTTGCCTATACATCCACAAATCGTTCAAGATACCATCAAGCTGTCTAACATCATGCCCTGCTCCTCCAAAGAGCCAAAGTTGGTTAGCAAAGGAAAATGACACAGGACTGTCCCGTGGACCAGGGATGTTATGAAGATCTGGCTTCCCTTTTTCGCCAAAGACTGGCTTTCCCTCACCTCTGCTTAATCCTCCAATCCACACCCATTGGCGGCTTGATGTGTTGTACATCCAGAAATCGGACAAGAGACCTGGCTCTGCAAAGGCCCCATGAGAAAAGTTATCAAATCCTGAGCCACCAAACATCACCAGATCCCCTTGTTTGTCCACCCAGTTAGCAGCACCTTCCCTGCAACCAGGGTAGTTGTTCTTGGAAGCGATTCCCATCTTTCCGTACTTTCCAGCACAGTTAATTGGACCAGTAGTTCCACTCAACTTTGTCCACTCTGATTTTTGTGATGAAAAAACCCAGAAATCTGATGTTAGACCATTGGGGGTTGAGCCACCAAACATGTACAAATCGCCAGATGGAGAAGACCATGTAGACATTTTAGCACACTTTTCTGGAATCACACTTTTGTTATTCTTTGGTTTGATTTCATTCCATTGCATTTCTTGAAAAGAAAACTTCCAGAAATCATCAAGCTTCTTCTCAGTTGTTGTATGCCCACCGAATATCCACAGCATTCCTATCTCAGAGTCACACCAATATGCAGCATGACCTCTTGGAGGTGGGGACACTGTAAGGTTGTGAAGGGCAGTCCAATTCTTTCCTTCCATATGGAAAGCAAATGTACCTGAGTGTCCAAACACCACGGCTCTGTTTCCATAGCGACATGATGCACAACCAAAGCAAGAAGGTGGTTTCTGATTGCTGCCGGTCTTGTTGTCAAAACCATGAAAATTCCATTGCTTTCTTTTGATATCAAATGACCAAAGTTCATCCAGTGGTTTGTGCATTCCATACCCTTGTCCACCAAAAATCCAGACAATGCCATTTGAATCCTGCCAGCTTGATGCACCATGTCTGCTCCCTGGGTAGTCATGACTACCATTTAGTTCATTTTGTTGGTTTCTGTGATTGTTTCCTCCGATCCAGGTCCAAACTCCTACACAGAATCAAAAACATACATAAAATAAACATAACAATAAAACTATAAAAAATGAAAGAAATAAACATAATAAATAAGAAAATTACCCACAAAATGAAATGCACTAATTGGCTGAAAGCTGTGTCTCCATTACTCAAACTCACTTTTATCTTATGCCTCCATAAGCTCTTTTTTCATCAATAAAATCCAAGAGCACCCATCGGACAGCTTTTTGTGAAATAACTGTAACTTTTTGTGAAATGGTGAAATAACTTACTATGTTGGCAGTTTACATGGTCAAATGCCCCAAATAAAGAAAGTCTAGAAAGCAATGATGAAAGATCGTGGCCGACTTCCTTGCAGCCAGCTGAGTGAGTGAGTGAGTAATACCCCACTGGTTAGGGCTTTACAGAGCATCAAAGAAGGGAGGTATTAATCTAAGCAAAGTTTCTGTGGAAGTTGAAATTGCCGATGAAGCGGGCCTCATGACATCTCGCATCAAACTCCCCAGAGCTAACCTCCCATCAAATGCCCAGGGTGCCCATCCCACCCCGGTGTGGGGGGATGGGCACTCTTGGATTTGACTGATATATTACTTTCAAACATTTCATCAACTGGTGCTGTGGCATTGTTATTTACTGTTCAATTCCTACTGTTTCCATCCCTCCAGGCAATCCCCCTGTGTTCAATTGATGACTTATTTTCCACCCCCCCAAGCTTAAAAAAAGACAATAGCCATCCAAGGAAAACTAGAAATCAACTCCATTGTAAGAATCCTAACGCTACTTATTCCCCTCCCCGCCCCCCCTCCCCGGGCCACAAGAGCTGGCGGCTTTGTTTCGAGAGAGGGGGGTTGCCTGGGGTGGGGGTAATGCGACAATCGATTACACTTGCGCAATAGGCCATTTGCACGATGACGTCATTTGACTACTACTACCAGAATCCTTCAGTTTTTTGTTTTGTAGTGCAAATTAGGGCTATTGTTATTTAAACCGCACTGGGATTACAAAATTTAAATAAGAAAGGAAAAACAAAATGAATTCTGGTAGTAGTAGTCAAATGACGTCATCGTGCAAATGGCCTATTAATTTTTGCAGGAAAGTGATCGCATGAATATTTACGACTTCACAAACAATGGTGATTTTCACGGTTCTAAAACTTTTTATAGTTCGAATACAATATAACAAAAAAAGATACAGAATGACACTGAAAATGTATAGATGAGTCGCACAGCTTTACACGTATTCAGACGTAAGCTTATACATGCCCCAAGTGAGCTACAATTAGGGGTGGACCATTAGAAATCCTGGGAGGGGGGTCAAAAATTTTTCAGTGTATGAATTTTTTTTTCGGCCCGAGTTTCCTGCAGGATTTTTTTTTTTGGGAGGTGCAAGCCTGCAGGTTTTTTTTTTTCTGAGATCTTCTTTATAAATGCATGCAAGCTCCAATTTTTTGTTTTATACCTGGCCCAATCCATTTTTGGTATTAAACGCTGGAGAGTATATTTAAGTCAGACTGTGGAACCTTTGCCTAAAAAATGGCGAGAAATAAGAATTGAGATTGAGTGGTCGAGCGCCGAAGGCGCGAGCCGCTAGGGGGGTCTGGGGGCATGCCCCACCAGAAAACTTTGAAATCTGGATGCTCTGAAACTCCATTTCTAGTGTTCTGAGACAACAATTTCTGTCAAAAATGTTTGGCAAATTGATGTGGCTTCTCGTCGCTTTGCGTCTCTTTGTGTGGCTCCACATACAAGTACTCGATTTCATTTTATATTTCTTGCTGTTTCTTTAGTTTATCTGGATATCAGAGTTAAGTATACGCAATTTCGTCTTTTTGTATAGTGAGTATTATGAGAATTTGACGAAAATGACAGAACCGGATGTCAAAATCGGGATTTTTCCTATCCCGATCACATTGGTCGGGATTCGGGATTTTCAAGCAAAATCGGGGTAATCTCGACGAAATCGGGACGGTTGGACAATCTGTAATGTATTTAAAAAAAATACTTGCGTGTAGTAGAGCAGGTTACATATTTCATGATGTTTACAGTGTTTTCAAATATGTACATAAACAAGGTTTTAATTTAAGATGTTCAGGGGCGGATCCAGGAAATCTATAAAGAGGGGGCCGGAGCAATTTTTATAGTGACAATATGGGCGCGTTAGCGCCCATCAGGAGCGCCAAAGGCGTGACAATCTAGGGGGGTTCGGGGGCATGCCCCCCCGAAAAATTTTGATAATTGGAGTACTCGGAGATGCAATCTGGTGCATTCTGGACGCCTAAATTTATCAATTGCTTGGATTGCATATTGAACAAGAAATGCTGAAATATTTAATAAAATAAAGGTGTGGTTGTCAAAGAAGTACAATAAACACTTTTAAAATGATGCGTGTTTTGATGAATGACATGACCTTTTCCAACTTAACAATAATACTAAATCAAAAATGAGCCACAGCAATAGCTAGCAATTGCGGCGAGAACGCAACCTCGCGCGAAAGCAGCAACATTTCCCCCCGGAAAATTGGTGCTATACTGCATGCATTCTGGGAACATTTGTGACCAAAAATGAAGGCTTCGGATGACAGATTTTAAGATAATTTTTCAAAAACAAATTAAACAAACGAAATATCCCGTGGAAATGACTTTAAGAAGAGTCACTGCAGGGGTTGATTAATGTCATCCTTCTCTGGTTACCCTTGGCATAGTCGTCAACAATTGCACCATAATCTAAAGCTACGTCATTGTGAACAAAGAGCAGCAACAGTTGAGGCGGTCTTCTCCCATGGTGCTTCTGTAAACATTCTTGAAACTTGTTTATAAAGGCGGGTTGATTCGAACAACGCTTGATAATGTTCATATTGATAATAAAGGAAATATATCTCAGGAAACAAAGCAAAAGCTGCAAAATACCATCTGACAGACGTTGCTAACTAAAATATTAAAAAAATAATAATAATCCCAGGCAAAAGGGGGGGCCGCGGCCCCCTCGGCCCACCCCTAAATCCGCCCCTGATGTTGGTACATGTACCAGATAGACCTTTGAGGCAGGTAATTTTTGACAGCATTTGACTCAACCTGAAGTTGCTTTTTGATGAATTTTACTACCAGAGAGCATGTCATACTCTCATATGTTCCAGTTTAAAATAAATAAATAAATAAATAAATAAATAAATGTATATATAACCAGTTGGCTTGCAGGATTTTATTTTTTTATGGTCAACTGCTTGCACGAATTTTTTTTGAGACAATTTTCCTTTGCAGGATTTTTTTTTTGGGAATTGTCACCCCCCCTCCCAAGATTTCTAATGGTCCGTCCCTTAGCTTTAAAATTTCCTTGGAATCCTCGAAGCTAAACACTGCAAAGTTCTGCAAAGCATTAAAAGTAAGATTCATACTTTGACGTTTAACATTATCTGTTATAATTATCAACAACAATGACAATAATGCTTACTTACCTTCGGTTTTCTCGCTATGTTTTGGCGACAGTGAACTGTGACTAGCATGGAAATAAAACCCGTCGACTTGAATCAATATCAATATGAACGCTAGCAAATTCGCCATTTCTCCAGCTCCGCTCCTGATAAACTACATTAAATTACCTGCATTTTTCAGAAATGACACTGAAATGTAGTTTGGAGTTAAAGATGTTATCAACCTGAAAGAATTGTGCAGAAAATATTGATCAACACAACACACATCAGTGTTTTTTGCTTCAATGCGACAACGCAAAAATGCAAATTTAATGAATATTACCCCAATCCCCTCTCTGTCTTTTAATCAAAAGATCTGCTCGGGGCGGGGAAAAACAACAAATAAATGGAAAATGACAGGTAAGAGTAGATCGTATTTTTTTTTTTGGACAATTGGTGTCGGAGTTACATTATCGGCTTTCCGCCACATTGGGGATTCCTTACCCAGTTTTTTGCTGCCCTCCATACACTTTCCGCCTATGTCTCCTGAGTTCCTGCCCCCACCCCCACCCCAACCCTTACCTGTCCCCTCCCCCGTCAGGTTTGGGCAAAAACAATAACACAAATAAATATGTACTGCGTAGCGTTAATTATAGTTAGTGGAACACATTCTTACTACTGATGAAGGCAGCATTGCCGAAACGTCTAGTTTCATTTTTTAATACTTTTTACAGCGTTAAACTTAAAACACTTTTTCACGTTGCTAAACAGTAACATACCCGACCCAGACCCCAGTGAGAGCTTTCCTTTTTGTTGTTTTTGAGCCCGCGATATTAGAGTTTCATTTCCAAAATGTCGTCTGCTGGGAAGCAGCTCGTACGAGGCAAAAGTGGTATGCGAATGATTGCTGTTTCTGAAAATGAACGCTGCCCTTTTCTGTTGGAAGAACCCCACTGGACTGACGATACACAAGTAAAACGTTTCTTTTTTCTTATTTCTTTAAATCATTCTGGGTAAAGTCGAACGGCCGTATGTTTATACTGTCGAGATGTCCGTACTTTATACAGACGTTACTAGAATCCTGGAAATTATTTCAATCTATAACTTAAGTTTCTTAAACATTTGTCTTTTCGGGACCCTGTTAACTGTTCGTGAAGAGGTGTCCGTAATAAGGAGACGTTTAGATTATGGATGTGCGTGTGTTAAGAAGAGGTTCCAAGATTAATTATATTGTGCACGATCTGGTTTCTATTTACTTCATGTTTAATAGTATCATATTGCAAACATTTGTTTTTGTGTTTCGTTTCGCAGTTTCCGAATTGTGTAAAGTGCAATCGGAAATTCGACTTCACTCATCGAAGGGTAATGTATTGTTTATTATAGTTAATTAGTTTTGGTTTGAATAGCCATTAGTGATTATTGGCTTCATTTGGCATTGCTTGTATTGCTTTAAGGAATTTTGACGATCATTTGTGAATGGGTAGTGAGTGTTTACTTTGATTCTGAGTGCATATTCCAGCTTTATTACTCCCATTCCAGCTTTATCACTGTCCCATTCCAGCTTTCATACTCCCATTTCTCCAGAGTGCAGTGACCCCTTGATTACCCATTGCCTTCCTGAAATCATGAAAATTGCAAAACAATATCATTTGCTCATGTATGTTATATATTATGGTTTACATGTTGCTTTTGGTTTGATTGATTCCAAACTAGTTAAATAATTTGTATCGTCTTTAAAATGTCTGAGCGAAACGTTAACTAAAGTGTAACATAATCCAAGACAAACGAAAAGGGAACATTTAATTTACTGGTTCAATGAAATTTTCAAACCAAAATAAATGAAAGCACTCTAAGAGCCATCTCGTGAATGCTTGTTTTAATTTTCTATACTGAGTTTGAAGTCAAGATTATTTGGTATCCGGTCACCTCGCCACCAGGGAGTTTCGCCACCAACGAACTCGCCACCAAGAGAAAAGTCACCTCGCCACCATGCTTTAACACTGAACAACAAACAGAAGAATCGAATCATGTCCTTATAAACCAAAACTTTTTAAACTATCTTGCATACTATCGGACCGTGCTGTTGACAATGCATCGTACCACGTAGTAGTAGCATTTATTCATACATATAATTTGCAACATAATAGATGAGTTTTCACAACTTGCACAGCCATCTATGTCAAAGACAAACAAAGAATCAAACAAAGAAGTTCTTACCGCTCGCGAAACAAGCACGAAGAAAAATAAATTAAACAGTCTACGCGTGTATCCACGACTTTTCTCTTGGTGGCGACTTCGTTGGTGGCGAAACTCCCTGGTGGCGAGGTGACCGTAAACCGATTATTTTATATGTAAATTATTCTTAGATTAATATTTTAGCGATTTATTAGTTTATTTAAATTGTTTTGTTGTGTCCTTACTTAGTGGTTTAATTACTGCTATTTGTACATTTGACACTTGAATAAAGTTATTATTATTATTATTATTATTATTATTATTAAGGTTTGAATAGTAAAACAGATTTAAAATGACCAAAACATCTTAACATGACATAAATATGCATTGTATGAAACAAAACTGTCTAGACAACTGGATGACGACTATAATTACACTGGGGAATTAAAAAAAGGTTACTACAGCAATTACCTTTTAACACTTATACACTGGGGAATTAAGAAAGTTTACAGATGATGAAACAAGTGGACATTTGCTTATCTTTCCCCATTATCTCATTCAACTCTTTGTGTATTCATGAGATAACAAATGATCCACAACATATTTTTAACACTTGGGAACTATGAATTGATAAGTAATTTGGAATGGCTTAAAGCACTTTTCTCTTGCCTGTATTTTAGGATCACCAATTATTATAGTTTTAAATATTTATGTAATTTTTGTAACAGTCTTCTTAATTTTTTACGGCTCACTGGAAGACCACTTATAGTGAATGTGACACCGTGATGAAATAAAGATTGTAGTTGTAGTAGTAGTAGTCTTTACTTTCTTTTTTAATTAAAGAACTGATCACTATTGAAGTAAAAAGCCGATTTAAAATTACATTGTCTGATGTTGTTTGTTTGATTTTTGTTGCAGCATCACTGTAGAAGATGTGGGAAGATATTCTGCGGAACATGCTGTGATCATAAAGTTATGTTACCGAGACTTAGTTTTGTTGATCCAGTCCGAGTTTGTGAAGAATGTTCTCACACAGCCAAGCGTGAAGAGGAGTTCTTTGAGAAACATTTGAAGACCCTTTGTAATGGTAAGTACCATTTATAAATGTGTAGTTAAGGAATCACCCTTTCGAGTCAACCTCCTTTAAAGTGTATATATTAGGTGACCCTAAAAATGTCATTATGTGTGAGGCTGCTTATTTGGTTTTGACTAAAATCTCAAAAAAGCCTGCCTTCCCAAGATTAGGAAGCGTTGTCCTATCTTCGAACACAATTATAATGGTATTAGACAAATGCCCAGTCATTGTTGAACAAGTTATGGTCATCTTCATGACATAACAGGTTTAATACCATAGTAACAGTGTAAACTGTTTTAAAAAGCCATCCTTGATTTTAGCTTTAAGTGTTTATAGCTAAAAAAAACTTGGTGGCCCCCATGTTTTTTTTAGCTATAAACACTATATTGAATTGTATAAATTATTGGCATGTTAAGATACAACTTTGTAAGGGGTTCAGAGCCCCATTCAATTCAATTTAAGATATTTAAATTAAGATATTTATGAACAATGGAGCATTTCAAAACAAAAACAAATGACCGCAATGTATTTTGGCCTGGTGACCATGGGCCTTTAAGCTGTCAGTTGGCCATTCTCCCAGGGTGAATGCTTAATACAGGTTTTACTGTACTTTTAATACTTAACAACTAGATTATGAGCTTGAGATTTCTATTGCATGATAGTTGATTTGGGCAATGAATTAACTGTCATGCAATAGAAATCAAGAGCGAATAACACAATTGTTTTAGTATAAATCTACAAGATGTTCAAAACTTAAAAACAAATACTTTTCACAGAGACTTCAAAAACATGAAAAAGCGGCCGCCATTTAGGCTTCTCACTCTACTTTGCAACAGCATAGATAGTGAGTCTGAGTAGCGGAGCCAATAAGAGAACAGCATTCGTGATAGAACACTAGGTTCTTTCTGTGTGTACCGGAGGACAGATGACGTAAAACAAAAGGAACAAAGAACGACAAATGCGAAACAAGACCAAAACAAACAGTAGAAGACAATGAGTACCAGTACATGCAGAAAGACCCGAACACTAGTAGATTTATAGTAAAATAATTTATTATGTATTTTATATTAATAGGTGCACATTTTATTGTGGATGAATCCGAACCTTTGAAATTCCTTTGCAAACTTGAACATCATTTTCACAGGTAAGAAATAACATGGCAGAGCGTATTTTTAATTTGGTGGGGGGGGGCTTGAATGCGAGACGCAACCCTTCGTTTTATTTTTTATTTCTTTTTAATTTTTATTTTTATGCTTGAAATTGCGGGGGGGTGGGGGGGGGGGGCTTTTCTGCACGCTGTTTTCATGGAGTAAATGCAGTAGAGTAATATAACTTATATAACTTGCACCTACCATAATGAATAACAACAACCTTTTCCTCAACATAACTCAATTTACTTTTCTTTTGATCAGAGAGCTGTTGTTTGAGTGTGCTGATCATGACCGAGCAGCTGTTCATGAACCTGTGATACTGGAAAAAATTGTATCAGCTCAGCTTGTGTCAAGTGAAGGTACATTAAATTGTTTAAAGCTTCTTGTTACTTTCCCCGATCAAGAATTTTTGTTTTTAGTTATAACAATTTTATTTTATTAGTGCTGGAAATAAATTTTTTTTTTGTATTTAGATGGCTCGTCTGTGAGCGGCCTTTTATTGAAGTACAAGGAACAAGAGGAAATGCTGGAAGTCAAACTAACAGTGGTACCATCACCAGATACAGAGAAAAAACAAGCCCTGGCTTGGCTTGCAGCTATGCAGAAGGTAACCACTTAAATATTCAGTTTAGACCAGATATGTTAGGCTCGATTTCCTCTGCTTTCTCGCATCTGGTCTTTGAGCCTCTCTGAGGGAGGAGCACAGGTGCGTTTCTAAAACAGCATGTGGTAGTCGAGCCTACTGATATGTTTGCCATTATCCTGAATGCAAAAATCAGCAGCCATCCAGGACATTGGTGGGTGTCCCATGGGATTTGCACACTGTTGTTCCCACTGTAGTTTTTGGTCCAGAAATGAGGGAAATTATTGGGATTTAAAGTCACATTATTTTGCAAGAGCACCAAGCTTGAACAGGTGGTAGACTCACTATATGACCAAGAGGATTTGTTAAAGTCATAGTAGTGAAATGTCAAAGGGGGGGGGGGGGGGGGGGGGGGTCCCTGCCACCACTTCTTTTAAAGCCAAAAGATAACTTTGTTGATTCCTTTTTTAGAAAGTTCAATATTGCTGATTGTTAATTAGCCTTAAATACACAACAGGTGCTTTTGGGGAGCGAACGTGAAGCATGAGACATGCGAGGGGAGGGAAACAAAAAAATAGCGCTTGTAGACATGCTATTATGTCTTTTCCAAAATGTCATCTGGCGAACGTAAATTTCTATTGGCTGAATCGTACCATGTGATGCATGGTGTCAAAATAATATCCCCTAATTGAAATGAGATTTTAAAGACCCATCACCCTATTTTTATATCCTAGGCAATCAAGATGCTGTTTGAGGTGGGAATGTAGACAAATAAAGCCACTGATTGAAGATGCAGAGAATGTACAATACAAGGAGACAAGTTCAGTGATTTGTCTCAGAAAAATTGTTACCATAATCAGTCTAACAGAACTTTGAGCTCTTCTTTAGTTGTAGTGCATTTTGTTAAATGACATAAGCAGAGAATAGATGGGATTAAATCTGCTCTAAAATGCACATGTACATCAAAATTAATCTCCATTAATTGACTGAGAGGTAATCGCCAGTGTCATAGTGGATTTCACGTCTCACCACAGATTTGAATCCCGAACCCATTTGGACATGCTATTCTTTGCTACATGTAGTAGGTCTTAAAATGAGGACTATTTAGTGTTTGCAAATAAATCTCACTGGGGTTTAAATCCTCAGAGGTAATTCAAACCTGCTAGCTCATTTGGACTCCAGAGGTTCAAATGTGGGGGGAGGGGGTGGGTCCACATCCATTAGGTCACTGGATGGTATACCACGGACTGGATACTTATTTCCATATTTTGAAACATTTTTTAATTTATAATAAGAATTGGGAATCAAAATATTAACTGCGGTAAGGTTGTTTTTTAATTTTTTGATCTTATTAGTTCAGAGTTTTTCATGTTCTACCAATTAAGCATAAAGGCTGCATCTATTGCATGGTTCAAATCCATCAAATATATGCGTCCCCTTTTCACAGTGGAGGCAACATCAAAATGAACTGATAGCGGCTGCCATTTCTGCCTTAATTTACATGTTAAAAGTAATATCACAATAATTGATTTGAAAACATGTACATATAGAATTTAAAACATGTACGTATAGAAATTGTGCTTTATGAATGCATTAATCACTAGCATTTGTCATTATCATGTTCCAGGGATTGCTGCATGCTCGTACCCACTGTCTGTTGATAGCTGAAAGCATAACCCTTTAACTCCTAGACCAAGAGTGCCAAAAATCAGTATATTTCATCCAAGAAAAATGCCAAATTTTGTTATGTAGAATATTGAAAAACAAATGGTACCATTCAAAAGTACTGCCAAAGAGGTTTCATTTGAATGGTCACACCATAGGATTTCGTCCACAGACTCAAAAGTTAGAACAAATGGTACCATGCAAAAGTACTGCTGAAGAGGTTTCATTTGAATGGTCACACCATAGGATTTCATCAACAGACTCAAAAGTTAGAACAAATGGTACCATGCAAAAGTACTGCTGAAGAGGTTTCATTTGAATGGTCACACCATAGGATTTCGTCCATAGACTCAAAAGTTAGAACTGTACTACATGTCTCCATAATTGACTCCGGGAGTGAAGGGGTTAATGTTTGCTTTGTAATGATAACTAATTCACTTTTGACAACTTTTAAAAAGTTGTTGAGGACTTTGCTCAAGCTAATGAATTAAACAGGGTTTGTATGTGAAATAGTATTGAATTATGCAAGGTTGTACAAACGTGTTATCAGTGCGTTTCTAATGAAAACAAAATGAGTAAGGGATGGAAATGACATAGCAAAGTATTGATATAATATTATAGTTTACTAAGTATTAAAAACAACTGGAATTTGCCAATACTGTTTAAAGGTGCTATATCATGATGATTTTGAGATTTTTGGGTCAAACTGCCCCCAATTTTTTTAAAACTATAAATACCTTAGTTGTACACAAAATGCTTATAATACACTAAGAGGAAGATATCAAGTGAATTTTAGAAGAGAAAATAAACCATAATCAGAGTTTCAGCGAGTTTTTCAAGACACAAGCAATCAACTCTAAAAAATTAGCCAAATGTTTTCAAGATGCAATCCATTTTCATCCTCAGGCCATCTGCAGCCCAACACACTTATTTTTTTACTCTTAGAGCACCAGTAGAACAGTTTTAATCAAACTGGGGCGTTATTTTTGGGTTTCTACTGATATAAATGTGTCTTGGCTTTTTAAAGTAACACAAAAAATATTGACATGGCCGTTTAAGTAACGAGAATCTTTTGCAGTCAAAACCCTTTCTCAGAGAATTATCTTTTTTGGAATGCTTGTGTTATCTTTGATTGGGTAATTATTATGTGTATAAAGTACAGTCGAACCGGTCAGTGTAAAACGCAGACTGCAGACCGGGGGTAAAATGCAGACTGAGGGTAAAATGCAGACTGAGGGTAGGGTTAGGGTTAGGGTTATTAATATTTTATTTTATCCTCAGTCTGCATTTTACCCCTGGTCTGCAGTCTGCATTTTACCCTCAGTCTGCATTTTACCCCCGGTCTGCAGTCTGCGTTTTACACTGACCGCAGTCGAACCTCTCTACAACGGCCACCTTCAGACAGACCTTTCTGGCCGTTGAAGAGAGGTGGCCGTTATGGAGAGGTTATCAATTAGAGGATTAGAGTGAGTTAATGAGAAGTTGGGACAAGAAAAACTGGCCATTGTAGAGAGGTGGCCGTTGTGGGGAGGTGGCCGTTAGTAGAGGTTCTGCTGTATATTTCTTCTGTCGCAAGGGCAATACTGTAGTTCCCAGTCCCTGTTTTCTGTAGCGTGGATGAGTGGACCATGAACTATTAAGGTCTCTGTGACCTGCATCACAGTAGATCTGCTGGTCAAGGCTCTATAATTGACCATGACGGAAACTACAGGGTAACTCGTTAAAAATGGCGGGGCACCCTGCAAAAAAAAAATAATAATAATAATTAAAAAAAAATTAACAATACACATTGAGAAGGGGTTTTTCCCCAATTTTTATAAAATTGTTTTAGGTGTATTTTAATGCTGGCTTTTTATCTCACTTATAGTGGCATTGTTACTCCGCTTAAGACAGAATTTACAAAAAGAAACTCCAGTTTTTGTCCACCGGCGACTATTGGCTGCGATTTCACAGTGATTTGTTTGCGCTTTGGTAGCGGGTCGTATGCGTTGTACGCATAAACGCTGTCTTGAGAAACCACAAGGGATATTTCACGCGTTTTCGGCTTATTGCAAAATCTGCATAAAAAAATCGCCCGTGTAAACGCCGCTTTATACTTCATAACAGCTTCTTTGATCCATTGGGTGTCGTGGTAAAGTCCAGCATTAAATTGCCCGACCACCTTTTTGTAAATAGCCACTTAAAATAGAGCGGTTCTCAGTTGAGTGTCGAGAATAATTTCGCGATTGCTTTGGTTTTGGATTGGTACGCTCTTTCTCAACCAATCAGAAGTCAAGTAGTAAAACCAAACCAATCGTGACCTGCTCTCACGTGTTTTCCCGCGCTCGACACCGGCTACATGTGTTCACTTCGAGTTCTGATTGGTTCATTGGGTCGTGTATGTCTGTTGTGATTGGCCAGAGTAATTACTTTGGCTTTGGTTTTCACCACACTTGAAAACCGCTCTAAAAGGTTTGTCGTTTTAGATAATTTAAAGTTAATTTTTAGTCTAGATTGTAATAAAAACTACAATAAGTTTTGAGCTACTTATATTTTTTGCGTTATTTATTTAGTTCAAGCCTCAGCTATGTATAATTCAAAGCCATCCTGGATGTAAGCTCAACCCCATTGCCTCCACTGCAACCTCCACTCAACCTCGCTCCCATGGCCCAGGCAACCTCGTTCCGGAAAAGTCCTGCGACGAGGTTGGGTCCCAGGGCCTTTTCCTCGTTTAAAATGGCGACCCCGAGAAATCCCTGGACAAGGCACACGAAATACAGCAAGAAAAGAAACTTTCGCGAGTTGTTGTTTTTTTGCTACTCGATGTTCTGACAACAATTTAACTCACGGAATTGCTGTCGGATCATTTTGTACCGACAAGAATAGCCCGCACCAGTCCATTAGAAATGAGTCAGTTATGTTTACAATGTCGATAAAACGATTTTCAAGCGCAAGGGTTGCGGTGGGGTTGCGCTCGGTTGACATGCAAACTTGTGACAATACATTTACTCACCCATCCCCCATCGGTTTGGGTCCGTTCTACACTCGTCCTCCACCAGACCACCACAAAGTCATTTAGTTGATCAGTCACACTAAATTACAGATTACGGAACAGAAAACTGAAAAATGCAACCATGGCTATTTTGGGCTCATCGGCTCGGTGTAAAAATCTGCCTTTAATTTGTTATCTCGTGTGTACTCGAAGCGTGTTTAAAGAGATATTTAAGTACAGGGGCACAGATATGCAAATTTGTCACACGTGTCCCCCACAGACCCCCAGTCATAAACTTGTTAACTTGTAAACTCTCCGACATTTTACTTAAGTAAACTCTGGCTAGTTTGTAGTCCGATTAATAGGTGCCATTTCTTACAAAATAATGTTCAGCTAAACTTTGCAGCTTTGTGTACTCGAAGCGTGTTTAAAGAGATATGTAAGTACAGGGGCACAGATATGCAAATTTGTCACACCATGTCCCCCACAGACCCCAGTCGTAAACTTGTTAACTTGTAAACTCCCCGACATTTTACTTAAGTAAACTCTGGCTAGTTTGTAGTCCGATTAATAGGTGCCATTTCTTACAAAATAATGTTCAGCTAAACTTTGCAGCTTTGTGTACTCGAAGCGTGTTTAAAGAGATATGTAAGTACAGGGGCACAGATATGCAAATTTGTCACACCATGTCCCCCACAGACCCCAGTCGTAAACTTGTTAACTTGTAAACTCCCCGACATTTTACTTAAGTAAACTCTGGCTAGTTTGTAGTCCGATTAATAGGTGCCATTTCCTACAAAATAATGTTCAGCTAAACTTTGCAGCTTTCCAGCAATCTCAGTATCTTCAGGAAACAATTTTCCGTTTGAGTGCGAGTGCTAAATAACGATAAATCGAGATGAAAACGATGCTCTCACAGGAACAGTTGAAATTTATTATAGACTTTGAAGACGCGTACAGTAGTAGGTTTGGTTAACGTACGGTTTCAAAACTAAAATGAGAAAGGGTAAACAAATACAATAAAAAGCGGAAGGGAAAAGCAGAAAACACAGGTAACAAACTAACTTACGTCTGTGTCCTAAACGGTTTAACGTTGACGCGAAAACTTAACAGAGAAAACTGTCCTCGCCGCACGTTGACTCGTTTCTGGCGAGAAACACATGGTCCTACTTAGTCTCGCAATGCCTAATAGGACGAGAAGTTCAAGCACGTAACAGTGGACGACAATCCTGCTGGTATACGTTGGATCAATAGTGATCTGATCGGTTTAACAGGTGAAATAAACTATAGAAGCAAGGACCGATACAACGTAGATACAAATTTAAAAGGTGTACTATATTTCGGCTGGCCAAACCAGCCTTCTTCAGGTACAATGAGGTAAAATTTACATTGGCTTTTTATATATAGTTGACATGTATGCGTAACAACGGAAATACGTAGGGCTACGCCTAGAAAAATTACAATGATAGATAGAAATGAAAATAGCTGATAATGAAAAATATACAGAAAACAATGAAAGGAAACTAATAAAAAATGAATAATTAGTATATTTCTTCGCGAATGTTGCGGCCGTGAGGAACAAGTGTTCTGCCTTTTGAAATTAAAAAAGCTTCTTTGGCCTTACGTATTGAGTCTCGGTTAGAGAAATTTTTTCAATGGGGATTAGTTGCATGTCATTAGCAGTGTGATTAGGAGAGGAGAGAAAAGGTTTAGACTTGGTGTTAGAACGTCCACGCGCAGGAACGCGGAATAGCAGGCGCGCCTGACAATAACTGCACTAACACTACCGCCATTTCAAGGGGGGACAAGGGATCTTTTAACGACGAGCTGCAATAGATCCAGTTCAGGCGAGGTAAGCTTTTAAACTGTTTGATCACTAAGTCTCCTCTGCTTCAGCTCTGTACCACCTGACCTAGCATGTAATGGGGCCTCACATCACGTAAATTTTAACTCGTAAATACCCGAAGTGTTCAACGAGTTCTAGCATTTGGGTAGAATTTTACTATATACTAGTCGATCAATTGATCCACTCTAAGCAATGAGCCCGCGATATGAAATGGTCACCTGCCTAACCCATGGCGATGGCATTGGAGGGAGGGGAGGGTGGGAAGTTGGACCCAAGTCACTCGGTGGTACAAAACTCCAAGGAGATGAGAGGGGAGGGTGGGAAGTTGGACGCGAGGAGGGTCGGTGGTACAAAAGTCCAAGGAGATGGGAGGGGCGGGTGGGAAGTTGGACGCGAGGAGGGTCGGTGGTACGAAACTCCAAGGAACGGGAAGGGTCCGAAGATGTGCACAATCTTTTATTTAGAGCATTTCATATTCACGAGTTGGCTCATAAGAGACTTGGATTTCTCAAAATATCACTTTTAATTCTTTTTATTAGTAGTATTTGAATTATTACTTCCGTCGTTCTCTTCTTTGATTGAGTAGCATTTTCAGTTAATTTGTGTAGCTTTCCAGCAATCTTTAGTTAGTATTTTCCTTGCCTTTTGTCCAACTTTCGCGCCAGTTTCGTCTGACTTACCCTTTCTAGACACAGTTTCCATCGTTTGCTGCTATAAATGTGTATCTTTTTACAATATGTAAATCTGCTCGGTCTGCTCTTGAAACATGCCTTCAAATCTGTTTTTTGTTTCTTTGTTATTGTCCTGGAAAATTCTTCACTGCTTGTTGCTTCCGTCATTCCCTTCTTTGAGTGAGTAGCATAGTTTCTTACAAAATGATCTTCAGCTAATTTCCGCAGCTTTCCAGCAATCTCAGTATTTTCAGCAAACAATTTTCTTTTGAGGATCAAATTCTGATCTTTAATGAACGCCTCGGAATCCTAAAGGAGAGATAAAAATTGTAAGAACTGGGTTTCAATCGGTGGCGAGGCATAATTTTATTCCCTAAACAGTCGTTGCCATTCGTAACAGTGGATGCCACTCAGAGCACTCAGTTGAATGACTTAGTAGTACTCCTTATATTTTTATGCAGGGTTACATTCTTAACTCGTAAATACGCGAAAAGTTAAACGAGTCATAGCATCTGGGTAGAAATTTCACTCAATCGCTCGACCGGCTGTAAATCTGAGCCCGCGATATGTAATGGTCATCTATCTTACCCATGGGGATAGCGTTTGAGAGAGGGAAGAGTGGGGAGTTGGATGCAGGGGTTGGGTCGTGGAGCAAAACCCTAAGAGAGGGGAGGGTCTGAAGGCGTGCAGAATCTTCGTTTTGTATTCACGAGTTGGTTCATAGAAGCCTTTCATTCATCCAGTCAACACTTTCCTCGACCTTTATTTCTTTAAACTATTACAGCCGATTTCACCGCAGTGTGCAGAAACATGATTCGATGGTTACGATTCGACCTGAAACATCCACAGAGAACAAGATCTGTGAATTTCCTTTACCATTTTCTGACAATGAGCAAATCATGACACGTGAATAATGGCAGGCAAAACATAACTGGCGAATCGTGTTTGAAAATTGCACTGACATCTTTATGGCGTCCTTTACATTCAAAAAGTCAGTATTTACTCTGCAAACCCAGTTTATGCGCGAATTTCCTTAACAATGGTCTAAGCATGGGCCGGCAAATCATGTTTGAAAAACCCGGGTCTGCACACTGCAGAGAAATCGGCTGCAAAAGGAATCGAACATACAACCTACAAGGCACTCTCAAAGCCGAGTCGTTCAGGCCGATTATATGACTGCTATTATAATTATATCGTGAATACACGAACCCAGAATACCTTAACCTAAATTTCTAGGCCTAACTTGGGCTAATCTACACCTTATTTAGGAAAAGCATCGGTTGTTATCAGGGACAGCATCGAGACCGTTTTGAAGGGCATCAACTGTTACCAGTGGAAAGCTGTTAGCCTTGTGTTCTTCACCTTTCCGAGTCATTTCTCAAAAACTTAGCCTGTGAATACAGCTACTTTTGATATTACTCCTAGCCTCTTGGGGCTTCTCCTGCAAACACCACTAGAGACCAGGAGCGGCTGTACTTTCAGTCGAACCAGTATATAACGGCCCCTCTGTTAAGCGGCCAGTTTTCACTGTCCCGAATTTTCTCCCATGCAAACTTTGTATTTGCTACCTGTATTAAATGATCGCCTCTGTTAAGCGGTTGTGGCCACCTTCTAGCAGTCCCATGTTTGCCTGTTTTTGTTATTTTTACCTGTATCAAGCGGTCATACTTGCACTCGTTTGTCATTTCATTAGGGTGGGAACATCCAAATCTTGAAACTGTAGAGTTCCGTAACTTAAAACCAAACCCGCGATATAAAAAGTGGCTGGACTGTCCAACTCATGCAAATGAGCAAAATACAGTCGAACCTCTCGTAAACGGACACCATCGGGACCAGAAAAAGTTTCTGTTTAAGAGAGGTGTCCGCTTATGGGAGGTTAAAAATGTAGTGTTTGAATGTGGCTGGGACCACGACTAAGTGTCCGCTTAAGAGAGGTGTCTGCCTACGGGAGGTGTCCGTTAGCGGAGGTTCGACTGTATATTGTTCTTGCTCATTTGCATAAGATTTGGCATAGAGATTGCCCATTTGCCCATTTGATTTGCCCATTTGCATAAGATTTGGCGTAGAGCTTTGCAGTGGCGAGCAACTGCCACTGCAGTTACAAGGCAGAGATCGCTTACCAGAAATTGTGTTATAACAATGTATGTTCATAGAATTGACAACCACAAAGTGCCCACAAAGTGTCTTTAATGAACCTGTATTAAGCGGGCAATTGCCAAAGTCGTAAGCAAGGGTGGCCGCATAATACAGGTTTGGCTGTATTATAAACTAACCTTTAGTGACCTGCTGACTTCATCAGAAATGAAAGACTCTCCAAGATCACATGATACTTCTGACTCAATTTCTGCTTTGAACAGCCTTGGTGAGGATTCTGATGAAAGGCAACAAATTACATGTACAGTCAAATGGGTACTACATGAAGCAGCCACGCTTGCCTTTATACTGTCTTATAAAAATAATTATGTGCATTACCTTTACGTGTTTGTCTTGGTGTTGATGCAAACAGCTTATCCAAAGTCCCCGATGTTAAAACCTTTGTAGATGGAGTCTGAGACTGTCTGTAAGAAGCATGGCAAAATCAAAATTATATTGTACATCATATTACACTGGTGGATCCAAAAAGGTAGAGGCCCAGAATAAAAATGATCCAAAATGAAAATAAATTTTATTTCCTTGTAAAATAAAGAGAGGGTCCTAGCCTCCTGCGCCTCTCTTCCAGATCCTTTACTGCATTAGCTGGCTATGTTAGATAACACAACCACTTATCTTCTGTTTTTTAACCATTAATTTTTTGTACTATATACTGTGTCATTAATCTGCTGCTGTGCATTAGTGGAGGTTGGGTGCCTGGGACATCCAGCGGCTCCCACTGTGGTCAGCCAGCTGCTAGATGGAATGACACTCCAACAGCTGGCCAAATCCAGGGGCTTCCACTGTGGCCAACCATCTGTTAGATGGAATACCACTCCACCAGCTGACCAAATCCAGGGTCTTCCACTGTGGTCAACCAGCTGCTACATGTACATGGACTACCACTCCAACAGCTGGCCAAACCTAGAGGCTTTCACTGTAGCCAACCATCTGTTAGATGGAATATCACTCCAACAGCTGGCCAAATCCAGGGGCTTCTACTCTGGTTAGCCAGCTGCTACATGGAATACCATGCCTATGGCTGGCCAAATCCAGGTGCTTCCACGTGGTCAACCAGCTGCTAGATGGAATACCACTCCAGTGGCTGGACGTCTAGGGACTTCCACTGTGGTCAGCCATCTGCTAGATTGAATACCACTCCAATGGCTGGCTAAATCCAGGGGCTTCCACTGTGGTCAGCCAGCTGCTAGATGGAATACCACTCCAACAGCTGGCCAAATCCAGCAGCTTCCACTGAGGTCAGCCAGCCGCTACATGGAATACCATGCCTTTGGCTGGCCAAATCCATGTGACCTAGACACTGCTGACCACATTGGATGATGGCATGCTGATGACCCCTCTGATCGGGGGTACACCGACAGATGCCAGAAACGTAAAGCTCACCACTGTTAACTTAGTTAAATTATCATTTAACTGCATTAAACCTAAACTTAATAACAAACAAACTAACCAAAAATCCCATCTTACATATGATGAAATTCTGCTGAAATCAAAATCCTGCACAAGTACATAGATGTTATTGAACTAACGTGAGGTTTGTATTGGGAAAATATTAGTCAAGTTTCTTTTTGCAAGTTCATTGACTGAGCCGAAGGTGAGGTCCATAAACTTGCAAAAAAAAAACAAGACCAATATTTCCCAGTACGGACTGAACAAGCTAGTTCAATAAAGTTTTTATGATAATGGCATTTTTAAAAATTTGCTGATAAATTAATGCAACCATTCTTGGCTAATGTGTGTGCACCAAAGCTAAGCATATTCTTGCATTTTCAAGCCACGTTTTGAAAAGTTTAACCAAAATTGTCCACCAAACATGAGGAAAAATATTTCTACTTATTAATAGAAAACAGTATTCATTATTTTGTTCATTGTTTCATAAAAGGAATTAAGCAAATAGAAATGAGTTTGTGAGCGGTCCATCTTAGTACTCCGTATTGCAAAATTCATCCAGCTTAGGGAACCAATCAGAATGCTCCTTTTTATGGTGGACTAGTTTGCCATATAATAAATATAAATACTGTAGGTTAGCAGCATGGACTGTACCTGTCATTTGTAGAGTGTCCCCCTTCTGTAGTTTCAAACCATGATTTAATGCTCTTGGGAAGATCCTTGACTTCAGATTTTTCTATCTAAAGAAAATATTTAATGTCAGAGGTAGTAACAATAAATAATAGTAATATTAATAACTTATATTGTGCACTAAACATTCAATGTTCTAATGCACTAACATAATGATTATAAAAATAATGTTCAGTAAAAAGCTTTTTAAACAAAATTTGTATGTACTAGGCATGTTTATAAGGTGGAGTCCAGAAAACCTTTTGGCCTACAACGAGCAAGTTGGGAACCTGTGAAGCTTTTGTCCATTCTAGCAATTTAAGGGGTGCCTGGAAAAAAGCCTTAATTTACTGTAGCACTAGAAGTTACCAACCTGGTGTGGATCTGCCAGATGATTCAGCCATGGAAATATAACGTCATAACACTTTGCAATGTCTTGCAAAAAACTTCTGACAAGAACCCTTAAAAAAAGACATTGGCTCTAAACATTACAGTGCTGCAGACTATAAAGTGACACCTAACACTGTTAAGAGTATTCTATCTGTTCAATACTTCACAATAAATTATTGGAGAATTGTATGCAAATAGGACTTGAATGGTGACATTTTTGTTTGTCCGGGGTAAGCAGTTGTTTGGTGCTCAGCACATTGGACTTTCAACCTAAAGGTCAGCCAAGATTCTAACATGAAAATAACACTAAATTTTAATTTGCAATATATCCTGAGAAAAACAAAATAAAAACAGATAGCACTTAATGAGTTTTTGTCAAGCTTTCATTAGAATGGTCACACTAAGGGGTATCATCCACAGATGCAAAATTTAGAACTGTGCTAAATGAGTCAGTTCTGGGATTAAAAGGGTGTAACTAACTCAAACATTGATTTGAAACGAGTAAACAATCCAAACATTTACAGTCAAGATGCTGACACTCACCATATCCTACTTAAACTTGAAGAACAAATCAAGTGAAATGTCAAGAAATATCCTAACACCATCTGTGCACATGAATATCTTACAGCTGTCAAGGCTTCTTGTTACTGCATGATATTGACAGTTTAACTCTGGGGAGGGGACTTTTGTGGCACCTTTTAGGGCCTTGAACCGAAAAAAAATATGACAAAAAATAGTTGTCAGTCGAATGGTTTTTATTGATGAAATGAAAAGTGTTAAATTTGACACTGTTTGTAGAATGATCTTTCTTTCCCGGTGTTTTGGCAATGCTGCCTTCTTCAGGGTACAAAACTCAATACATTTAAAGGAGTTTTGTACCCTGAAGAAGGCAGCATTGCCGAAACGTTGGGAAAGAAAGATCATTCTACAAACAGCGTCAAATTTAACACTTTTTTCATTTCATCATTCAGTATAATGCTGCGCAGGTAATTTAAATATGTCACTCGAATGGTTTTTATTGCAGTCAGTGTCAGTTAATGTATTGGTTTAGAATATTATTGGTACGTCTTACTTAGGGGTAAAAGTCCATTTGAGCCATGCCCACCAAATGATATTGTGTTCTCCAAAAAAAAAAAATACCATTGCACCCCCCCCATTGTTTTTATATGGGAGTCCCCCCCCCCCGGAAGTTTAACATGCTACATTTGTACATTGTATAGAGTGGTTTTCAACTGTTTGTTGAAGTCTTGCATTCCTACGTTTATACATGTATGGTTTGTGATTAGTTAAGAAAACTTACATTGTATGCCACTTTTTCAATCAATCAACACAATCAATCAATCAATCAATCAATCAATCAATCAATCAACCAACCAACCAACCAATCAATCAATCAATCAGTCAATCAGTCAGTCAGTCAGTCAGTCAATCAATCAATCACAAGTTGGGCCAAAACCAATCCTGGCTTGCTTGCACATGTTTCCCTGTGCTTGGTACTGGCTACATACATTACTTTGTGTTCTGATTCGTTTATTAAAATAATTGTCTACATGTGATGTGATTTCTGTGTCTTGTTTGGCACAGCAGCCACCTGGACATTAATGAAATCCACCACAAACATTTTCTGTCATGGGGTAGAAAGTACAGAAAGGATACTGAAATGTTTCCTGGCAGGTTGACATTACCTAAGCATAAAATAAAAATTGTCTACAATAAACAAACAAACTAAAAGTGCAATTTCTTTGGAAAAGAAATCATGTAATTAAATAATGTTGCTTAATATGACTGATGTGTGCCTTAAAATATAATGACACATAGAATCATGCTATAAAATGCTAAGGATAACTAACTAAGAGGACTTTTCTTTTGGAAATATCCTGGAATAGGAATATATGGAATAGACAGTAATCATGTTTTTTTAACCTAGCTATTAAATCTGTACCTGTAACAAAAGCTGAGCAGCTCCTGTGAGGTGACCAAGGGTACTAATGATTAATATGACAGAAGGATAGTTTGACCTGGTTTCTGTAATAAGGGCTCCACGCTTAGACAACCTGAAAATAACAACAGATTACAGACATTATGAAGAGTTTAAAGTTTTCTTAGACATTATAACGTTTTACTCACTTTGCTGAATTATTTTTAGTTACTGTAAGTACAGGGTAGTGCCAGCCTGGGAGACAATGGCAGCAGTCCTTGTGTATGTTTTTGGAAGAGAGCTGGGGAGGGGGAAGGGGAGGGAGGGGACTATACAAAATGCTAATTAGATGATGTCAACCCGGGAATTTGCCATTATTTCTATGCCAATTTACAATGTGCAGTTTACAGCTTGAAGATAATTAATTTGATAAATATTAAAAATAAAATGTGGACAGTCAATTGATTAAAAAAAGTATTACTTGGAGGTAAAAACAAGTAGTTGTATAATAAATGATTCCCGGGTTGACGTCATCTAATTAGCATTTTGTAAATTCAATCTATAACTCACTAACACGACGTTCAAAACAAGAAATATTCTACCATTCAACTATTCAATGTACATAGAGTTGATTCTGAAAATAACTTTCAAGGGGTGATAGGCACTTTAAGTAAAGTATACAAACCACTAACCTAGGAAACTTGTTTCTTACATCAGACATTTTATCATAAATTCCTATTTCTTGAAGCCTGTTTAGGCACTTGACAACCTGGAAAAAAGGCATTTCAACATAAGGGCATTAAAATATTAATCACTGTTATCTTTACTTTGTAACAAGAAAACCTAATATAATTTAAAGCTCCATGGTTTCTTTTTGTTATCTTTTTTGTGCAGTAAAGAAATAAAACTGATTGATTGATGTCACAATAATTACTTCAATAGACGATATGATAAAATTAATACAAGTGGCTGACTTGATATATGTTTTGTTCCTGCCAAGGGACTCATCAAAGACCTTTCTGAATTGTCAACTCATCACATTTTCAAGTCCTGCTAACATCTAATGATGATTGAACGATGGAAGCAATCCGGCCTTTATATATTGCATGAGGCATTAAGTCTTATGGTCCTTACTACAGTGGAACCCTGTTATAACATTTTTTCCCACTCCCTTGGCATTTCGTTATATCGGGGTTCCACTGTAAATATACAACTGTATTATTTTTATCCTTCCTCATTACCATAATAAAATATGGTTTGCGGCACCTAAAGTCAGTTATAGAGGCATGTAGTGTAGCTCTAACTTTTGAGTCTGTGAAATTTGGCTGGGACAAGCCAGCCACTGATGTCTGGCTTAGATGCCTGGCTTGTGTCACACTATGGAAACTGAAAATAAGTTGTAGCAAGACTATGCTCTAAGGCTAGAGTTACCACAGGCAGCCCAACTATAACTTTCCAGGTGTCCAGCAGTAAACACTGTCATGTGCAAAAACTCAGTTCTTCTGTCACCCAAAGACAAAAGTTAGTAACCTGTGGCACTCGGGCACTGCAGGAGCACAGACAGACCAGATGACTTGAGAAAGGCCGTGGGCTAAACTGTAGAATGCCTGGCCACTTATTTGTATCCAGCTGAATAAGAATGGATCATTTTGTTTTCATATGCCTCGTTCTAAAAAAGGTTCAAGGATTATGTAAATAAGTGGCCGGGTATTGTAAAATCGCTCCAGACTTGGTTTTATCCGGCCGTTGACAAAACCTGGATCGGATCGGATCGGATCGGATTAACCCCCTGAACTCACTAAATGACGAACAGTTAGGTCTAGAGCTAGAGGGGTTGATCCAATCCGATCTGATCCGGGCTTTGTCAACGGCCGTTTTACCCTTTTTAGTCCTTGAAAGTATTTTTCTTTCCTGTGTTGGTTCCCATGTTTGTAGATCAGTGCTCTGATGATGGCTGCTTCTGACCACAGTTGAGGCAGTTTTAGTTTATGATGAAGAGTCCCTAGTCCGCTAATAGTGTCACTTACAACTTCTGCAAAGATTGAAACGAGAGTTTAAGTAGTTTTTCACCACTAACTGCTTCTATTTGCCGATAAAGAAACCAGATTTTCGGGTCCTAATACAATACAACCTACACAATACATCACAATACAGTCGTCGTACATGAGCCATGACCCAGATTTTCGGAGCAACTAATCTCTAATCAGTTTCTCTTAAAACAGTTAAGACTATACTATAGTTTCCTTGCAAGATTCGTTAATTCCAAGGAATAATTTGAGTATGTACCTGAATCAAAGTTTTCTTTACGAGCGATCACCTGTGAATCTGTTGGAAAAACATTCAAAACTTCTCTGCGGTTCCAAAACCCTGCGGCCGCCGCCATTTTGTTTTTCATCGTTTTTCTTCTTTTACGGTAAGTACTTCATGTATCCCTTATTATAATGTCTTTAGAATTTAAACTGCATTTTACCGCTGGTCAACAGCGGACGTTGAGTTGGCGCCAGTCTTCACGCGCCGGAGGTTAGGTTTGGGACTGTCGGCTGAGGGTTAGGTTCATCGCTGAGCATCTAAGGACTTTGTCTTTGGTTATACGCATATATTTTCTTTCTCTTTCGGCAAATTACAGACCCAACTGGAACGTATTCGATGATAATTAATGTTTGGCATTTCTTCCTCGATCTCCGGCCGCAGGGAGAAATGTGCTTGCGAATTTATGTGACCCAGACCGTTGAATGCGAGAACGCCGGAAATCGAAAAAAACGTGAAATCCGTCTTTACCATGTGAGAAAAGAAAGGCCAAGTTTGAAAACATCTTAGGAATAGAACGACCAAAAATATAACATTTAACTCAAGACTGAAATGTTACGACCATAATCGTTCATTGCGCATTTCCAAGTCACCGACCACGAACGTTAATAATTTAAGGTGATTCCTCAGAAATAAAAGTTGTCGAACGATTTTTTTTTAAATTTTCCCTAACAGCTCCCTACCATAAGTTGTTTCGAAAAATTCAATAAAAAAGATAGGTCACCGTGCTCGGTAAAGAGATATGATGGACCAATGTTGCCCCATTCATGCCTATAGCAATACCGATCACGCACGTCATTATTTGATCGGTTCATGTTTCTTTTCCCGGTAACCCGTAAAAGCAAAGTTTACAATTCTTAAAAAAAACTTGATAGGTTAAAGTCTCCACCATATGGGAACACTTTAAAATAAAATTTCTGAAAAAGTCACACAACTTCAAATGACACGGACTCAAAACGTTCCTCGCGTCCATGTTTTCAAGGTCAACAATTTGCTTCCACGAGTAACTGATTTGAGAACGTTTTTAGCGATATCTTTTTTTCCTGTCGAGGAATTTTTTTTTAACTTTGTTAACTTAAAAAGCATTAATTTAACATCAAAATGATGCAATAAAAAATATAGGTCACCATGCTCGTTAGAGAGAAAAAGACAGTCGTATTTTCTAACGAGCTTGCGGGCCTTTGACAAAAAACATTCCATCCTCCGAAATGTGCGCGCGCTCATTTTGCTCAACCGCGCTCGCTCATTGCTTATAAATTATGGTAATTCTCCTTTTGAAAAATACTCGTAAGAAAATTAAATTTCCAGCTGCGTGTTTTAAAAACCGTTCACTAAAAAGAGTGTTGTTATCAACTGGCTGCCATGAAAGGACTATTACGTGTGTTATGCGCAGTACAGGATGCGCAGTGCAATACTGAGGAATCACCTTAAACCGAAATAGAACGTTCGAAAGTACATGATTTGCGCGCGCGAATGACGGCATACGCTCCAGTCAGATTGATGACTCACTCATTTGACGTCACATGTGTCACTAAGCCACGCACCGAGCAATAAAAAGTTTGTATTCTTATGATTTGATCTCACTGGAATGTAAAAATACCAAGTCTTTTAAAAACTTTTTAATGGTGGAGGCAGAGATATGCCCTGATGGTAAGTGTTCGTTAAAGGCCTGTTTACACGTGCGATTTTTGATACGATTTTTGTCGCACTCTCCAATGCAACTTTTGTCGCAAGTGTGAACTAGCGGCGATTTCTTGTGCGATTCGGGCGCGATATTTGCTGCGATTTCCCAAAAATCGCCGCCAAGCTGCATCAAGTTTCTAACATGTTCGAAACCTCTTAGACATCGCGCGATTAATCGCGCCCAAATCGCACTGAAATCGCCGCTAGTTTACACACGCGATTCGAAGATGCAACTTGCGCGCGACAAAAATTGCACCGAAAAGTACGACAAAAATTGGCACAAAAAATCGCCTTAAGTCCGCGTGAAAAACTAACTGAATGAACTTGTTACTGATTATTTACGTTTTTGTTTTGCAGTTTAACTTCCGAGGAATTAAATTCCAGCGAAAAGAACTCTATAATGTATTATCACTAGCCATCACTTCGCTTCTTTTTGTAGCTTTAATTAACGACTTTATTTCAATTATTAACGTGGAGATGCCTGAGAACTCGACTCACAATTTCACGTATTCTATCCTGGTAAGTATATATATGAAACAAAACCCAGTCGATTATTTTTATAATCAAGTACGAGCAATATATACGAAACTCGCAAACTTTAGTGAATTTAGCTAAATATAGTGCTCTGCAATTGAAACGATATTTACATAGGTAAACGCTTTTTTCGTTTGTCTCACGATGGAATCACTTTGAGATGTTGATCGCGACGTTTCGACTGCTATTACTGCTGGTCTTCATCAGGCGATGAGGTCGATTGGTTACGTGTCGCTTATGTAGCACGTTGGCTTGTTGCTATTGGTGCATTTCGATCCTCATTATTATTCCGAAAAGATGTTGTTCCCTCTCCGGTCCGATTTGATATCGGTCGGCTGTTATGCTAATTCTTGATTGTAGGCATCCACGCTTCGGGAATTTCAATTCCACTGTCTCTGTTGATGTTATTAGGATGAAGTCTTATGTGGATTGTGAAAGTTGTGTCAGATTTGAAAACAGTGCGTACGCCTTGTTGTTGTAGGCAGCGGCGAAGAACCTCTTATACACCTTTGATAGAGGGCAATACTGCAGTAGATTTAAAATCCTGCGTGGATTCCTTCTTTGTTGTTGGTCCTTTCGTTTTTGTGATTTTTTGTACAAACGAGGAAGGATATCCGTTAGAAACAAGAACCGACGACAAATGTTTCTTTTCGTTGGAGATAACCGTGGTCTAGTAATGAGGTGTTTGACTCGGTCATACAGACATTTCACAATACCACGCTTAACTGACTGCGGATGGTGTGAATCATAGGCCAGGTATTGATCAGTATGAGTAGGTTTCCTATATACACTGGTAGTGACGTGTCTAGGAAAGGGGATAGTGTTGTCTTTCTCTGTTTCCATGGTAAAACGAATGGCAGGCTGTTGGTTGTTGACAGGTTGTTGACAGGACAGTGTTGTCTACAAGATTCCTTGCGAATGCGGCAAAGTGTATATCGGAGAAACAGGGAGGTCTATGCATGAAAGGATAAAAGAACACGATAGAGACATACGGCTTGCTCGTACTCAAACCTCCGCGGTTTCAGAACACGCTAACAAGACCGGGCATTTTCCTATTTGGGACGAGGTTAAGTTTATTGACCGTGACCCACACTGGTACACCCGTAGAGTTAAAGAGGCCATCCACATAAGACTTCATCCTTATAACATCAACAGAGATAGTGGAATTGAAATTCCCGAAGCGTGGATGCCTACAATCAAGAATTAGCATAACAGCCGACCGATATCAAATCGGACCGGAGAGGGAACAACATCTTTTCGGAATAATAATGAGGATCGAAATGCACCAATAGCAACAAGCCAACGTGCTACATAAGCGACACGTAACCAATCGACCTCATCGCCTGATGAAGACTAGCAGTAATAGCAGTCGAAACGTCGCGATCAACATCTTAAAGTGACTCCATCGTGAGACAAACGAAAAAAGCGTTTACCTATCTTACACACCACGATGAACAACAACCACATTTTTAGTGATATTTACATATTAAACAACAACAACAGGCAACAATAACAACAACAACAAACAAACAAAAAAAGACCATTCAAACACCGTTTTTTGCCAAAAGAAAATAGCAAGTTTACATTTACCACTTTTTAAGGTACCGTTGACAAACTTGAAACGTTTAACCAAACTTTCCTACAATTCACTGATTCCGCAGCCAGATACTTAATTATTAATAGCTTCAGTGCACTAATATAATAATTGTCAACACAACTGGACCATAATTATTTGAAACAATAGATTGCAATGAGGCAGTATAATAACCAGAAATTCTTTTCAACACACCTCGGTTATAGCTGTAGCTAGGCCTGACACGATTAGCGCTCAACACTGGAAATCAGACGCGGAAGCTGTTTCGCCCTTATTGGGGCCATCAGCGCGTCGTAGCTGAAACCCAATGTGACAATTCACTTAAAAAAAGTTGCCTTAGGGCAATCTATTATTTCAGAATTATTTGTAGGTTTCAGTCCTAAGATATAAATATTTCTTTTGGCTTTTTAAAGTGGTCAGTAAGAAAAGTTTGTAAAAGTTTAGATTTCTTCTTAGATTTCTTCTTAGATTCGATGGCTGTAATACTGTAATACAGTCGAACCTCCACTAACGGCCACCTCTCTACAACGGCCACCTCTCCACAACGGCCACTTTTTTCGGTCCCGGCGCGGCGGACGGTCCATACATTCACTCTTATTTTAACCTCTCTACAACGGCCACCTCTCCACAACGGCAACGGCCACTAAATTGCGTCCCAACTCGGCCAAAATAACCTCTCGACAACGGCCACTTAATCAACAACAACTGACGAACGGTGTATAAAAAACCCCAAAGGTCACGAAACTTTGAAAACTTGTTCTGTACCGCGCGTCGTTGGTCTGTACAATAATTTTATCTTATTAGTTGCGGCACGTGTTTAGAGTGGGATGACGACATTCAATTAGGAAGAGCCATTACATACAGTGTTGAATGGAGAAACGAAGTTAGAAATGAGTTACTCGAGGTACCGGATGAAAGCGACGAAGACGTCACTGTTGAGGAAGACGAAGTTGATGATTTTGACCCTCCTCTACGTGAACCAAAGTTTCAGTCGGTGAAAGAAGCATTAGCAGCTGCTGATGACGTGGCTACGTTTGCCGAGTTTCATGGGAACGAAGAAGTCGTCCAAACTACAAGCAAAGTGACCGCTTTGCTTAGCAAAACGCGTGACAGCTCGCTCAAGCAATAAAATGTCTACACTACTAAGAGCGAACGTTGTACAAACCGATGTACTCACTGTGCCTTACTCGTTTTGTTTTGTTAACATTTTTCTTCTGAACATTAACTTTTGGTTTCCGTTTTATAGATATATTTCGATTGTGTTACGTATTTCTATGCTACAATAAACATTTTTTAAAAGTAAAAGTGTTGCAACCCCTCGAAAATAATGAGTGTCATGTTACACTCCTACGTCTCCATAACGGCCACCTCTCTACAACGGCCACTTTCCTCTGTCCTCAAGGTGGCCGTTGTGGAGAGGTTCCACTGTAAATTGATTTTACCGACCATCTAGCGACTGGAGGATTACTTTTCTTTTTCGGCGTTTCCGTGCCATATTATTACTTGACCGTACATCATGTTAGAAGTCCCCAAACACCGTCGGCCATGATTCAGCTCAGTTCAGTAACTTTTTAATGCTTTCTCTCTAGGTACTGCCGACAATATCGTTTGTATTGTCTCTCCTTGGATTTGTATGCAACAGTCTAGCGGAAAAGGAAGTTGGAACTAGATTAGCAGAAGGTTCTGCCGGTAAGTCTGTAGTTTTTACTGGCGGAGTTCAGGAGAAAATAAGAAATCATCTTTTCTTGTGAAGTGTCTGACAACAAACTGCATGTATGTGCAATTTTTCTTAGTGTAATACACCTCCATATTGAGCATACAGTTCACTAATACTAGGAGGACCCTAAGGTCAGCTCAGTGATATTGCTTACACAGGTGCTACTATATTATTGCATCAGTGATAAGGCTCAGCAAAGAGTGTTGATCTTCCATGCAAGATCGATCTTCATGTAACATCAAAATTAAATGAAAAAGGAGCTAAGCGGAGGAGCTAATATTGGGTAGCTTGCATATCAGCCGTCCCTTCTAGTCGCTTCACTTTATGCCTATCCCTGGCTGGCAAAGGGTTCTCTCGCGGCACGCTAGTTTTCGTAAGACTGAGTAAAGTAAAGTAAATAATAGCTTTATTTGCATGACTATATTGAGTTACAGTATTGCAAAAGCATACTTTTAACAATAACAAAAGACAGTAAAAGAATATTAAATAATTAAAAAACTTCATTTTGATTTGACAATATTAAGCTATCACGTAATTCAAAGCATGCAGATATCATTTTCATTAAAAGTAAATTAACAGAATAATTGGAAGAGTTCATCAATTCTTTGATACTTTCTGTTGAGGATGTATTTTGAATATTCGGCAAGTGTTGGTAGATTTGATTAAAGTATTTATCTCTTAAAGTTGAATATCTTGGGCATTGAAAGAGAAAATGAATTTCGTTTTCGATATTATTTGATTCGCATAAAGGGCATAATCTATTTTCTCTAGGGATTTGATTATATCGACCAAGCTCGATTATGAGTTTTGGATTACCTGTCCTAAATTTGACTAGAGTTTTCCTTTCATTTGATTTCCTTGTGTGATCTAGATAATGGGAGATTATGTATTGATCCTTAAAACTATTGTAAAATTCTAATTTCCTTGAGTTCTGTAAAGCATTTTTCCAGTAGGAAATATACTTTTGCTTCATAAGATTGACATAATGCATGATCTTATTTTCATCCAGTGTGTCAAGATTAAAATTTTGTAGATCATAGTATTCAACCATGTTTAATAAATTAGAGTAAAAATTAGTTTTTTTAATTGAATGGAGATCTAATGATATTAAGAAAATTTGTTTCATTATAGAGTCGTCATTTTTGCTTTTAAGATATAGAATATAATTAAGAATTTTCTGATTTATGGTAAGAATGAGAGGGAATCGACCTAGTTCCGCTCTACATGCTAAATTCGAGGTCTTATTATTTATTTCTAAATAGCGTTTGCAGAATTGTAATTGAACTTTTTCTATTGAGGATCTATCCCAAGTCTTAAAGTCTTGTTTGGTATATAAGCCCCAAGCTTCACTATTATAAGTGAGGATTGGAGAAATCATTGTGTCAAAGATGTTTGATGCAAGATTTGCTTTTAATCTACTAAAATCTGTGTGTCTTCTAATACTGTAAAGAGCATAATAATACTGTAAAGAAGTTGGGCCGAGCTCGACATACATTCATTTTGCGTAGAATATTTCTCAACAGAGATTTACTTGTTATACTGATTTTGAAAAATAGATAATAAAACGTTTAAATATATATTTTAAACAATTAAGCACGCTATTTCACAATCAAAACTGTTGTCGCGATCACTTAACATAACTACTGAGGGACCGAAATCAGCAGCAGAAATGTTTTCAGTGGTGGCTTTGAAAAATGCATCTCGACTGCAGGCTTTGTACTTTCTATGATGGCAACAGGAATAACCCTATTGAGTACCTGAGCTGGCAGTCATAAACATACAGACTGAACGTACTGACATTTCTCTTTTCAGCTTTAAACATGGGCCTATTTATTGCAAGAATAGTTCTCGAATTAATCTTCATTGAATTCCGACCAGAAGAAATGCCATCAGCAACATGAGGTGAATAGAAAATGTAACAGATAACACGTAAACTTACCTATCCTGTCAGAGGAGAAAAATTAAATATGGTTATTTCAATCAGTGAACACGCGGTAGACTACGAGGGCGGCCCTGCACACGTGATTTCAGTTAAGGGCAGTCGAGCAACCTCGTTCCGAGGTCTCTTCACGTCCATTACAGCGAGAGAGAAAGAAAACAAGTGCTAGCCTGTTTCAGGTGTTTAGAAAGTGGGGAGCGAAAGAAGGAAGGGGCGCGAAGGATTAGGGGAATAGGCGCGTAAGAGAGCGACGCCCCATCCGCCCCAGTCTCCCCTAGTTAACCCGGTTTGTTCGCGCGCTGGTCTTGATCTTCTCCTTGGACCCACAATCTTAACGCCTGAAAAATCCTATCCTCCAAAAGGACGCTGGGACAAGGTAGACCAGTCCACGCGCGATCGCGGGTGTGTTTCGTTTCTGACCCTGTTCCTTGAACTACTAAGAACTAGAACTGGGTGGGCGATCTTTACAGGCAGTTGTCTTGTTACACTTGTTATATTTATTAATGTTAAGTGTTGTGGAGTTAAGATTAAAGCTTTTATACTAGATGAAAATTTGGTTTTATAGACTGAGTTGAAAAGGTACTAAATTGGCCAACCTCGTTCCTAGGGTTTTTCCCATTTTAAAATTGAGAGGCCCCGCCCCTCCCAATTTTAAAAAAGTGAAAAACCCTGGGAACGAGGTTGTAAATTGGCCACCAAAAAGAGATTCAAAAGCTGAGGTTTCGAGCGTCAAGTTAGTCCTTTGTCCGAGAGAGTCTGCTTGAAGGGCCGAGGAAGGGGGTCAAGCTCAAATCAAACCGTCCAGAAGGACGTCGGACACCTTATTGAGACTTATATAACGGAGTAACTGGTTATCTTTCAGTTACGGTTGGGGGCAGCAGTTTATATAGTTAAATTTAGAACTAGGCAACCCGAGAAGCAAGGTTGAAGAAGAAAAACTGTTGCTTTCGAAATATTGGATATTTTACAAATATAGTCGTTTCCGTACCGTTTATCAGTCTTGCTCAGTTTTTATCAAATCGTTACATTATTTTATAGCTGATTAGATCCTTTACCACAGGATCCGGTGCCATTTCGTTACGGTGGTCCGTTGCAAATTACAGTTACTTGTTTACAGGCGACGTAAGTCTAAGCCTAGCTGAGGTCACAGGTTCAATCCTGAGTGGGGATTTTAGATTTTCTATTTTATTCTTTAAAATTTATTGAAAATAAAATTAAATGAAATATAAAATAAGTGTCAACATTACGTCATATAAGTCTCAATAAGGTGTCTGACGTTAGGTACAACCGAGGAAGGGCGATCGCTCGAAACGTCGACTTTTGAATTTCTTTACGGTAGCCATTTTACCTTATCAATTCAGTCGATAAAGCTAAATTTTCGTGTTTCACTTCCTCGCCGACGCAACATCACCAGGGGTTGGAGGCCAGGGTTGGCTGCATATATAGGGGAAAACAGGGGTGCTTACCATTTGTAGGGAAAAACCGGTTGGGATGACTGTTACATAATGGTAAGCGATTTTCCAAATTTACTGACCAACCGACGAAATTGCACTTACCATTTAAATTTTCCATTTCTCCGTCCTGGTATCCAGACCGTTAACTCGATTTAGCGATTTGAATTTTTTCTAAATTCAAATGGTAAGGAAAATTCCAGTCGAATCGTCCCAACCGGAATCGCGGGACAACCTCTGAAGGCGTCCACTTGTTCCAACCGGAATTCTCGGAAAATCAACCGTACCATTTGCTTTCCAACCGAAAATACCGGTTTTTTTGGGCTTAATCGTAAGCATCCCAGATCTAGTCTTCTAGCGAACAAAGGAATATTAGAAATCACGTGCATGTATGTTTAGCAGGGGCGTAACCTAGACAATTTTTGGCAGTGCGCACAAAGTCAGTGAGAGAGTAAGTTTCACGCCTAATGCGCGATACTCGCGCCGTCGGCGCGAGCTTCAAGGGATCTGAGGGTATCAATGCTGTCAATGACTACCCAGAATTTTTTTCGTGATACCCTCTAAAACGCCATTTCCTGCATTCCTGAGACTGAAAAAGTGTTTGTACATATTGCATTATTCATTACAATGGAATATGTTTTCAGAAAACGTTTCGCTTTATATTTCTTCACTTTTCTGTAAATATTTACCATTAGGCAATTTATGTACTACACAGTAGTTTTTCTCTGTATGACCAGCGCATTCTTTCGTGAACACGATAGAAAAACATTATAACGCGTGGAACTTATCGAAACCAAATTACACGACTTTACCCTTCGTTTTTCTTCTAGAATATAAAAAAAATTCTGGGAAATTCTGGTTCGCACTTGCGTACTCCACGTAAAGGCAGATACGTCCCAGGGCCCAGTTGCTGAAAACATGGATAGCGCTATCCACCGAATAAATCACTATCCGGTGGACCACTGGATAATGATTTATCCGGTGGATAGCGTCATCCACTCTTTGAACAACTGGGGGGGGGGGGGGGGGGGGGGGGGCTCTGATGTTTAGGATCACGAATGTAGCCGAATCTACCTCTTATACCGGAGACCATCTTGGTTTTGGTGGTGATAGATGGTATTTGTTTCTTTTTCCTTTTTCAGGGAATTTAGTTAGTAGAAGTTATTTCTAACATAAACAGAACAGCAAGTGTGAAGCTCACGGAATGACACGTCACATGAAGTTACCAAGATCACGTGATGAGTGATACCAACAGATTACAATAAATAGAGAGCAACTCCAAGCAGCCTTGTAACAGTGAACAGTGAAAGTTCTCACGAACGATTGCCAGCGAATTCGCGGCAACGTTGAACCGTGGTCAAGACCGGATTACAACAAGAACAAAAACGAGTACTTGTAAACGCGGAATTATTCAGTTTTATTTCGGTCAATTAGCTCGAGTTTGCTCTTTTTTTAAGTCCAATGAGTAGAAATATAGTTAGCAATTAAAGATTTTAATAATCATCGAAGAGAAGTCCGTTTATGTTGTTATGGGTAACGCGCGGCAAATGCAGGTTAACTTTGTTATTCCGCTATTTATGCCTCATAAAACGTGTTTGCCTCGCCCTATTCCCCACACGAGGAAAAGGACTTGGTGATGATGAAAACTAGCACGCAGACGCGTTCACATTGTGGGTTTTAAAGTCTAAATTAAAGGTGGTCAGACACGAGGGGTCATGTAGCAGCGACAAAAATGTTTGTAGGTAGTACACACTGAAGGACATCTAGCAGGGAGTGTAACAACACCAATTTTGGGGACATTTTGTACCCGCGACATGTCTCGAGGAGTTCAACTTGTTGAACTTCATGGGTCACGTCGCTGGGACAAAATGTCCCCAAAATAGGTGCTGCACAATTATGATAGTATCAGTTCACACAAGAGGACGTGTCGGTGCAACATGTCCCTGAGACAAGTCCCCGCAACATTTTCATGTGGTGTGCAAGCGCTATGATTTTTTTCCCTGCTACATGTCCCCGCTACACTCCCTGCTACATGTCCCTCAGTGTGTGCTACACAAATTTTTGTCGATGCTACATGTCGCTGCGACATGTCGCTGCGACATGTCCCTGCTACATGACCCCTTGTGTCTGACCACCCTAAAAGGCACTATCCGGCTCATCCATGCACAAGGTGGTTAAAAAATGGCACCAGACGAGCTCCCCCTCCCTTGTCAGTCGCATTTTAGTCCTCTTTATCAGTCTCTCGCCTAAACAGTTCTGCGAAGGAGGCTTCGTATACAGTTGTCATTGATCAGCCTCATCCCTACGCGACCAGACCGAAAGGGAGTATGGGTGAATTAAAATGCATAATTAATTATTCTCTATCGCGTTTTAATACAATGGAGAACAAAACTCACGTTTGTCTTCGCGTGTTACCCAAAGAAAACAAGAGTCGCTTCGATACATATTCCCTTGAGGACGTTCCGTATTTTGATAATGTGCAGCTATTGAATGTGAAGTGATTTCTCTCCATAATCCTTTTCGGTCTGGTCGCGTAGGGATGAGACTGATCGATGACAACGTTTAATCAAAAGACTGTATTGGGTATTCTTTTTCCTGCATCCCCTCCCATTAAAAAAAGAAGACAAAGACTTGCTACAGATTTAATTTTTCATCTGACTTATTCCTTATATTTTTTCAGGGTAGAGAGTTTTCGCTAAACCCGTGAAACAAAATGAAAGTCATTGGGGGGGGGGGGGGGGGGGTTATATCGTGTTTGTGAGGTCCTCGAGGGGGTTAAAATAGTGTCATATATTTTGGCTAATTCATAGCCAGTCCCCATAACCCCCCTTGATTAACATTATTCATTTGAGACTGATGAAGTTCGGGAGAGCCGAACGAAATATTTCTCCATTTTTACATATTGTATTACGCTCTGAGTACAAAATTTATAGATTTTTAACATGTTTCCTGAGCAGGAAAATAATATTTTTGATTGTATCGAATTTATGTCTAATAGTGTCTATTTGTCTATTTCACGGGTTATGTAAAACCACTCTAAACACTGAAGTCTGTGTTACCATTTTGTCAGAACTAGCCAGCCAAGCTGTTAACATTTGTAAATAGTATGCCATTATTGTTTAGAACTGGCTGATCAGGAAATTCGTGAACAATGTGTACCAATGTGAAGGACCTACAGAAACAGGTCTTCAAACGGCGCATTCTATAACAAACTAAACGGTCTCTGACAAATACATGTTATGACGCCTTTCTGTAGGAATCTGGCGCTTGGCGCCCGTCATTATCCGAACTAACTTTGAATACTTCACATTTAATATTTTATATCCGTTTCATAATGAAAACATTTGACAAGTAACACAAAGATAAAAATAATAAGCAGGTTTTTATCTGTAAGAGAACCCCTTGGACCATGGAAATTCTGAATGATTTCCCTCTCAAAAAAAAAGCTGCTACTAATTTCTGGACTTAATTTTGAGTAAATAAAAATCTATAGATTCAAAAATACTCCAAAATAACAGGAATACCCCAAAATAAAGGTCTCGACTCTACAAATGACAGAAATCATTAGGAAGTGAGGTTGTTAAAAGACTGCACAGATGCAAATGGAATAGACTTGTGTTTGAACTTCTCTCTAAACATATTGAAAAACAAGCTGAAAAATGTCAAATTCTTCCTTTAAACTCATATTCCATGATTAAGGGAAGTTCCTTCATTATTACAATTCAATTTCTATAGGTTTTAAATAATTATTATTATTATTCGACAAAGCATTCTGGAGGGCAAATACGCATCAAAACGAGTGCAAATATAACACGTTATTACACTCTTCTGACCGTGCGCTAGGAAAAACAGCTTCAAAAACTTAGTTTTAGAAGAAGATTACTGTCGTATAATAAACAATTTATTCAGCGAAAAGTTGTGTAATACGGCTGGACATTTTTACTCGTCAGTATTTACTTTTTCTCGCCTTTAAATTCAAAAAAATTAAAAATGAAAAACTGACTCCTAAAAATACTCGGCCAAATTACACAACAGAGGTAATAATAGTTATTCGTAAAGAATTTCTCTCCCCAAAGAATGGACAATCTCTACAGGGTGGTGTGATATTTAAAATTACTAATCGACATCTCTTCTGGAAGTTTAACACGGAAAATGGAATAATTATTGTACTTGGTAAGGGGGCTGGGCTCAGAGGTAATAATAGTTATTCATAGAGAATTTCCCTCCCCAATGATGGACAATCTCTACAGGGTGGTTCCATATTTAAAATTACTAATCGCCATCTTCTCTCCTGAAAGTTGGACATGAAAAACGGAATTTTATAGGACAAGCAAAGCAGAATCAATGTGTAGTTCCAGAAAAAATCCATACCCACCCCATGGGAGGTCATTGGAAATTCCTAGGGGGGGGGGGGGGGGGGTCTTAAAAGCCAACAATTTAGAAGTAAAGTATGAAGCTAAACTGGAATTTCCTGGGGGGACGGCGGGTACTAAACAAAAAACCTTCCGTGAGGGGAGTATGGATATTTTCTGGAACTGCACAATGCATAATCACAGCATGGTCTATGTACAAACCAGTCTCTTTGTTCTTTCCCAACACATATACTTCAGTTAATGGATGAAAGTTTGCGTGACCTACTTTTGGTTCGTCACGCAGTTAAAGTTGGAAAGTTTTGACTTGTCACAATCTGGGAAAATAAAATATTACATGTATGTGACCAGCCAAGGTTACATGGATTTATGAAACTTTCACTTTGCTATCTTGAACTCGTATGTTGGGATTTGCCATTGGGTCAAGAAATGGGTCTTTATTCGCCATTCCGCGCCCCACTCGTGTGAACAGCACCACTACAGTGGTGAAAGCCAGAACAAGAAGGATTAAAATGATGGTGGTGCGCTTTAATGACGCATTTGGATCCTCTGGTCCAGGCTTTTTAGATCTCCGAGACCTGAAAATAATTAGAAAAATATAATATTCAGGGCTGTGCTCTCGCAGTGCCTGGGTGCCACAGGTGACTCTTCAGGGCCAACAAGAAAAACTTAGTTTTTGGTCATAGCTTAACTGCTGGACTCTCTCTTGGACTCTCTTTGGGTTTCCTATGATAACTCTAAGGGCAATGCCTTGATGTTATAATATAATGACACAAGTTGTCTTCATCAATTTTTTTCCTCTTGAATAGTCAAACAATAAGTGGAGAAAAAATGCACTGCACAACCATTATCCTGAACGGTTGGAAAGTGAGCAGTACCACAGGGAATTGCTTCTCAGTATCTATCTTTTATCAGAATTGCATCATACCAAATGAATTCATACACAGAATCAAAAGAATAAATATCAGCGATATAAAAACATGACGTTTCGGCGACGACATGTCACCATTATCAAATGTAAAATTATTTGTGAAGTCGAAAGTGTGAAAATAATAAATAAAAGATGCGGAGATGAACGAAAGAATGTGGCTTAATTAACTAAACAGTTTCGCTGGTATGGAGTCTTTTTGAGTGTTAAGAGACGGACTCTTTTTCCTTATCAATAGCATCTCATAAATAAGGCACTCAAACTTTCCGCGGCATTTCTTTAGGATGGTAAATTGCTCATGAAGATTGTACGGTCTTTGGTTATGTTCGTACTTAAGGTGTTTGCCGATGGCAGAATATTTGTGTTCCTCAATGCGAAGGTGGAGGTGACGGCACGTGTAGCCTATATAATTCGCATCGCACGAATTACATTTAAATTCATACACAACGCTTTGTTGGTTAACTAGTGAGGGCTTTGTTTCCGTGACTTTCAAATCTTCAGAGATTTTCCTACTTGTGAAAACTGGTTGTAATACACGATCGATTTTCTTTCCAAGGTCGCTTAGCTGTCTGCGAACGGAGTCGGCGGATTTCTGATCTTTAAACGGCAGGGTAATGTATATAGGACTTTCGATTGGATCAGTTCGGTTTTGGTTCTGGTCTTGGGAAGCGTGGAATCTCTTGAAAGTAGAATCAATAAGTTTCTCAGGATACTTCAGTTTCCGGAACATTGTTTTAAGATGCTGACATTCATTTGAGAAGAGGTCCGGCGTAGATGACAGGCGCTTGGCGCGATCAAGCATAGTTCTTAGGGGTGGACCATTAGAAATCCTGGGAGGGGGGTCAAAAATTTTTCAGTGTATGAATTTTTTTTTCGGCCTGAGTTTCCTGCAGGATTTTTTTTTGAGGGAGGTGCAAGCCTGCAAGTTTTTTTTTTTTTGAGATCTTCTTTATAAATGCGTGCAAGCCCCAAATTTTTTTTATACTAATGGCCCAATCCATTTTTGGTATTAAACGCTGGAGAGTAGATTTAAGTCAGACTGTCGAACCTTTGCATAAAAAATGGGGAGAAATAAGAATTGAGATGGAGTGGTCGAGCGCCGAAGGCGCAAGCCGCTAGGGGGGTCCGGGGGCATGCCCCACCAGAAAATTTTGAAATCTTGATGCTCTGAAACTCCATTTCTAGTGTTCTGAGACAACAATTTCTGTCAAAAATGTTTGGCAAATTGATGTGGCTTCTCGTCGCTTTGCGTCTCTGTGTGGCTCCACATACAAGAACTCGATTTCATTTTATTTTTCTTGCTGTTTCTTTAGTTTATCTGGATATCAGAGTTGAGTATACGCAATTTCGTCTTTTTGTATAGTAAGTATTATGAGAATTTGACGAAAATGACAGAATTTCATTTTCAAGCAAAATCGGGGTAATCTCGACGAAATCAGGACGGTTGGACAATCTGTAATGTATTAAAAAAATACTTGTGTGTAGTAGAGCAGGTTACGTATTTCATGATGTTTACAGTGTTTTCAAATATGTACATAAACAAGGTTTTGGTTATATTAAGATATTGGTACATGTACCAGATAGACCTTTGAGGCAGGTAATTTTTGACAGCATTTGAGTCAACCTGAAGTTGCTTTTTGATGAATTTTACTACCAGAGAGCATGTCATACTTTCATATGTTCCAGTTTAAAATAAATAAATATATGTATATATAGCCAGTTAGCTTGCAGGATTTTATTTTTTTATGGTCAACTGCTTGCAGGAATTTTTTTTGAGACAATTTTCCTTTGTAGGATTTTTTTTTTGGTAATTGTCACCCCCCCTCCCAAGATTTCTAATGGTCCGCCCCTTATTAGTGATCGTTTATATCTATTGTCAACATGGCTCTGATAATGTAGTAGAAGGCCTTTGTTGGTCTTTTTCCTGTAGACACAGGTGTTAAGGTGGTTATCGGTCTTGGTGATAACCATGCCTACGAAGGGTAAAGGAAAGGATAAGGATTGCCAAGGGCATCTCCTAAACATAGTTATTATTACAGTGTTACGCTTACCAGAACCATCTTGTAAACCAATCTATTGCTCCTCGTCTTTGGTATTTATTCTCGTCGTGATCATAAGGAATACTGTCCACCGTGTCCTGAGTGCTGAATACTTTCCTTGATACAGTGCCTGCAAAGACAGTTTATTATTATTATTATTATTATTATTATTATTATTATTATTATTATTAAAATGTAGTTGTTATTGATCAAGCATGAAGGCCAGATAGCTAAAAACACAATTTAACATAAGACATAATTATAGAGACAATGTGGAGCAGTTTGTTGGCAGAGACAAGGCCTTGAACCACTGTGACACCAAGGAAGGATGGTGGTCAAGTGATCATTGCACCAGATTTTTGAACAGAAGGTCCATGCCAGTAAGTGCCTGGTCTTTGCCATCGTGAGTTTTTTTTTTTCAGATAGGAAACTTAACTTCACTCACAGCATCTCTCTCCCAGTTGTATATTACATGGAACCTGTGGCAGCAAATAATTTGTAATACTGTGATAAATTAGCATCCCATCCAGGAAGCACAAAAAACTTGTAGACGTAGAAGAAATCTGCCAAGTTGCTTTATGGAAACCGAGAAAAGTGCTAGCTACAGGGACTACACTAAATGTAACTGACTGTGTTGTAAGCAGAGTTCACCAATTTTATGAACATGCACAAATCTGTCTTTTCAACCAAACATTCAGGGGTGAAATCTTGAGTTGGGAATGAAAAGGTTAAAACAAAGATATAAAGTACTGATGATATTCGACTTACTTGGTTTGTCGGAACGAGCATGAGCCTGCTGTAGGGGTGGCACAGCAGAGTTCTGTTGTCGTACATCCACCACATGGTGGTCTCTGGTCGATCTGAGTTCTGTTTTTGTACTAAGGGGGGTGGTATAAGGAGGGGATTGACCACCATGTGTGCCAGTATTCAGTGTGTGATCTGTGTGTCCAGTTGTAGCGGTAGCTCTGCGAGAGTCTGTCCCTTGAGAAACTGATGAAAAAACAACAACAACAACAACTTGGATAAACAATGGGTCTATAATTGTGCTGCACACATCTGTACAATTTCAGTGCAAATCAGAAAAAAATTTATATCATGAACACCTCGACTTGACTTTCTTAAGACCCATTTACACAGGCAATTTTTGTCGCACTTTTTGGTGCAACTTTTGTCCCATGCAAGTTGCATCTTCGAATCACGTGTGTAAACTAGCAGTGATTTCAGGGCGATTTGGGAGTGATTTATCGCACAATGTCGCAGAGGTATAAACCTGATGCAACTTGGCAGCGATCTTTGGGAAATCAAAGCAAAAGTCGCATCCAAATCTCACAGGAAATCACCACTAGTTTACACTTGCGACAAAAGTTGCACTGGAGAACATGACAAAAATTGCATCAAAAATCGCATGTGTAAACAGGCCTTTATGGGAAAAGTGAAATTGTTAATCACACTCAAGACAGAAAAAGCAAGAACGGTGGAATAAAAAGAGCAAAATCACAAGCTGAAAAGGCTATTCACTTCTGTTAGGTTAATAGTGGAATAAAAATATAAAACTGATGTGATCTATTTCAAACAGCTTGTAACATGTTAGTTATGAGAAAAGCAACTTTTCAATGATAAAACTGACATCTCCAGCGATGTCACCTCTCATAGAGCATTTTAATTTGCATTTTGAAATTGCAAAGAAGTTGTCAAAAACTTATCAAACACTTTGTGAGGTGGTAATGGTTATAACAATAATAATAATAATATAAAATTTATTGAGCGTGCTTTCTATAAAAATATTCAAACATGTTTTACATGTTTAAAGAGCTATAAATAAGTATGGTACCATGTGCAGTATTGTAAACTACATGTACTCCTCAGGTGATGGGTACAAACATTACTTCCATGTAAGAGATGTTCACTTGATCACATACCAATATCAGCATCATGTCTTGTTACTCTACTTTCCGTTACAGTTTCACTGCTGGTGCTGCTTGCTGGTACCTAGAAAGTTACAAATTAAATAATTAATAAAAACTGAGAAGATGTAATGTCCATTGTGACACAAATGTGTGACAAAGAAAAATATCTCAGTCCCCATCAGGAATTGAACCTATGACCTTTCATACCGGTTGGATGCTCTAACCTGGCACTGAGCTACGAGAGACTCGTGGTGAGCTACAATGTAGGCCATATAGGTAAAGTCACACAAGAGCCACAGATGGTCCACATGGCCGGAGCTTAACCCAGTTTCTGTAGCACAAAGCAACTAGTAATATTGGTACTCCCCTGGATGGGATGCTGGTCCATCACAGGGTTTCCCCCAGCATTTTGTTGCCGGTACCCAGGGTGGAGAGAGACAATGTGGAGTAAAGTTTCTTGTCTAAGGAAACAACACGACGGCAGAGACCAGGCTTGAACCACCGACCTTCATGTTGAAAGTCCGACGCATGAACCACCAGACCACCGCACCTCCACAAGGTAGGCTATACACTAGGTTCTATGACACGTGCCCTGCATACTACTAGGATCAGCCATTGTCAAAAGCCTCATGTAAGGTGATAAAGAAAGATGGTAAATTTCAAGCTCGGTAAATTAAATCAAATGAGAAAGATGTCATGTACATGTACAATGGGACAAAGAAAAAAATCTGAATCCCCAACAGGAATAAAACCTACATGTATAACCTGCCATACCCATCGGATGCTCTAACCGCTCATGGTTCGTACAACTTCAGACAAATAAAATTCAAGGACTTTTCAAGGACAAAAAATAGTTTTCAAGGACTATGTTTTATTTACGAAATCGAAACTCTTTGTCCCCTGGTGCATGAAATTGAGGCAAAGATTACAATTTTGCTTCATGTATGCATTTACGTATTATGCCGACATTTTCGCTTGTTATTTTTGGATTTTTAAAGTCGCTGAAGGCCAATTTTTTCGGAGCAAAATTATTTAATTTATCAGAAAAGTGATAGGGCATACACAAAGTCCTAAATTTCAAGGACTTTGCAATACCTAATAAAGAAATCAAGTACTTTTCAAGGACCTTAACCAAATTAAGGACTTTTCAAGATGACTGCTAAAATTCAAGACCTTTTCAAGATTGTGCGAACCATGCCGCTGAGCTACAAGCGACTCATGGTGAGCAACATGTACATGTAGGTTATACTAGGTTCGTCATGTACAGTATACAGCTATTTCAATTTAGGTTGTCGGATAAGAGCTTCAAGCGTACGCAACAAGACCGCAAGGTACTTTGGGACTTTTTATGTATACGATAAATTGACCAAAGCAAATTAATTTGCCTCGTCCATACAGCGAAGGCAAACATTTATGGTGCTAACATCCACCTCACTCATTCCATTAATAAACGCAAAAACCGCGAACTAAGCCAACACCAATTTACAACTACCCATAGTACCTTGCGGTCTCGTTGCGTACGCTTGTAGCCTCATCCGACAACCTAAATTGAAATAGCTGTATGATGCATACATGCATGCCTCCTGTATACTGCTAGGATCAGCAATGTCGAAAGCATCATGTGAGGTGATAAATAAAGAAAGATGGTAAATTTTAAGCTCAGTAATGGAAGTTCAATGTTCTCTTTGTTAGCATAGACATACATGTACATGTAGTGACAAAAATGCGCCAAAAGGAAAACAATCCACCTTTGTTTGCTGTCTATGGCGTAAAAACGTCTCTGCTCAAGTTCCCTATTGTCTGAAGTTAATTAACATCTACAGTATATGCTAAAAGTACTGACCACAGGAAATCCAAGCCCAACACGAGCCCATGGTGCATTGGTCAACATCTTCCTCAGCTGATCAGCCACAGGGGAAACTTGATTTTCTGCAGGAAACAATGATGACTGAAATAGAAGGTTGAAATGTTGTTAATACAAAATATTGGGGCATAAAGTGGTAAAGAAAATATGGTTATTACTTGTGCCGGTAGGGCAACGAGTTAAGGATTGCCCTGTTTTTCTCTCCTTGTTTTCCTCTGTCATGTTGTGTCTACTTTTGTGCATTAGATCTGGGTACGAGAATACGCACGCATGCATTGCGAGAAATTTTGAGCCCAGGGTACTTGGGATTCGGTGTAATCGGCGTCGTTTTGTAAGCAAAAGCGAAACAAATTTGGGTTTTATTGTTTGTTGCTGTTTACTCATGACGGATACGGCAATGAGGTAAAGTTTGCTCTCCGTTTTTCTTTTTATTGTTTTTGTTTTCATCTCTTTTTTTGTGCATCGCATTAGATCTGGGACATTTCTGGGTACGAGGATACGCCAAAGGCAAGGAGAAGGGAAACTAATTTTGGTTTTATTTGCCTGTTGTTGTGTCACGTAAGTGTTCCCTGCGAGTAACATACATTACTGGTACGAGGATAGGCTACGGGTAGCCTCTTTTTGTAAGAAAAAAAAATAGATTTAGACAACTCTACCTTACAGTTGGGGCAAGTATAACCGGCCGGTGCTGTGTTAGTTGGAAGACTTGCTGCATAACTGTTTAAACAACCCCAATGAAATACATCTTCAGGAGAAAAATAAAAGCTTTTAATTACTACATGTATAAAGTATGACTGCAGCCCAAGTCTTCTGATCAGGTGCAGAAAAATTGCAAAATTCATGTGGCATATTCAGGCAGATTGAGTGGGGATAAGAGAGTCATTACCATATTTTCTTGACTAAACGCCTGGTCGACAAGGTCGAGTATTAAATAAACTTCCCGGGCATTTATTTGTGGTACCAGCGTTTATCATCCCGGGCGTAGCTTCGATCATTGCTTCTTTATATGAAAAGACAGACAAAAGTCTCAAGGTTGGGGAACATTACTTGAATTTCTGGTTAAAATTTTCTCACAGTTTATTGACTCTTTGACACTTCTCATTCTTGTTTCCATCAAGACTTTAGAAACATTTTGGTCAATTCAGCTTTGAATCAGGAAATTCAAGCTATTTAGTAATAAAAGTTGTAAACTTACCCCAGTTTAATAAATGCCAGGCCTTGAATGAAAGCCAGGTTTAAATACATGTACCTGTACATGCCGGGTCTGCAAGATCGAGTTTTACGCCGGGGGCATTTAATCGACAAAATATGGTATGTAACCAAATTTAAGAAAAAATAGTAACTTTTTTTCATCCCCAGAAGTTTGCCATAAATATGGTACTTAACAGTAGATAAAGCTGTATGATTGGCCTAAAAACAACTAATAGCAATTGGCCACTCATAATAATCTTTTATGTGCAGGATCAGCCTCACCGGGGTGTAATTATTCAAGTCCCCTTTGTTAGAACGGCAGTACAATGGAATTCAGAGTACATGTAGGAAGGCTAGTACATAGCATTGTGCATTCGCATACAAATGTGCATCGTATGCAAATTGCCACAAAGTTGAAGCATAGCACGTGCAGTTCGTGCTGAAAACAAAAGAAATTGGAAAAATGAGGCTTACATCGAGCACCACCCAAACCTGCACTTTAAAGAGTATTATGGTATTTTTAATAGTTTCTGGAGTGGGCAATTTGTTTGTGCTGGTGTCAAATCATACAGTATTACATGAAATACAGAATGCTGACAATAAATAAGCCAAGAGTTATTTGCAGAATTTTCACAGTCTGTGTTTTCTGAGCTAGTTTTCTGAGCTAGTTCTCAGTCAAATTTTCAGTCCTTCTGACTGGTAGACAAAGTGGTAAGGCAAAGGGAACTGGCAATTTCTAGTATGGAGGACACTCTGTTGTTTTTAATTTCAATAACAGCTCATTGCATAAAATTAGCGCCTTACCAAAACAAATCAATCTGACAACATCTCCTTCTGCTAAATTGCCATTACAAAGAGTACAGACTGGATTGTAATCACTGTCTTGAAGCCAGTGTAGATACGACTTAACTATACACTACATGAAAACAATAAAACAGGTAAACAATATCAGCAAAAGTATTTGTTGCTGGTTTATATGTTGTAGTTTAAAATGATCTTAGGTTAAAATGATTTTAAACTAGTTTGATTTGTACTTTTCTTTGTCTTAGGATTATGGTAATGAATCTGGAACAAAGAAAATCAAAACCAAACTAGTTTGAAATCATTTTGACCTAAGATTCATTTTAAACTACAACATATATGTGTACATGTAATGCACTTGAAAAGCATTCTTTCTGAACGTTAAGATGTACATTTGAACACTATCAGGGTAATTCTAGAAATTGGCTATTAAATGCTGGAAAACATGCGGTAAAGAGCCACTTACGACCGTAGTAAACAACACATGTCAAAACAGTTTATATTATTAAATGGCTTTCTATTAGGATAAAATTGACGCTTGCGACAGTCACTATAACAACAACAACACAACAACAACAACTTTATTTTCACCCATACAATCAAAAGAAAGAAATTTAAGCTTACATGAAATGAAATTAAGACTTAAATAGCAAAAAGAGTTGTTGTTGTTGTTATTGAAGGGCGAGGAATGAACATTATTAAATTTGCCTCGAGGTATAGTGTAGAATCGTCACATTGCGTTCAACATTCACAACTGATAGCGAAAAAACACCAGTCAATGTTTAAAGTTAAGCTTCGATAACTTACTTTGGGGTGATTTGAAACCAGACAATGTTCGCACACATTAACGCGATGTTCGAAGCAAAACTGCGTAGTGACCTTCTTCTTAGGACATTTACATAATCCCATGATTATTCTCTTCGATAAACTGACCACAGAGATCGGTCAGAAGCTAAAACTTGGACAATTTTTCCATCAAATTTGCCTCAAACTCCATGCCACGTCGCCATACTTTACGACTGACTCTCACCTATTTAGCTTTGCAGCCGAGCCTTGCTTCGTGACTTGGTTCCAGGTTCCACACACGGTCACACGACATGCTGGCTAATACCCCGCTAGCTCTAAAATCCCGGTGTGCGTGTCGGTGCGCGTGCTTATACAACATCGCAAAGATTTTTTGGCTGGCAAGCAAAAAAATATTGTGATAAATAAACGTTATTTTAGTTACTTTTGTGTATTTTTTTTTTGTAAAGAAGTGCGGAACTGTGGTGTGCTTATATATAGGTGGGGGGGGGGGGGGGGGGGGGGGGGGGGCTAGGCTTATAACGGGCATTTTGATTTAAGGTATTTTAAACTATCCAGCCGTTATTTCCTTTCAAACGGCGATGGTAGTCAGGAGTTCATGTCGCGAGAAGAGTACGGTGCGTACAGTGAAATCTCGGCCTCATACAGAGTTAAGAAACATGTCTTTGTCCTCGAGACAGTTCAAACCTAATCATCATCATCATCATCATCATCATCATCATCTTTATTTAAAAAACACGGTAAATACATCAGACATTAACAATTTAATATAAACTAGAACTTAATAAGAAACTATGTATGTAAATTAATCTTCTAAAATTTAAAATATAACTAACTATTAAAGAAAAGTAAACGAAAATAAAGCCTGTTTTACATGAATGCCGTGTCGGAATTAATTAAGAATCGTCGGAAATTAGTGAGGGATGTTGAAGGTGGGTGAGGGTTTTTTTTTAGCCGATTTTGGCTTGAAAACGGGTATAGATTTTGACAATTTTTGTCTGAAGTTGGGTACAGTTTTTAAAGGAGCCTCGAGAGCATAAAAACGTATTTCTATTTTCATCTTCAAACGAAAAAGAAAGAAAGAAAAGCCGACCAAAGAAAATATTACCTCGCTTGGGACCTCGTATCCCGTTCGCGTCTTCCCCTTGGACCTCTACCTTTGTTATAGCAAACTCTGTAACAGGTTTAGTGTTCGATAAACGAGTGACAAAGAGAGAGACCATCCGATTTATTATCCGGAATAAGTGATGATAGACTGGCACGACATTACAGCATCACTTTATCGTTACAACAACTTTGGTTTGCCGTTTGTTCGTTTGTTTATTCATTATTCATAACATTACATTGTTTATCCACTGTGGACATCGCCCCCGGAAACCCCCTGCACCCTCTTATACACTCGCAGATCACTGGACAGTCCCCTCGCTATAATCTGAGACCAAAAGCGCATACCACTATAGCGGCAAAAACCGACCGATTTGGCAGTTTGTCAGCGTAAAATATGCGCATAGAGCGCTCGTCATCTAGTCCTCGGTTATTTCTTCATACATTCATGCGTGTGTGTGTGTGTGTGTGTGTGTGTGTGTGTGTGTGTGTGTGTGTGTGTGTGTGTGTGTGTTATAGAGTAATTTATTATCATATTAAATTATAGAGTAACTTACTGTGAAACTATCTATTTGTTAGTATATATTTATTATCGACCTACACTGTAATTCAGCCATAGGCTGCGAGAGTGATAAATAAACAAATCATCATCATCATCATCATCATCATCAAATTCTTTTTAAATAACAAAGTATAATGAGGAAATACGGTCTTAATTTTCTATCGTATATCTGTTTTAACACCCGAGCGCATAATACAGAACATGTACACAAGCCCAGTGAAACGATGAGAGAAAACGTGCCAACGAGTGAACTTTCCAACGAAAAGTCTCCCAGTTGCTGTCAAATTTGATTTGTCTGTCCCTTGTGAAAAAAATTGAGTCTAAACATATTGAAAATTGAAGCCACTGCCCCGGTCACTTAAAAAAGGCCCTCAGACGGAAACACATGTTACCTAAATTAACTGTCCAGTTCACAGGCTTCCCAAGCTACATACGTGGTGTATGCGACAGCTTGTGTATACAGAGAAATGCATGGGAAACTTCGCTAAATGGGGTCGGAATGGCTTCAAATTCGGTACAAGACACAAGTAAACGACACATTTGAGGTAGGTAAACTTTATTTCAAAATAGATAGTTATTTACCCAATTTTAGAGAATCCGCGTTTTTCCCATACATTTCTCTGTATACACAAGCTGTCGCATACACCACGTATGTAGCTTGGGAAGCCTGTGTCCAGTTCAGTTTTCTCTGACATGCATTACATCAGAGCAGCCGAGCCAATGGCTGAAAAACCTCTTTGGGAAACCTTTCTTCACTCCTCTGTTCCACTGGTGTTTTAAAGCATAGAAGTCACCTCCCTTCAAAACATACACTCTTCCACCGTGCCATTGAAAAGCAGCATCTATGTCACTACTGGGGAGGCCTTTCCAGGATAAACCGATCATTTTTGGATATCCTTGGTCAACAGATTTATTGGCCCAGTTGTATCGCCAGTATTTGTCGCCTTTGAAGAAATAGGCGAGGTCAGTACCTGGACGATGCAGGGCTGCGTCCATGTTTGTGAGTTCTGTGGGTAGGTTGAGTTTGGTTATATTCAGTGGTCCTTTAATTGCAGCTTTATTATTGAAGATCCAGTATCTGCACAAAGAACAAATTAAAGTGAAATTGTGATCATGGTTAAAATATGACTAGACTGTTCATAGTCCCCTATTTTCCCGTGTGCTTGTCTAGTTCGATCGTTGAGTTCGTTTAGCTGCTATCTTGAATGTCACGGTGCGCTGAAAACTGAGGAGAGTACAAAAAATGCTTAGGGGGTGGATGAAAGAGAAGATAGCGTGGGCTACACCGGCCCTTTTGAGACACTCACAGAACGAAGTGAAGTAATGATTATCGTAGGCAGGAGCTTTGCTGCTTGTGTGTTACTCGGGGTAAGGGCAGTGACAAAATTAAAACGAAGATAAGTAGGCTTCACTCCTCAATATTCCTAGCTATACGCAGAGAGGAGCACGTGACTAACACGACGAGACCGAAGACTGTCCACTGTACCCCCTCTCCCTCCCCTCCCCCTTTACACCAGCCTCATTGCAACTGCCGTTGGAACTGAAACCACTTAATTAAATTGCGCGGCGGTATTCAGCAGCAGTACTTCGCTTTTAGGGAAGGCTACATTCCTCTTTATTAATTTACGTACCTCGATCCCTTGAAAAAGTAAGTCTTTCCGTTTTTGTGGCGTGTGAGTGCAGCATTGATGTTATCCTCCAGTCCCACCCAGTGGTCACTGATCTTTAATGTCATGGCGACGCCTGATCTATGAAGCTTCCAGAAGTAAGCACCACTAAAGATAAAGTGATTGCGATCTGTGGTCTTTACTGCAGCATCTATCCTGTCTGCAGAGCAGACCGCGTGAGGTACAGAGAGGAGGGGAGAGGGCGTAACTTGGTTAGGTGAACCTGACGGAACAAGAAAAGGAGAATTCAAAACTGATAAGAAAAAATGATGTTTTCAAGGAAATTAGTATTCTCTTATTGTTGTATGTGCAAACAACTGGTACCTTGCTCAGTCTAACAAAAATAGTTTGGCCATTTATTGTCAGTGGCTTTCGCGCAACCTCGTTCCCAGGGTCTCTCATCGTCCCGCCCTCTAGAGCTGGAGAAAACAATAGAACAAGCGACAGAAGAGAGGGGACAGGAAGAAGAGATTCTCTGGGGACGAAGATGGCTTTTGCGACTTTCTGATTGACATAACTGCTTGTCAAACTGAGCTGAATTTCATAGGGGAGGGAGACAGAAAACATACATACCGTAGTCTCCAGAAACGCTGAACCGTTTGTATTATATACCGACACCCTTTAATATGCTCGTGGTGGTTTTTCTTGGCGCTTGAGAAAGGTGGCGGCAAAACGAATCTTAACTGCAATGTCCAAAACTCGAAAGGAAAGAAAAACATTGGATTGTGCACACAGTTTTATTTTTCACCGAGTCGTCATTTTTGTTGGTTATTTAAAAATTAGTATTTAAAAAGAAAAACGCAAAATTGTTGATAGTGAACCACAACTGGAAGCTACTGACATTGTAGAACTTGTGATTGTGCATGAATCGAAAGTTTAACAATGGCCCTTATCATCGATGAGTACGCCACGCCAACATATCAGCGGTTTCTCGCTTTCTTGACCCTATAGTCTCGTTTTGATGTTTACGAGAACCTCTGACGACGATGAGCGTAAACATCAAAACGAGACTATAGGGTCAAGAAAGCGAGAAACCGCTGATATGTTGGCGTGGCGTACTCATCTACGATAAGGGCTATTGAATATTACGAAAATGTATCTAATTGTAGAAAAACCCTCCGGAAATGGAACTGAACCTCATCTTTCGCTATAAGACTTTCAGCGATGGATGTATATCTGTTATTCATTTAATCACAGGATAAGGATGGCTGCCCTAGTTTTCTAGCTCATTATGGTTATTTCTGGTAGCCAGTACTCTCCATTAATCCTACTGCTTATTGTAAATTCATGTAAATAGACTATAGAGCGTTTGCACATGACGTCATAGAAATTAAAAAATCTAAAGTATACATCCTACAAAGCTGTTTCTAACATGGTATGTGGATACCAGTGTTATAATCTTTCACAAAAAGTTTCAGGTTTTAACGATGTTTCGTTTTCGATTTATAAAGGTTGTAAATGTGTCACGCAATTCGTCACGCTATTTCAGATAAGCCGTGAAAATAAACAAAATTGAACTAGTTGAAAGTTATTAATGAATTATAGATGCTTATAAGCCCATTTCATGCCTCTTATAGTGAATACAATATTTTGTGATGAGATTTTTGGTGTTATTAAGACTTTGAAGTCTTTAAATTTTTGGCCGCCATATGTTGGTGTTCCTAACTGGAACACCAAGATGGCCGCTCCATACATTTCTTACTAAAATTGTCTATACTCATTCTCCTATAACTCTTGAATGAAATGCTCTTGCGCTTCAAACTTTGGCCCAGATGTGTAGTTTTGAACTCTCTACAATTCCATAAACATTTTAGAATCGAAAACTGCTTCTGGATATTGATATGACGTCAGTGAAAACGCTCTATAGAGTACAAATAAAATTGTTGTTGTTGTTGTTGTTGTTGTTGTTGTTGTTGTTAGAGACTCACCATATAGTTTTTGTATACCATCCATATCATCACGGTCTAACTGTAAGTTTGGTGTGTAGCCTTTGTAATACGGAAACATAACAGAATCACTATAAGAGGTGTGTTTCAGCCCAAGACTGTGACCCAGTTCATGAACGGCCACCCAGAGCAAATCCACCCCGTCTCCTCCATTGACGGTAAAGGTTTCGTCACCGTCAAAGTGTATGTCACCAGCGAGGCCAGTATTGTTGAGTGGAGAGAACGCATGCGCTAACTCCATCCCAGGTCCATCAGTTGGATAACCATCGCCATGGAAACCAGTGACAAACATGATGTTTATGTCAGCTTTAGCTGTGACTCGAGTGAAGGTCAGTTGACTCGCATTTGACCACATTTGCAGCGCTTTCGCTATGGTGATCTCAACATCTTCTCTGCTCAATTTTGCTGGAAAGTTTTCGATTGCGTAAGTGATGTCCTGGAACACAACGTTCTTTTTAAGTATAATGACTTTAATGGAAGTGTTAATTGACATGCAGTTTTTCTTTGAGCTCCTGTGGCAAGGGGTGCCTTACCCGGGGCGGAGGGGGGGACTCCCATATAAAAATGACCAGGGTGCTCGTCATGCCTTTTAGGGGTCAAAATTTGTAGATTGGTACTGATTAGGGTCCTTAATCTAAAATGACCACCGTTAGAATCATTGCGGTACTTTTTACATGTTTTAGGGTATTGAGCCGAAAAAATATGACAGAATATGACATGTGTTGTTTTAGAATTGATACCTCTTAGGGGAAAAAATTCTTTTGAGCCACGCCCATCAAACGAGATTCTGGTACCTTTTAGGGTGTTTTTCGTAAATTTCCGACGAGCACCCCGTCATTTTTATATGGGAGCCCCCCCCCCCCCCCTCCCCCCGTGCTTCATTTCATCACTGATAAATCATGATCAGATTGGATGCTGGATGAGATTACCATAAGAAAACTGGTTTGGTCCACACCTTTCAGTTTGTAACTATTCAGTGACAATAATGGTTGACTTAAGAAGAAGCTACAGTAGATGATGGACTCAATCTAGATCGAGAGACTAAATGGACCAGAAATGGTGAAAATGATCCTCGCGAAACATGTATCACTTATTATAACATATTAGATCGTTTTCTTGGTAAAAATGCAGAAACATACAACTACAAGAAATCATGCGCACCTTTGAATTCCAAGACGTTCCTTCTAGTATGTATCTCTTGCTTCGCTTTTCCTTGTGAAAATCCTTCGTACCGCATCGCTTCTGTTCATCCATCTTACGATTTTCGCCGTCATCTGTTGTTTTGCCTTTAATGCGCAAACTCGTAACTTGCTGTAATTGTCGCCCATCTTCATGGTCCCTTTGCATGATGGGAGTTGGCTTTTGATCCCACAAATCTGCAGGCGTCTCTAGGAGCATGCGCACTTCAGTGGCAGTGGGTGACAGGTAACCATAAGGCTTCACATAATCCTATCAAGAAAAGTTGTACGAATTCAATTTTGGCAATAACATGAATACGACATTAACAAGGATAGATTGCGAGTCTCTTACACAATAGTAATAGTAATGTATTTATCAGGAAGAGATCGGAAGAAAGCATGCATTATTATTAAAGTAATTATAATAGTGTGATAATAATCTTAAGTTTATAACATTTTAATATCCCACCTTCCCAATTCAACCTATGAATGAATGTGAACAGACCAGACCCAAAGCAACACCTCGGAACACTGGATACGAACGGTAATGTGGGTCTTTTAACGCCGGAATTTAGTGGTGACAAGGTGTAGAGAATAAAGGATCACCGTCCATTGACACGATCATTTGAGCTGAGACATGTTTACAAGATTACAAGCAATTGACAAGCAAACAAACAGATAAATAAATAGAATGTATTTTTCAGGACAAACCGTCAATGTAAATAACTTAATAAATTTCTTAGTCCGTTAGTTACAAATGCCCAGTATTTTTCATTACCGTAATAGTGTACATCGAAGAATTATAACCAATCAGGACTAGTAGAAAAATAATGAAATCGCAGTATACATACCACAAGTTTTCGATTCAATTTTGTCCTGTCCACTGGTTTTCCGATGACGAATTGAACAGTCAGCGTCGAAAGAGCAATTACAAGGAAAACGTTTTGAAACATGTGGACCATCTTGTACTGAATTTTCAAAAATAACGTATAACCTTTTTAGTGCTTTTGTTCCTCCTGGAAATCGAAGTCGGTTCAAGCGCAGGATTTCAGTTGTGAGCGGAGTGCTGTCAGTGTTCAGTATTACAACTGCGATGTTTCTGTCAGTCCTCTTCTCCCTTGTTTGAGTCATTTCAGTTAGAATAAGAATTTTTTTACTCTTTTATAGGGTTATAAACTTTCCATGAATAATATACACTTAACAAGAAGAACAAATGAAGTTTATTTTTATGCTCTAATCTTGGGCGTGTTTGTCGTTTGGTTAACTTGTTGCTGCGCGTTTTTTTTCAATTTTTAGCAGCAATATAATGACCTCTGGCCTTTCTTTGTGCACACTCGTCAAAGATGAATAAACTATAACAGTAGGACTCCTTCGAAGTTATTTCATAACCTCGTGGTACTATCAGAATTTCATGAACGTCTGCAACTATTTTTAGGTTGTTGTGAAATAAGTTTTGTTCAGGTTTTGTTTTATTTTGCTGACGAACTCTTGAAGGAATTCGCGCCATTGAATGTAAGCGATTCAGTCGACCAATATAGACTAGGCCCAATGACAACAAAGACTATTTGGAGCTGTTTCTAGCTTGTTAGGAATCTTAATGTAAAAAAAGACCAGAATTTCACAACTGAGTAAATTCCAATTCTTTTGCTTAATTTATTAGTAATTATCGTTTCATGTTTAGGTAAACCTTGCAAAGGAGATTATTTTTATCACAGACTTTAACATTTATATAATTCAAAATGATTCATTGTGTTAGAAAGAGAGCTTTAGTCAAGGAAAATGCTCTGTAGTTCGATTTTACTGAGATTCGGTAAAGTTTACCACAAGTTTACGGTATGATAAGTGTACACGATGGTTTTCACGGCTTGGGAGTCTTGAACTTCGCATCGTATAGTATTGGCCATGTAGTACCGGACCGCAAAAAATGTTAGTTTGTACACATCGCAGAAGATGTGAACATGGAAGGCCAGATCATTACGGATCATTTCGACCATCATTTTGAAACAGGGCTACACTGAACTTAAACCTGGTCAGTTCAGTTAGCTTTCTTTTACATTAAAATAGTTGTATGTCTTAGTTGAATACGAAAGGCGGGACAACCTCTATGCCTTACTGTTCAACAACAACAGCTCGTGATATATTGCCGTCGATATTACAATGTTCTCCAATCGATAATGCACTTAAGGTGAGGGAAGAATCAATCACAACAGGCTTTCTAGCGACACAGTCTTCGAAAGTCTATATTACGCGTTTACGTTTTACATTCTTCACTTGTCAGTTTTCTCATTTGAGTAGTGTACAGTCAAAAGTTTAAAAACATCGACTTGACTGAAACAAATTATACTGGGAATAGACTAAGTGGAAACAGTGCAATATTGCCACCGATATTGACGTATTATTGCGATGTACTCTAAGGACTGAATGCACTCAGGCTGATCGAGACGATCGAGAGAATTCACAACTGAGAAACAAATGTAGTCTTCTTGTCTGTTACGTGTTTACATTTCAAATTCTTCTCTTGCGAGTTTTCATATTTCAGTAGTGTACAGTCAAAAGCTTGAAAGCGAATTAAACTGCCGAAAAGACGAAGAGAGCCCCAAGTACGAAAGTGGTACACCGCAATATGGCGGACGCATTCAACTAATTTTCACCTAAATATTCTTTTCCCATAACTCGGTTTTTAAATAAAGATCGGGCCCCGTTTGTTTAAAAGGCGGATAGTGCTATCCACCAGATAAATCACTTTTCAGCGGATAACACAATTGATTTTGTTAATGCCTATCCACTGGATAGTGATTTATCCGGTGGATAGCGCTATCCACCTTTTGAACAATCGGGGCCAGGCTTCAAAATTTTGCCAAGTCGTTCATTTGGCATTTTTTGCAACATGTTATCCCTGATGTTGCTCTGATAGCCGGCAAAACAATCTGCTGGCGTACATGAAACGATCAATTCTTGAAAAGTTGAAAAGAGCAGTTGATTTTCATTGATTTTTCTTGTTCAGAAATTTTCGTTGAAGGAATTTAGCTCATTATTCAAAACCAAAAACAAGCTTGTTCAGTGTCCACATGCGTTAAGTCAAATATTTTACGAATTTCCTGGCTTTGTTATTGTGTTTTCAATTCATTTTACTTACGGATTTGGCAAACAATATGAGGAGTAGGTTTTGAAAGCAACCGGAAAATACTTCACGATTCTTTTGTGTGGTAAATAAACAGGAATAAATGTTGTAAGCCATTTCCTGAAACATTTGTTTACCATGGAAATGATTTTCATTTAATTGTGATTTTCGCTGTTATCAACGGGCTATTTAAAAATTGGGACAGACTATTTTAATCTTCTTTTTCTCCGGACCCATAACCGCAAATTACAAACTCAAAATGTAAATAATACCTTTCATTCGGATTTCATTCATAGTTAAATTTCTGACAGAGGTTCTTTGGTTATTGACCGAACTGTGTATTGCTGAGAGTCAACTGTCAAGACGTGCAACCTGCTAAATCTCAGTTTGCCTAATACTAGTACCGTATTTTCTCGATTAAACGCCGGGCCCCGAATAAACGCCGGGTATAATAGAGAAAGTTGTAAGTAAGCCCCTCAAACGTTTATTTGTGGTATAATAAACTTGAGATTTAAGGGCAAGGTACACGGCTGCCAGGAAAAACGAATAATAACCCTTTCTTTAAAAATGGCGGGCGAGAAAAAACTGCTCATTCAAAGAAACGCCGGGTCCACTAAGCCAAGTTTGAAATAAAAGCCGGGGGCGTTTAATTGAGAAAATACGGTAAGTGCACGTGCGTCGCTATGGCGCCCCTTTGCTTTTGTCTTTTTCTGTATTAAATCCCTAAAAAACATTTCCTGAAACATTTGTTTACCCAGATGATTTTCATTTAATTGTGATGCGTCGCTATTATTAAACGGGGTAAAATCGGGGCAGACTATTTCAGGCTAATAGATGCAATCAGTCTTTTTCTCCGGACATATAACTAACCGCAAACTCCAAACTCCAAATGCAGATCAGTAATACCTTTCATTCCTTAAATCCCTGACAGAATTAAAAAGTTCTTACTAACTGATTGCAGTGTGCATTGCTAAGAGTTAACTGTCAAGATGTGTACTCAACCAGTTTGCCCTGAATACCAGTATCTGTCATGATCTGTACGTGTGCCGTTATGGCGCCCCATTGCTTTTGTCTTTTTCAGCAATCCCTGAAAAACATTTCCTGAAACATTTGTTTGATTACCCAAATGATCAGTTTCATATCGTGATGTATGGCTATTGTAAATGTCTAAAATTGGAACAGACTATTTTAGTCTAATATGTGTAATTCCTCTTTGTCTCTAGGTCTAGCTATAACCGCAAACGTAGTCCGGCAAAGCTAAGCGTTAACTGTGGCGTGTATTCAGCCTATATCTTAGTTTGCCCAGTAACTGTACGTGCGTCGTTATGTCGCCCAATGGCTTTTGTTTTGTTCTGTAATCCCTGATTTTTTATAGATTATATTCTATTTTAAGGTCAGGTTTTTTTGGTGTGTGTGAATCCGAGTAATCTAAAATAGCATTGCATTGGCTCGTCTTCCCATTTTGTGAGGTACAACAACATATATAGTATCGATATAGTAAAACCAAAAACAAATACCAGAAATAGCTTTTCATTGTACTTTGCTGCACTGTTTCGGCTGAAATATCGTGTTTTCATGATTATGGCCAGGAGCTTGGTTTTAGCTTACTTTATTATCTTGAAATTCGAAGAAACAATCGCTAAAAGCGATAGAGGCAAAGAAATATGAACTAAACAAACAAAATAAAGTCTAGAAAAGTCAAAATTTCACAAGAATGGCAAGTTTGATATATTGACAGGCGGTCAATAAATCAAGTTTCATGAACTGTAATCCACTTCATATCCTTGCAATCCTACGCTTTCCAAACTCCTCCTTTTTTTCTTTGTCTATAGAATCTTTTTATCTAACTAAGTTGTATATTTGGTGGAATTTGAAGATATAACGTGAAAATAAGCGAAGCGAAATTTTGCTATTTCGGCGTGACACTGAGTGCCCCCTTAAATAGTCGAGCAACAACATAAACATGTAATTGAGATAAAGACCTGCCGCGCAAGGCATATTACCCTGGGGCCGGTTTCTTAAAAGTCCCGATAAGTTATCGGGCCCGAAGCTTCATTTAATAATTAGAATTTTTAAAATGGTGGCATAAGTGTTATCCCGCAAACCAACCTGACTTGTTTCGTCAAGTTAGAATTTTTATTGCTTAGATTTCTATGCCAACTGAATTTGAATCTTTAATATAAACATTGCGCTCATTAAATACCTTACCGGGTCCGAAAAGTTATCGGAACTTTCGAGAAACGGGCCCCTGATTTCAATAGCCTCATCAGTAAGTACAAGCGTCAACATAAGTGCCGAACTTAACAGCGCTTTCGACTGATGTCCAGTGAAAACGGGCCTGACATAAGCATAAGCATAAAGATCAATATTTTTCACTAACCCAAATTCTTTTTCTTCCGCTTATGCTATGCTTATGTCACTACTGAAAGCCAGGCTTTATTAGGATCAATAACGTAAAAAAAAAAGAACTCTTTCATGTGCATGGATAAATTTGGACATTTTTGTGGCTTAATTTTATCTGGGAAAACACCAAACAATGATGCGGAACAGTTGCGTGTCTCTAAAATTAGGTCCGTCCTCACAACGCGGCATAGACTGCTGGCTGTCCCTATTTGGATAGTCGAGTTGAGGGCTGATGACACGCGTGAGCGCGAGGGGGCGAGGAGACATTCCTGAAGAAAAAAATGATTATTCCCTTATTAGATATAACATTAACGTTACTCGCCATCAGAGTTGTTAAACCACAGCTCGTTGTTAACTGGGTTTACACATAAAACGAATTTTTCCTGATATATAACTTCAACTTTATTACTTCCATCACTTTCATACAATATAACATCGTACCATATAACATTGTACTTTCATACAACATAACATCGTTTTTATACCTGCAGCGATCCGACAGATAAAAATATTGAAACAGCAAACTATTGTTGCGATACAGAGACAGCAAAGGAATGAAAGGGGTTTGCATGGCGCAACATGGCTTTCATAGAAAAGGCGTAAGTCAAATGGCGTTGATCGTGTGTTCGTGCGTGCTCCTCGCGCGACCACCTGTCAGTGTGGCCACGCGCGGTGATATTTCCCGTCAGAAAAAAAATGTTCTTGTTCTTGTGTTTTCATTTGAGATATTCGCAAGCAAAAGAACTTCTAAATTATCTCGTGGACTCACTATCAGTTAACGAGAATCGAAGATAAGGTGAAAGACGGGATTGCTTTTTGTTTCTTTTATATCCCTGAGTATCAACCTTGATTTTGGCGAATGAAAGTTCCTTGAGGAATGTTGTCACCATGCCAAAAAGGAAAACTTCAACAAACTTGCTGACGTCAATCTTTAAGGAAAGAAACAACTGCTTGAGCCGTTGTGAGAAACACTTCAAATGGCGCCGGATGCACAATTAATATCAGAGTGTAATCTTAATGTTCGTTTGTTGACGCACGTTTAAATGCATACTCGTTGGAAATCTAAACAAATTGTGATTGACACAATAGTTCATGATAAGGGGAGCGGGGGACCTGCATTGATAGGGTTTCTTTCAATCTTTGATATAACGTACGTCCGATGCGAACAAACAATCATAAACATTTCATGACATGACACAATCGCCATAATTTTGAAATATTACTCGCCGTATTATTGTTGTTGAGTTGAGTCTTTTTTAACCTCTTTTTTTATGAGGGCTCCGGGTCCAGGATTCTCGGACTAGTAGTTATTGTACAGTTTTAACACATGCAGTTAACAGTTCACTTTCGAAGACAATTTGTATAAGTAGTATTGGTCTATGATGATATGTACACGTAGTATTGGTCTATGATGAGATATTTTTACAGCCATGCTCCGTCACGCGTGACCAGTAATCACAAGACTGAAATGAACATTTGAATATTTCTTTGTAACGTCCGAGATTTGAATGAAACCTTGAATATCTCGCTGGAAAACACTTTGAAAGTCACGAGTTAACGGAAAAATAACTTCGCTACGCGCATTAAAAAACAAATATTGTTCGGATATGTAACATTCCAAATAAAATGATACTTTGTTGCTCTTTGTTTCCGAAAACGCGGTAAAATTCTTACGGGAATTCCGAATCTCGGAATGAATTTACAAAACCGACGCGTGTACTTGAAAAATCCATTCAAATTTTCAAAAATACTGGTCACGCGTGACGGAGCATGGCTGTAATAGCTAGGGGATTTGATATACAAGTATTTTATAAGAAAAAGCTCAACTATATCGAATAAGAGAAGTACTGAGGTGTACAATACCCAGGCTAAAATCAAAAGAAAATGAAGTGAGGAATGACGTTCAGTTAGTGCCATAGTTTAGTGGTTTAGCTTTTGGGTAGCTTTTGATGGCTTCCGAGTCAATCAGATATTTGAAGCACCGGCAGCCTGATTTTTGTGAGCCGGCTAATCTAAAATACCAGAACTCCGTTTTCGTGGTTATCAGTTTAACCGGTTTTAGTCTGATATATTGAAAGATCATTCACATGCATGATAAAAACACCTTGTGGCCAGCAAAAGCTAAAACTTTATGATGGAGGGAAGTTCCGGATTAATCGAGCTACGTAGCTTATAATCCAGTTACAAGTTCAAGTTGGTTTACGGCCATCACATATTTGATATGGGATAATTTTTGTTAAACTGCGTAGACCAAAAACAATCTGATTTGTTGATGAAGCAGGCTTCCGAGCCCGGGCCATTCACCCTAAATCGCACAATAGACCTGGAACTCTCAAAAGTCACCCTAGCCAGAAGATAACTAATTTGTGGTGTTGCATAATACTTAAAGCATTCAATTTTGAAGGAAAACAAAGTCAATGTCATTAACCATAAAGATTTGATCCAGGGCATACGACCACGCTAACATTGCACAAGATTGCTGATTTTGCTTCCATGGCCTAAAAGGATAAGCGAACAGGGTTACTTTGTACTGTTTTCTTTCGATATTCAATAATATAATATATGATATGATATATATCAATGCAATTACTAGCTGAAGCTGGTATCGTGGCTTTAGCGATTTTATTTACCTAGTAAAACATAAATGGCCTCCCACTCGTTCCGGCAATGCGTTTGTTGTTTTTTTTAATAGTTTTTTTTTTACTCATCTACAGACATTCTCTTACATGACGAAGTTCGTTCTGTAGCAATATTAGTGTTATCAATTTCCTACCAGATGATTGCTCTAGCTTGTTCTGTTATTTTTTAATTTGAGGCATTTCGCAAACAAAAGAACGTCTTCTAAAATTATCTCGCGCGCTCCTATATATCAGTTAACAATCCGTGAATAAAGTGAAAAACGGGGTTGGCTCACATTCTTTTTTTGCTTTCTGTTTCTTTTATCACGAACATGATTTTGTCAAATGAAAGTTATATAATAGAGGAATGTTGTCACCATGCCAAAAAAAAAAAAATCTTCAACAAACTTGTTGACGTCAATCTTTAAAGAAAAACAACTGACTGAGCTTGCGAGAACTACTCAGTCTTGCATTTCAAATGGCGCCGGATGCACAATCAAATACAGAAGGGTGTTTATTTAAATTACGTACTCATTGCATTGGAAATCTAAACAAATTGTGATTGACACCATCGATCATGATAGGGTCCTGCATTGAATGTGTTTCTGAGAACCAAAAAAAACCCATAAAGATTCCATCAGACATACGTAACTACACAACGCTAACTGACAGAGTCCGATTTTGTGTTACTTTTGTTTAAAGGTTATGATAATTAGCATTTTAAACGTTTTCTTTTTACTATGAGAGCTCGGCGTCCAGAAATCTCGAGTCGGCAATTATTGTATTGGTCTATGATGAGATATTTGAGTAGCTTAAGCTGGGATTAAGGATTTGATTTTATACTCACTGGTAATAAAAAAGCTAGACTATATCGAATAATGGAAGTATAAAGTACACCTAATATTCAAAGAAAAATACGGCTTGATTTACGATGAACGACGTTCAGTCAATGTTACAGTTTAGTTTAGTTTAGTTTAGTTTAGTTCAGTTCAGTTCAGTTTAGTTAGTTTAGATTAGTTTAGTTTAGAGATGAGACTTTGATGGCTTAAAGTGCATTTTTTGAAGCACAGTATTCATGTTGTGAACCGGCTTGACCTAAAATACCAGAACTCCTTTTTTGTGGTTATTTTAACTGGTTTTAGCCTGCTATTGAAAGATCATCCACATTCAGTGATATAACACCGTCTTTTAGCAAAAGTACAGTGCTAAAGCCGGAGGATTGTGGCCTGTAGGGAAGTTTCGGAGTAAACTTAAATCTAATTTTCATTTGAAGGCGGTTTTCTATACCATTACATATTTCATGGCATAAACTTTGGGCCCAAGAAAACTGCGTAAACCGAAGACAACTGCGGGTCTCATTTGTTGATGAAGCAGGCTTCAGCAGGCCATGCAACATGACACTGAATAAACAGGCCTGCAACTCTAAAAGGTATAACTGATGTCAAATAAAAAAAAAAATTAAAAAAAATATGTCACCCTGACCAGGAGCGCTTTTATAAAAAAATAATAACTAATTTAAGGTGTTGCATAATACTAAAAGAATTCAATTTTGCAACAAATCGAAGTCAAGGCCCATTGCATTTAAAAATGAAGATTTATCCAGAACATACGACCATCCTTACATTGCACAAGATTACTACTGATAATTTGCTTTCACGGCCTATAAAAGAAACATGGAGCCGGCGAACAGGGTTCCTTTGTGATATTTTCGTTCGATATGCAATGATACGCACACCATATATACAGTATCAATATATACACTTCTCTAGAAGCTGGAATATAATCGAACAAGATGTTTCTAGCTGGCGATTTTATCAGTACATGGTAAATACTTGGCCTCCCACTCGCTCCGGCAATGCGTTTGTTTGTTAATAGTTTCTTTTTCCACTGATTATGATCAGAAATTCTCGGTACACAACAAAGTTCGTTGTAGGGCAATATAATATTATAGCCTTGGGTATCGATCCAAGTCTGAGTAAACCGAGGGTGACTGACAGCCGGCCTGCATCGACATCGATATCTTAATTATATCCTGTATACATGTTTCTGTAAAATTAAACCAGTTCTTTGTTAATTTAAGACTGGATTTTTTTTCACATTGGGGCACTGAGGGTCAGGGCTTTAAAAAAGCGAGTTTCAAATGAAGATGTTCTAATTTTGAAGCAACGTTAAGTACTTTATTTAGTGTAACATGAAGTGCAATCTATCTATAACTCTCCCATCTCCCATGTGTGAGCCGGTCAAGAAGTACACTCCAGCTACGCTCTCCAGCCAAGTCGGCATATAAACAATACTGCTCGCTTCCCCCAACAAGTTGCAAGTGCAGTAGTGTCCCATCATGAAGGATACAGATATATCGGTGAAAGAGAGGATATATATTTCTGGTTCACAGTATTTTGTAAACAATAGGACATCGAGGGACAGGACAGAAATTACGGTCGAGTTTCAAATGAAAAAGAAGTGTAATATCTTGAAATAGTGTAATCTGAAGTAAATTAAATATATCGGCTCTTTTCTGTTTTCTGTAGGGTTTAACCTAGCCTCTTCCAGGCGTTCAGTTAGTGGGGCGCGAAAGAAAAATCGGGCGCAGGAGAAAAAACCGAGGGGAGGCTGGGGAGAGGGGGCGAAAGCTCCCCTCGTTTTTTTTCTCCTGCGCCCTATTTTTCTTTCGCGCCCCACTAACTGAACGCCTGGAAGAGGCTAGGATTAACCTATCCGGCGGCATGTGTCAGTAGCCGGTCAGAAACTATGTTACAAACCGAGTTTGGTGTTGAGCCGCTCTCGGGTCTGACAGAAACATAGCAGAAATACATTGGAAGCCTCTCTCAAATAGCGGCGACTGGGTGATAAGTTCATCTAGAAGGACAGTGCTCACTATAATAACACTGATAACTTTATTCAAGTGTTTATGGATGATTTATATTAGTTTTTAACAAATTCATTGGGGACACCTAAAGAGATTGACATGAAATATCTTTGAATACTTCAGGCAAATAACGAAATTTAAAAGTATAATAAGCCAACGCCCTTACCGGAATAAATTAGCCTTCAAACTATAGAAATTGACGAAATCTAGAAAGAGAGAGAAGCATGCAATGCAAATATTCTGCCGATCCGTTACATCAGTTTGATAGCCGAAGCCGTCGTTCCCTAAAACTTTATGCTCAAAGCCGATCAACAAGTTATTTGTTAACCGTTGCGGATGAAATAAAAATGTCTTGACCCAAATGCATGCAAATGCCGTGTATGTTTTTTAGAAAAAAAAAGGTCTTCTTGAGTATAGTGCAAAGGGTCGTCTTGCAAGTGAATGTCGACGAAATATTTAAGCACGGCATGTTGACCGCACGTGATCTCGGCTGTGACGAAGAAACAACAGGTCCGGTTAAAACCAAAAAACGGACCCAAAAACGGAACCTGAATTCTGTAATCCGCTACAGTTGGTAGGATCCACAAATCCGTAAAATTGCTCCTGAATTTTTCCTATTCACCCACCTTCTATAGAAGTTGTCTTCACCAGTTATAAAACGCTCGTTGGGTTTACCGCACCGTTTTGGAATCTCGTGAATTTTACTACTTCAAAACAAGCGACGTCGACAGTCGACGTGACCACCAATATGTGCTGATGCTCTGAAATTATGAAGCCGTGTTGATTGAAGCGATATGAAAGAATATCATTTCCTGAGTACGTGGCTGCCTTTAATTTCTTTAAAGTACTTAGAGCTAAGTAGATTCGGCCGTCGTTCTCACATAACATTATATATCATATGCATGCTTCCGATCCAGTAGTCCCATTATTGTCCGGGGAATGGGTGGGGGGCATGGGTGGTCTCACATAAAATTGACGGAGATAATCGTCGGAAATCGGTTGAAAAGAACCCCTAAAAGTTCGCGGAAAGACGTTTTGTCGGTGTGGCTCAAGTTAATTTTTACCCATAAGAGGAACCGTTTCTTTCTGACGAGTTGTTCCTATCATCATTTTTATTCTGGTTTAAGATTCCCTAAAAGGCATCAGGAGAACTCTAACAGTGGTCCTTTTCGATTCAAACACCCTAACACTACGAATTTTGACCCCTAAAAGGTACGACGATCACCCCGTCACTTTAATATGGGAGTCCCCGCCCCCGGGCATTAATGCCCCGGTTCTTCCTAGAGTACATTCACGTGACGATAAGAGACCCTAACTTCTCAATACAGGAACAGGGATAGCCAGGTAACGCCATTCCTACCCTGGTTGCCAGGGTAGGAAACAGTGAAAACCGGCGAGTTTGAGCGGCAAAGCCGGGACAACGAGGCGCAAACGAAAACGTCCGTCTCGCGAGAACGGACCTATGGATCCAGGGTGCGCCATTCCCCGTCAAAACAGCAAAACTATTCAGACAAATCGTCCCTTAAAGTAACACCAACATATAAATAAGGTAGATTAACAGAGCCGATTAAGTATAATTGAATTACCGAATCTTCTTCTCTTCCAGTTTTAATCGCATCCAAACAGTCTCATTTAATTGTTTTGACTCACGGAATCGCACCGCTGGTTACGGTCGGTTACGTGTAGCTGGGATTTGTACGATAAGATAATAAAGATGTGGGGATTTATTTGGAATCTGGATAGTACCGAGTTCAGTTCGAACTCTAGTAAGGTATTTTTTTTAAAACTGAAAAGTTGACGCAGCACGCAAAATCAAATTCGCTATTAAATTATACGGGAGACAAAACCGGTGCTTCACTAAGGTTATGATCATTGGCTCAGCTGCCTTGTTTCGAGGCCATCGAGTCGCGTCGTATGGCTCGCGGTGAAAGCGAACCGCCCGTCGGACTATCGTTTATTTTTATTATTATTTTTTTTTACAGCTGTGATTATATTCGCTGGCAAAGTATTCGGCTAATTACATATACAATTAATTTTAATTATAGTGATACTGCTTCAGTTGCATTTATACACAATAGCAATTCCAGACCACCGAGACTCGGCTTTTGTCAATTGTTTTGTAATCGTTAAACTGGAAACCATACAACAGCTCCTTTGATATTCTTAATTTTAAAAGGTCTGTCATAAATAGATGGTCTAAAGCCGTAATACTTTGTTGATTTAATTTATACATGTTTACGTTTAGCCACTGACCTATTATCCGTTAATTACATGGATTCATTGGATCAGATCGGCAAGTTGCGATGCAGCCACACTCTTTTATTCGCCAGTCAGCAAATGTTATTAGTTCTCGATAGAAATTAGTCCAATGAAAAACAATGCGAGGTCTAGCGGGTAAATGATATTGCGAAACATAAATGCTTTAAAAAATTCTTGGCATACATGCCAACAAAATCATTCCATCCAATATGAACAAAAATTCCGATATTAAATGTTTATTAAAACTAAACATGTGAGAAGAATTATATTACGACTCATCACGCTTAAACAGGAACACGTACTTATAACGACTGAGGAGTTTCAGTGACGGAGCACGACATCCTCTTATCACGTACGTACGCCTAAAATCGTTCTAAAACGTGTTCATTTTAAAAACAGATAAATAAGGTGGAATTTATTTTCCATTGGTGTACATATTTCATTCAGATCGAGGTGAATAAATTAGAATATTTTTGAGTAGCAAGATCAATATAACTAGAACAATATACCATGTGCTCTTTCATGTCTTTTGCCTATTTGCAAAATTAAAAGAAAAAAAAAATAACTTGTTCCCGTTTGAGCTCGAAGCATCCAGGAAATTAAAGTCACCGCATTACCCACTGCATCTCCTAAACCCCCAAAAAAGGCCAGCTCAAGAAAAGAGGCAGGCGCGGGATGAACCGGGAAAAGTGCAATTACCCACGGCCACTACACTGTACTACTACTGTGAATTTTGAATGACACGGTATGATTTAACTGGTGTCGCAATTTCCCGTCAACCACACACCGTTCCTTCATGTGTTCATCCAGGAGTGTTCATGGTCCGATTCCGAATTTTTGCCACGTCGAGGCATTAAAAATACACGTCTTTAGTTTTTCCTGGTATCTCTTTTGCGAATCTGGCAATAGATCGGCTTGTTTTTATTCGTGCAGATAAGTCATAAAAGTATAACTTTTCTAGAAGGACCTAGAAGGTCCTGGACATAGATAGTAAAAGCACGTCTTCATGGTCTTTGTGCGGTGCTTGCTCATGCGCAAAGACAAAATAAAAACTTATTGCAAATTTCTTCGATAACGAATGCGTCACTCTTACCCACGTATATAAAAGACAAAGGTTAACTATGTTGTGCAGCTATGCTATGCTAACATGTAAATATCAGCTCCTCGAGTTAAGTTGTTTGTTTTGACAAGATACGTTTATATTAACATATCATCACGAAAGATGGTGACCGCAGTTGTCAATCCAGCGAGACTGAAGCCTGACGGATCTGATATTTGATTTCGCCGGTAAGACAAAGCCCAATGACGTAAGTACATATCTGGCTATTGTCCTTGACAACAAAAGCCCCTCACTAAAATACCTATCAATTTCACTACGAGCGACCTTTATTTTGACGACCTTTAACTTAACGCAGCTTAACGCAGTTCCCTTTTTTTAAAAAAATTCCGAAGCTGAAGTGTGGTTCTCGATAAAAGCGCCGTTTTCAGTCATGTGTTCAAATTTCACGAAATTGTAAGTTTGTTTTCGAGGAAATAAAGCGGAAAGAACTTAAAAGTCGGACGTCCTTTGCAAGGCGCGGCTCGCGGCTGCGGTCGCGCGTCACGACTGACGTCACATGATGTAATGAAATCGAGAGATTTTAGGTATAAAGGCATGCGATTTGACTGAGTTGAACAGTCTTCCAAAACGACCAACTATAACAGGAACAACAAGCAGAAAAGTACGAACAACTGATAACTCAATTGAAACTCGTAACCAAGACAGTTTGGATATCTAAACACAGTGAGAATGGAGGCAAGAATTTTACTTTTTGCAGCAGTCGCAGTGGCTGCAGTGTTTACTTTTGTTCATGGAAAGCCGTTCAGAAGAATCGTTGATGTTGAAGTAGAACCTCAGGCAAAGGAATCTGAGCTAGTGGTGAGTAAATTTGTTTTTCCATTTGTGCCACGCAGTTAGATGAAGGTTATTATTTACAGAATGTGCTGCAGCATTCGTGACCTCCACGCTTCTGTAAGCAAGAATCCATTTTGTAAGTAAATTTTCGCGTAGGTTGTAAATTTTGCAAAGATTAACGTCGCGTATGAAGTAAAGAAAAAACGAAACACCTGTAAAGCAGCCTGCACGCATAGATCTATCATTTTATCTTTCAGCGGCCTAAATCAACGTGAACTTAATCTTTCAGTCACAAGTGGACTGAATTAACTTGAAAATTGCTCAGTCATCGAAGGTCAATCTTCGCCTTTCGAGTTGCGCGCAATATTCAAGGCATTCCCAGTGGGACATTCCACTATTTTTCTTCACCACCTTTTGGTAAATTATGGAATCCTTAAATTCAAAGCCACACGAAATATCAGACAAGCACTGACTCTAGAGTTAGATCAATTTATTTTTGTCGACTAAGAAGTAACATGGCCGCACAGAAACTCGCTGAATACACTGATTGCTTATATTCCCCGTCGTGCGCGCGTATGAAAAGTGACACGGATGATAGACTACTTTGAATCAATAAACGTCCATGTTAAGGTGCGGATATAAATGGTTAACCTTTTCACTCCCGGGGTCAATAATGAAGACATGTGGTTCTAATATTTCAGTCTATGAAACCTCTTCAGCAGTACTTTTGCATGGTACCATTTGTTTTTCAATAATTTACAAAATGAAAATTCGGATTTTTCTTGAATTTTGATTTTTGGCACTCTTGGCCAGGTGTTTAAATAAAAGGGTTTAAGCATGATTCGTGGGTTATAGCCGGAAAAGGAGGGAACATCACGCGGTTCTATTGAAATGTTCCGATACGTACGTGACTCCAGCCCCAGAACCAATCGGATTCATGCTTCTTGTCTTGATTCGTAACTACAGAAAATTAATACTGATCAGTTGTTGACTATGGGAAATGCTTTTCCTTTTCGTCAATGTTACGGCGGTGGCGATCATACAAGCTTAAACAGGTAGTGATATGCACGGTCGTTAGAAATCATTGGTAACTTTTAATATCTTCTGTTATTTGTTTTGCAGGATTATCTGATGAAGTACGGCTACCTTGCCTATCCAGATCATAAAAGCGGCAAATCAATGTCGATGGAGGAATTAAAAGCGGCCGTAAAGAAAATGCAGCGTGTTGCGGGGTTGAAAGAAACCGGAGATATCTCTGACCCCAAGACACTTGCTATGGTGAAGAAGACGAGGTGCGGGGTGCCAGACTTTGGACCATCGGATAATGCGCGGAGGAAGAAAAGATACGCCCTTGAAGGAAGCTACTGGAGGAAATCTGTAAGTCATCTATAAAATAAAACTTGAATAGATCGCCGATAGACTGGTTATGAACATAGAAAATCTAGGGCAGTGAATAAAAAAAGAAATTAATAATACTAGTTAAGAGTTTCTTTGCAAAAAAAATACTGAAAAATAAACATCTCCTTAGAAAGTATTGCTCAAATGTTTTTTTTTTCAATGTCCACACTTTAGGATTTCCCTCACAGACTCAACAGTACTACTGGAAGATTCCTCTCGAATACTATCATTTAAATAGAGACTCGAATTTTGAGACGTCTTCTATGATTTAAGAAGGTTTTTGATGCGAAGGAGTTTCGAAAAACTGAAGATACAATCCTATTCCTTTTCACAGTCAAACAGCAAAACACCGGCAGACGATTTTCGTTAGAGGTCATTTCGGTTACTAATTAGATATTTCTGTTTGTGATTTCACAGGAACTTACCTACAGAATTGAAAACTACACACCCGACCTTCCAAAGGAAGACGTGGACAAAACATTCGAAAAGGCGCTTGAGATGTGGGGAAGTGCAAGCGGCCTGACATTCAAGCGAGAAAACGACCTCAGCGTCGAGCCTGACGTAAGACTGTTTTTCGTGACTGGTTACCATAACGACACTAGACCAGCGGACGGTCCTGGAGGCGAATTAGCGCATGCGTTCTTTCCTGGCGCAGACAACACTGGTCTTGCTGGTGACATACACATAGACGATGACGAGAAGTATGCCATCGATGGAGAGAATGGTATAGATTTACTGTGGGTTATGGTTCATGAGCTTGGGCACAGTCTTGGGTTGGATCACACATATCATCCAGATTCGGTCATGTTCGCGTATTATACCGGGCATATTCCTGATCTAAAGCTGGACACAGACGATGTTGATGGAATTCAGAAATTATACGGTAAGCTGGATGAACATAATTCTTTATTCCGTTTCTTCTGTGGTACTGTACTAGTAAATTTCTGCCGAAACCATTGTAGGATTATATGCATTAAATCCAAATTTATTCATGCTTGATTTCTAATGAAATCTTTGTCAAAAAACTTTAAAATTAATTGCTAAATTCTTGGCATAACAACGTTTGTCTGTTTGTTTGATTTTGTATGTTTTCAATTTGCTGCATATTAACTTAAAAGTCAGAAAATCGTTGTACTTAATCAAATTATTTTTTTTGATTTACAGGTCTACCTGGAGTTGAGCGAGTGACTCCTTCACCTCAACCAACACCAAAAACATGCAGTGATGTCAAACCTGACGCGGTGGTGACAACAGCAGATAAGAGGACGTATATCTTCAGTGGAATCCACTTCTGGGAGGTTAAAGACAATGGTGGTGCTGATGGTCCATTTCAAATCAAAGATTACTGGCGTGACTTGGAAGAGAACATTGACACTGCTTATACAATCCAGAAGTTTGGACAGACGATATTTATTAAAGGAAATAGGTAAGTTGGTCACAATGAATTTCGCTGTCAGTTTCCCTTCAAGTCTCTTCATTCATGGAAACGGAGATTTGGGTTAAAAACAAATTCCAAATAAACTAATGAGCCTGCGGTTCTTGAATTGTGATGTGCCACACAACACCACCTACCATCATATTAGCTGGCATGAAAAGTCTAGGGACGCTTACGCTATTTTTCATTGAAAAACTTTCATGCATATGTCGTTTCCTGGTTGCTTTCTGTCTGAAGTCGAAGTTCGGTAAAAAATACCGCGAGAACAAGATTGACACCTTGCGATAGTTTGCCTTCATTAATTACAATAAAAGTGTAATGCAAAATTTAGTTACCGTATTTTCTCAATTAAACGGCCTCGGCGTTTATTTCAAACTTGGCCTAGTGGACCCTGCGTTTCTTTGAATCAGCAGTGTTTTTCTCGCCCGCCATTTTTTAAGAAAGGGTTATTATTCGTTTTTCTTGGCAGCCGTGTACTTTGCCCTTAAATCTTAAGTTTATTATACCACAAATAAACGTTTGAGGGGCTTATTTACAACTTCCTCTATTATACCCGGCGTTTAATCGAGAAAATACGGGTAATCAAACTAATTAATTTTTTTATTGTCTCGCTAGATTCTGGGTGTACAAAAACAAGGAAAGAACGTATGGTCCTGCTGATATCTCAGAACTTGGATTGCCTGAGGACCTCGCCAACATGGATGCTGCGCTGGAATGGAGACGGAATGGCAAAACTTACTTTTTCAAGGGCAGCAAATACTGGCGGTACGATAGAACCCGGGGCAAAATCGACGACGGATATCCCAGGGATATGACCGTCTGGAGAGGAGTTCCTAATGATATCGATGCGGCGTTTCAATGGAAGAATGGCAGATCGTATTTTTTTAAGGGAAACAAATATTATGCGTTCGATGACAATAGAGTGAAAGTATTAGAAGTGAGTGAAAATCCTTACCCGAGAGATGTTGCTTCTTATTGGATGGGGTGCACTAATCCAGATGTTAAAATTAACCCAGTAGGCAGCGGAGCTACTTATGGAATGCTGCCGAATGTGCTCGTCTTTGTCGCGTGTTTCTTCATCACGTGGTTGTTTTAAAGGCTGAAAAACAGAACAGATAAAAAACTAAAAGAATACAAAAATATAGATAAGATAAATTTGTTGTGAAGATAAGGTTAATTATAAATAACATGTACAGTACGTCAGTTCCAAACGTAATTTATTTTTTACTGTATAGGTTTGTACTAAAGATATTTATTTATTGAGATGTGAATATTAATTTATTGTAACTTTCATATAGCTCGAAAAATACAATTCAGGAAAATAAACAATTTTAAAAAAGTTATGTTCTTGTGCGCATGTTTATGTGTAGGCAACAAAGCATGGAGGCATGAGTGGGGAGGGGAGGCTGGGTAGATGCCCGGTTTTTTTTTCTTGGGGGGTGGGGGGTGGGGGGGGGGGAGAGACGTCAACAAAGTTTTTTGGGGGGATGCTCCGCCACGAGGTCAATACCCTTACCCTTTTAGGTATCGTTTTTGAGAGAAAAGATCACCCTTTCATATACTTTCCATAATAAATGGTATCCCTTTATACCAACAGAAGAAACACCGCATCTCTTTACTATTTTAGCCCCCGTCGAAGGTTTGTGTTTCAAACCGAAATATCGGGCACAAAATATATATCTTTTATTTTACTTTATTTTTCTTGAGTCAATCTTTTCTCGGCCGTACGGATCAGTTTGCCGTGTTATTTTACATTTATTCAAGTTTTTCTACTGATCCAGATCTTTGTCACAGATCCGGCACCTCTCATTGGTTTGTAGTTGTGGTTTCTACTGTTCATTGTCTTAACTTCTCTTTACTATACCTTTGAAATAAACTTATTGAAAGATATCCACGGAAAAACAAAAACACGTTGTGGCGGGAGTCAAGATACCTAAATGGCAAGTTTTCTCTACCTTTCTCTATACTTCAACCGAATCCCTACCCTGTTATATACCTCCAGCCTAAAAAATTCAAAGGCTCCTTGCGAGCCAAGTCGTGAATATGAAACAAACATCGGACCTTTTCCTACCCTACACAAAATAGGTCCTCTTAGATTGTACATATTATGACTACTTCCGTTATGTTGCGGATGCACGTAACAATATCTTTTACCAAACAGAAGAAGGACCTCTAAAACCTTCGTGTGTATACGTAGCTGAGGGAGTCCTAGATTAAAAAATCATTTTATTTCTTCTCTCCCATCATTAAACCCCTTGAAATTTCATTCTCAGACTCATTAATTAATGTTGGAAATTAATGTTTAATGAGTGTTTGGAAATCAGTTGAAACACTCCTCATTTTTGCATCCTTAATTTCAGCTGTAATTTCTCCTTCTAAAATCATTTTGTTTGAGAAGTAATATCAAACATGACAGTGTTTCATTAGATTTCCAAACACCGCTGGGTTGAAAAACGAGGCGGCGCAGCCGAGATATTTTTAACCTACTTCAAGATGTTTGGAAATCTGATGAAACACTGTGTCGAATATTACTTCAAATTCATACTCATTCATTCAAATTCATATTCATAGTTTGTGTTATCCGCCTCAGCCTTCGGCTTCGGCAGATAACACAAACTTTGGCCTTGATAATTATCGCTACCATGCTCAACCTCATCCAATAATTGTTCTCCACCGAGGTGTATAACGGCTGGGTACCAGCGACATAATGCTGGGGGATCTACAATTAGTGCGATGCCTAGCATCCCAACCATCCGGCATCCCATCCATATTAGAACTGGTATCTCTGAGGATAATTTTAAACCTCAGATTTAAAAACGTTTCTTTTTACGCAAGCTTTTGATAGCCCTTATGCATGTTTACGTCAGACTAGCTAATTTCCCCCCCAAGCCTCGCTTTCGAAGTGTAAACCTGCGACAATCTTATATCAATGTATTCTCAAAGGAGCCAAGTTGAAAAGAATACCCACTCAAAAACAACATGAACTTGTCAAAGGTTTGCAAGGAATTTCGTCTGAAACGAAGCTTGGAGGTGAATTTTGAGCTGGTGACGTCATCATGCATAAGGCCTATACGTAATCTGGTATTTATAGTCTGTTTATTGTAAAGCGCCTTAGGGCGTTGGGATTTGGCGCAATATAAAAATTTAAATTGCAATCCAGAGGGGAGTAGCAATATTCCTCATGGCATATGAGCCACTTGTGGCTCGTGTGTAGCCTACGCAGACGTCCTTAGGGCTCGTCACGCAATCTTTCCTATTGCGTGACGAGCCCTAAGGACGTTGGGAATTAGTGAAACGATTACAGTCTTTTGATTAAACGTTGTCATTGATCAGTCTCATCCCTAAATCAATTCACATTCAATAGCTGCATATTATCAAAATACGGAACGTCCTATACGGAATATGCATCGAAGCGACTCCGGCTTGTTGTCTTTGCGTAACACGCGAAGACAAACGTGAGTTTTGTTCTCCATTGTAAACGTGCGATAGAGAATAATTAATCATGCATTTTAATTCACCCATACTCCCTTTCGGTCTGGTCGCGTAGGGGTAAGATCGATCAGTGACAACGTTTCATCAAAGAACTGTATGTGGCGAATAGGAGGCTGGCTCGTGTGCGACTTTACCTTAAATACAAGAAAAGTTTAGAAAAGTTAAATCTAGTGTCCTTTTTTAGCCAAATTAAGGGAATCATAGTCCTCCTTTCTTGTGACACCAGGAAACCAAATAAACGAACTAAGGGATGAGAAAGGGAATAAATAAATAAATGGTCGAACGAAGTAACGAACGGACGAAAAAAAATGAGTGAATGAATAAATGATGCAGAACGAGTGAAAGAAAAATTGATTTATGATTTTGAGGCAGCTGTTTTTTCGCAATGCAAGTTTTGGGTGATGTCGCAGCTCTCGTAAAATTTCACACCGGCCATTGGAAGAGAAAACAAAAGAGACAATAACAGTGCTCCTAGCTCTAAAAACAATAGCAGCTGTGTTTTATAAGGCCAATGAAATAGAGGCTTCTGAGAGAGATGCGAGGCTCCTAAGGCAAGTTTTGGGAAATTTAACACTTTTATTTCGTTTCTAAGTGTAATAGACATTGTAGTGGAAACTGCAGGCTTCAATAAGGTAGTTTGTTATATAGCTGGAGTTTTTCTCAATGCAACGCGTGCGTTCATTGGTTGAGTCATGGTCACATGACGTCTAACAAACAAACTGTTTCCCGCCAAACGTCCATGAGTGGGCAACGGTTGTTTACCATTTACACGGGAAAACCGGTTGGTCCACGGTTTGTGTAAATGGTAAGCAGAACTCCAAAAAGGGAAATTCCGTTTGAGATTGTCGTGTACCATTTACCATTTGACACCAGAAACAAGCTGAGTAACCACGCTTACGCATCAAAACTGGCGCAGGGTCTGGAACTGGTAGATAAAAGCAAATGGTACACACATTTCCGTTCGGAAATTTCGGTTGGAAATTTTGGACTACCTTTCAAGACGTTCCGTTCATTTCGGAAATTTTCCGCTCGGTCGAGCCAAAATTGTCTTACCATTTACATTCTGACCGAAATTTCCGGAATTTTTGGGTAAATGGTAAACAACCAACATTTGCGAAAGCGGGCAACATTTTCACTGTTGCCCGCTAGCACACGTGATCATACCGTGACAAAAGGTGGCATGTTTATTTACCTCGAGTGTTCGGCGCGTTTTTCAAACTGTGTTGTGTTGTGTTTTTGTGTTGTTTATAACAAATCACTTAATGACTGATCCCTCGGGAAACAATTAATTTTGTTTCCCTCGAATCTCGAGATTTTCGGGAAACAAAATTCACTGTTAATGTTTCCCTCGGGACCAGTCATTAAGTGTTTAATATTGTATGAAATAAAACAGTAACGTTTCATCACCAGGTACTATTTATTATCGAGTGTTAAATTAAAAATTTTACAACAGTTTTGTCTCACAGAGATACAGTCTTTAATATTCTGCTCAATAAAGAGCAATAAAATAAACGAGTAAATTAACTGATACCCTACCTAGCATATAGAAGCGCCGAGAAAAGCTAACAGAAGGTATTTTCTGAACTTCTTATCATAACGATTATGCCAGCAATTTGTTAAAAGTTAATATTTAGGATCAGTAATTTTTCAAAAGGTACTCATCCTCGACTCGGATCCCCCTACTACACATGCTCTTCCACCGAGCTTGCGCAAATATATATATATATAATATTTTATCATATAAAAACAAACTTTTCTATGTTACACGTTCTGTACAAATAAGTCAGATAACATTTTTGATAATATTATATACATGTTTTCTTATATTCACTTCAGCGTTTTTCCTCTAATAAATTGATCACTAACTCGTGTCAGTTAGCAACTTCTCAAAAATCATTTTCTTCCTAGCCATTATGTTATGAAGATTTCAAGTTCAAGAGTCCTAGATTTTGACCAAATATTATTGAGCAGTACTTTCCTGTGGTGCTGCGTATTATGCTGTACAAAGTTGTCCTAACTTTGCAGTCGGTGGATAAAAGACTGAAGTGTGTCCATTTACAAATGAAAGCTACTGAGCACTACTTTCCTGTAGCACTGTTTATTATGCCGTACAAGGTGGTTCTAACTTTTGAGTCTGTGGATAAAATACTAAAGTGTGACCATTCAAATGAAAGCTACTGAGCAGTACTTTCCTGTGGTACTGTTTATTATGCCGTACAAGGTGTTTCTAACTTTTGAGTCTGTGGATAAAATACTAAAGTGTGACTATTCAAATGAAAGCTACTGAGCAGTACTTTCCTGTGGTACTGTTTATTATGCCGTACAAGGTGGTTCTAACTTTTGAGTCTGTGGATAAAATACTAAAGTGTGACCATTCAAATGAAAGCTACTGAGCAGTACTTTCCGTGGTGCTGTTTATTTTCCTGTATATGGTGGTTCTAACTTTTGAGTCTGTGGATAAAATACTAAAGTGTGACCATTCAAATGAAAGCTACTGAGCAGTACTTTCCGTGGTGCTGTTTATTTTCCTGTATATGGTGGTTCTCACTTTTAAGTCTGAAAACTATCGAGCAGTACTAGTAAGCCTTTCCCATACAACTATGGCATTCGCCGGAGGTAAAAGGTAGTACATAAAGAGTACATGATGGCTTTTCCTAGCTTAACACCATTTTAACTTGCCTAAAGTTAGAAGAATCTCATTAAGCCTGCCTTTGAACGGACCACAAATTTCAGGCTATTACTATTGACGATGGGTATTTATAAAATTTTGGAAAATAAAAAGCTTCCAAATAACACAAGAATACTTGGAAGCACAGTCAAAGAAGACGATGTGCCCGGGGCGATCTTGCCCCTTTGTAATCCCTCCTTGCTGCAACCCATCCAATAAGTGGATATATCCTTGGGGTATTCAGGGGCAACACGTGGTCTTCCACGTTTCCTCAGGGCGTAATACTGCTGTCCTTTCATGAAATACGTCTTGCCATTCTTCCACTGCAAAGCAGCGTTTAGGTCGTTAGGCACGCCAAGCCAGGCTTTGCTGATTTTTCTGGGATATCCTCTGTCGACACTTTTTTTAAACCAGTTGAACCGCCAGTAATTTTCACCCTTGAAGAAATAAGTGCGACCATTTCCAGGCCAATCTACGGCTGCGTCCATGTTTTTAAGTTCCTCGGGTATGTTCAGACGGCTGATGGGCCTTGGTCCTCTTAGTCGCCTCTTGTTTCTGAACTCCCAGTAACTACGGAAAAGAAACATTAATTAAAATGTGTCATGAATTAACCCTTTTTCGTGCTTGATTGGCAATACTAACTCAGTCGCTGTTCACGTTTCTAAACTATTTTTTTCTTTATCGAAAATTAGTCCGTTACTGCATTAATCTTTTAGACCATTAAACCGTTTTCACTTCTTCATCTGGAAGCTTTATGTACTAAAACGTGAAAAAGGCAAGAAATACTCAGAAAACCCTAAAAACTATTTAGTTCAATCCACCGTAGGAAAAACAATGGTGGCTGTTCATTTTACCACAATACCTTGCGGACCTAACACAGCACATAACGCACAAAGAAAGCCAAATTTTTACAATATTTGTTCCAGTACTAAGGACAATGTGTAGACCAGGTTTGAAGATTTTATAACTTTTCTTTACATTTTTATGAACGTTGTTTAGGTTTTTGTGCGCTAAGAATTATGGGTAAATGTACCAGTTGCCATGTTTTTTCCTACCGAGGATTGCTTTATTATGTATTTGCAAGCTTGGAAAAATTATTTCCCTTTATTTATTTTGTAGATCATACTTACTTATTTCCCTTGAAGATGATTGTCATTTTATCAGCTGTTCTCGTTACTGCGGCATCAATATCATCTTCCAGGCCCTTCCAGTGGTCCTTAATTTTCATGGCTTTGCCAGCCCCTTGATCGCCGATCTCCCAGAAGTAAGCCCCACTAAAAGCGTACGTTTTCTTGTCCCTTGTCTTTACCATGGCATCCAGCTTCTCCACGCGGCAAATATCTGGCACCCCAGGTGCCTCGGTGGGTCTTGTATGGGGTGTAGGCGTGACACGATCAATGTGGGGTTTACCTTAGAAAAGAAATTAAAGAGTTACATAACCACGCTATATCTTCTCATTTATTAGTTCAGCGTGCAATGCGAACAGTATTAGTGCTTTCAAGCAAATTTCATAGCACCATTTTAAATGTTATCTAACTTAACCCTTTCACTCCCAGAGTCAATTATGGGGACATGTGGTGTAGTTCTAACTTTTGAGTCTGTCAATGTAATCCTATGGTGTGACCATTCAAATGAAACTTCTTTGGCAGTACTTTTGCGTGGTACCATTTGTTTTTCAATATTTTACAAAATGAAATTCGAGATTTTTCTTGAAGTTTGATGTTTGGCACTCTTGGGAGTTAAAGAGTTAAGGCTACATTTATTCAGTTCTTACCATAAAGCTGTTGAATGCCCTCTATATCATCCTGCTCGAGTTGTAAGTCCTTTGTGTACCCCAGATAAAATGGAAACATGACAGAAGAATATTGATAGGAATGGTCTAGTCCCAGGCTATGACCGAGCTCGTGCAGAGAAAGCCAGTTGAGGTCCACTTTTGTATCACTGCCATTCACGGCAAAATCCTCGTCTTCGTCAAAGTGCAAATCTCCAGCAATACCTACCAAAGTAACAAAATATTGGTTGCTCGTTAAGACCTTTACCACACAAGATAAAAAAATTCAATTCTTTTTATTTTTTCGTTCGACCGGTTTTAGATGATCACTACTCTACATAGAAAAGGGGTGAAACTCAATTTTTTCTCCTTTTTAAGGGTGCTGTTTTAGGGTTAATCATTTGCACTGCAATCACTGCAGATTGTTCAGTCTACGGGGAATGAGTGGTTTTGTAAGTAAGACAGCCGTTGACTCAAAACCCCTTGATAAACTACTATATTGACCTTTTTAACAGTCAGTAAGTGGTAAAGAAATGAACTGTTCCTTCAATTTCAAGATTGGCATTGGTATTGATCGTCATCTGACCGCAGTCCTTTTCTTGGCTGTAACTGATGTTTGCATTAATACAACTAACCTTTATTGTCAAGGGGAAAGAAGGCATGTGCCAACTCTTTCCCAGGTCCGTCCGCTGGCCTGTTGTCTCCATGGTAACCTCTTACAAATTTGATCATGATGTCAGCTTCCTTGTTAGGATCGGTAATGCGCTCAAACTTGATCTGACTCACGCTTGACCACTTGTCTAAAGACTTCTTAATTGCGTCGTCGACTTCTTTCTTCGTGAGGTCAGGCGTGTAGTTAACGATTCTGTACGTCAATTCCTGGTGACATAGAACACAATTAAAACTCCTATTACTACACATACAAAAAAACGCAATGTTGTATGTTGCAACGCTCGCAAATATGGGAAGGAATTACCGGAACTAAAAAGGAGTACGATTACACGTTTTATAACTAAAAAGTATAAAATCTTAGCCGAAAACGTTTCGAGAACCTTTTACATGTAAAAACTAAAAAAAGGGTAGTTTTGTGTGGGCTATGTGACTTCACATGATAAAACTTGGCTAATAATTATCACGACCAAACGTCAAACTCAAAGCCCTATTAGTATAGTTAAATTATCTCACCTTCTTATGCCAAACAGTTCCATGGGTGGCATATCGCCGTTTTCTCCTGGCATTGTCCGCTGGCCCAAAATCAGGCACCGCACAACGTTTTCCATCGACAAGTGCTACAGTCTCTGGGTCCTCGAGGCTTCCTGTTTCTTTCAATCCTCTCATGTGCTGAAGATTCTTCACGGCGTCTTTGATCTCATCACTGCTAACGATGGTTCCTATTCTTGGATCGGGTTGATTAAGGTATCCATATCTTGTCATATAGTCCTGATACCACAAAAGTAAATTAAAACGTTATTAACGCAGTCACTTAGCCTTAATTTGAAACCAAAGTAAAATGATGAATTGCTCTCCCACTCTGGGTCGTCAAGAGCATTTCATCACGTATCCCGAGACAAATCTTCCTCAGTATTCTATTTATTACAGTCCCTGTTTTATGACATGGACAGTCAAACATAAAACGAAACACGCGCGTGATCCGCGCGAGTTCACAAAACCACGCAAGTACACGAGTGACTTGAGTTGTTCGCGTTTTGGTTCTCGTCACGCGCGATTTTATATATGATACAGAAAATAAGATACTACAATATTAGCAGTCTAACCTTTATGTACTCAATACCTCTTTGTTGTTTTCTTACACAACATTATAAAATAAGTAAGATTCCTAGATAGGTGATCTGATGGCAGTTGTGTATAAAATTTACGAAGAAATAGTATGTATTTCAGCGTTCAATCTGAAGAGATCTTTTTTTTTTCTGAAACACGTGATTTCCTACATTTTGTGGTTATGTAAAAACAGCGCACTGCTAGAATATAAAAACGGCTGCGTCATTGAACAAAAATTAAACTTACTGTGTACCAGTTTCGTTTGCCAGATATTGCGTAATCATTATCATACCTTCACAGTCTGTGCCTCGCTAGTGTCGCGTATAGAGCGTATGCACTCACGTGGCAAGCAGCTATGCAAATTTATTGGAACAAAAGAAAGTGTTAACATAAGAAAAGCGTTCAAATCCCAAAGGATTGTTTTGGTACACCAACATGGCCGCCGTTCTATTGTTTTGGTACACCAATATGGCCGCCGTGACGTCATGTGCATACGCTCTATACAATGAAAACAAATAGAGAGACAAATACCGCCGGACAGTCCAAGTTTGACTATATTCCTTAGGTCAGTTACCAGGATACCGTATTTAACAGCGAAAATCAATAAACCTTTCCGTTTTTATGTCAAACCTTTAATAATTCATATACCTTCTTGCCTTTTTTATTCAGCTTAAAACCGAAAGTGGCGACGAAAGCTAGCTGAATAGCTGAACGAAAACCTGGAAAGCTGTCAAGCAGTGCTTGCCTGTCGCACTGTTTACTTGTCCTTATTATTCAAATGCAAAGTTTACTGTTTTTCTGTGATTTGGCAACGCTCTAAGAAGAGAAAAGTTCTCACATTCGACTTACCATGAGTTCTGCCTGCTTTCTTGGACTCACAACCGCTCGACCACAAACCAATGCATCAAGAGTACAGAGAACGCAGACCGCCAATAGGTAACGTTCCATTACAATTCCTCTCACCCAGACAAAATAAATAAACAGTATTTAAATAAAGTGAACGTTTACAGTTGTCTTTGACTTGATCCTGGATGTCTAGTTTGGTAGAGGTAATGTATATATATACTCAAACTACCCACACGGCGTCCGATTTATTATCAGTATTGATGACGTCATGCTAGGCGTGTTTATTCCTTGACGATCCTACAACGGAAATCGAAAGTGATGTCAAGTTAAGTGTTGACAAGTCGTTTTATTGTTCATGGCGATACGAAAATGGAAAGATGTGGAAAAGTCGCGCAATTTCTCGATATCCGCTTATTTCGGTTAGTTCTTTATATTCCTAAGTTTAACATTAAAGAGATTCGAGTTTAGGTATGAAAACACACGTGGTTTCCTTTGGATTTTCTTTGTGGTTTTTCAAGCTAAAAGGGAAACGGATATGCCCGATATCCCTCACAATATTTCACAGTTCAATGGGCCACGAGCGTGAAATATCAAGAAATGCCATATTAGGAAATCGATTTGGAACGCTGTCGTCACTGCATGCAGTGTTTCCCCGTAAAAAACATATGTCCTTGCCAAAACGTTCAAACAAAATTATCAACTTCTCTTTGTAAAATGCCGACGAAAATACATTTAGTGTTTACACTAGATATACCTGAGCTGATTGTTTCGACGGTGGTTTATTTAAATTTAAAGTACATTACAACATTAAACAATGGATAAAGAACCGACGTTTATTATCATAAACAAGGATTGCTCAATTTTTACTAGTCTGTGTAGCTGGAGGAATAGTTAGCGCGAGGATAAAGATTTGTTAGCTGAGAAATCTGCGATCCCCGTCTTTTTCTCTCCGCTGCAAGAAATAAAAACTGCCTGATCACTAAATAGCGGCAGACTCGTGGATACAGCGGTGAAGCGTAGCACGCGAACGATGATCACGTCAATACACGGGATAAATTTAGCCGGATAAATTTGTATCACGAGGAATTCAATTTTTGTTTCAAGCAGTGTTAAATGAACTTTTGCCTTTGCTGCTTGAATGAAATATGACCAAAAATGAACTGATCTCATTCGTGCCAGATAGAGCGTGTATAAGTTAATTCTTACACAACAACGGATGACTGCACTAAATACAACGGGAAAACAACACACTCGACCTTTGCGGTAAGCTGCAAAACGTTTCCCTCGTCTTTAAAAGTAGTTCTCACAAGTTGTACAGGATGCTCTGCCCCTTTTCTCCTTAAAGAGGAACAGAACATTAAATCTGTTAAATGTTTCAGCAGTCGAGATGATGTGAATTGTTATAATAATGACTCGATACTTCAATCTGTGTGGTGTAGAGAAAACGTGTCCCCAGGCTACCCCTAACTGTCCTAACTAGACTACGAGCGGTCCCTCCTTCCCACCTAAGTCCGTCGAGCGAAAAACAAAAAAATATTGGCGAGCGGTTCCGCTCCCTAATGTTTTTGGGAAAGTTTTCTGGGAAAGAGGGAGTGCTCGTAGTCTAACCCATAATAATCAACACCCCTCATTTACGTAATCCACCTACGCTTGCAGTCTTCCAGAATCACGGTTCTACTAGACGACACTGACTGCCAATTGTTGGGCTGATCGGTGTGTTTGGCATTCGTCAGTGAACAACAGTAACATGTCATTTATTCATTCACTCATTCATTCATTCATTCATTCATTCATTCACTCATTCATTCATTCATTCATTCATTCATTTCTTCATTCATTTTATTTACCATTAACCACATAAAAAATATAATAATAATAATCTCATCAGTCGATCGGCCAGATGAGATGTAATATAGGCTAGATATATCTTTTTAAATGTACATATTTTACCGTATTAGAATTTTAATATATTGTAAATAGTTATTCTAATTGTTAATAAAATTAATAATAATAATAATAATAAAAATAATAATAAAAATACAATACACTAGAAATTTATAATAACTTAAAGACGATAGACTACATTGTACTCATGATTGTAACTTCATCTTCATTGTACTACATTGTACTATGTACTACATCTTCATTTTACTACGGTCAATAAGGCTGAAAAGAAAGGGCACCTGGCATGGTGTGACGACGGACGTCGAACTCCCGTGTTTGGTGTAACGGGCGTGTAATTCTCGTGTACAGAAGTACCTCCTCCTCCTATCTATGGAGTTAAATTAACGCCGTTATACGTTATTGTTTTCACTTGTCATTCTTATTCTTATGATTTGCTGACCGCAATAAAAGCAAATTTTTTTATTGAACAAGGTAAAATCACCAACAACGGATAGATTCGGAACATAGCCATGAGGAAGAAAGTGTGGTACATATATATCCTGTCATTTTACTGATATTCCTTGATCTGGTCACGGTTTTTTTAAGTATCCGGTCAGGACAAAGAATAAAAAAAAACCACAACGACCATTGCAGCATTAAATGTTACCCGTAAATGGTTTCTGTTATTTCGAGGAAGCCGGCGAACCGTGATGAAACCGGAAAAGTTAAGTTTTGATATTCTTTTAGATACACGTGATATTTATCAGTATATGTCTCCGTGGTTAACCTCAACAGTTTGCCCCTTAATCGACACTCCTAAATTTATTCATCGGACCTGACGATGCAGTGAATTTGAATGTGATTTGCTTCAATATCCGCTTTTTAAAGAACACAGAGAAAAGGAGATCCTTGAGAGATCCGTATTTGGTATTCCATCGGTGATGCATAATTAAAGAACTTGTCTTTATAAGAACTTGACTTTAAGTTTAAGTTTAAGTTTAGTTTATTGCCCTATATTGTAAACAGTTACAGTATAAATATAAAATTTAAGAGCAAGGCCGGCCCAAAAGGAACCACTGAGCTTATAAATAAATAGGCTCCCTCAATATATTATAATCAAACTAATTAAAAAAAAAACGATAAGAGGAATGCTTTCAGTTTAGAAGTAAAAGAGGCGATGCTTGTAGCATTTTGAATTTCAAAGCTAAGAGAATTAAAGAATTTAGGACCTTGGAAACAGATCGAAAACGTTCTTATATTTGTTCTGCAATAAGGTAAGTAAAAGAGCCTCGAACTTCTAGTGTCATAAGAATGCACATGGTTTGTTATTAAAATAAATGTTATTGAAACTATCAGGAAGTAAGCCGGCTTTATGAAGATACATAAATTTTCCTATCTGAAGTTTATAAATACTCTCAAGATTCAAAATTCCTAAGTTTTTAAATAAAGGGTCATTGTGAGCATCAAAAGCACTCCTCGACATTATTCGTGTAACCCGTTTTTACTTTTAGATACATTAAGATCGAAAACTAACGAAATAAGCCAAGGGATGGTAAAACCGCAATGTTTGCTTTCAGCGGTTCCGTCACCGGGTCCAACGCCCCCTTCAGTCTGGGTTTCAAGTTCCTAGATACACACGATATTTACTCAGTATAACTATATGTCTCCTCCCAACCTCGTTCCCAGGGTCTCTCATCTTCCCGCCCCCTGGAGCGAGAGAAGGGGCGGGAAGATGAGAGACCCTGGGAACGAGGTTGGTCTCCTCCGTGGTTAACCTCAACAGTTTGTCCCTCGATCGACACTCCTAAATTTATTCATTGGACCTGACGATGCAGGGAATTTGAATGTGATTTGCTTCAATATCCGCTTTTTAAAGAACACAAAGAAAAGGAGATCCGTTGAGAGATCTTTGGTATTATTGCATCGGTGATGCATAATTACAGAACTTGTCTTCATATAAAGAACTTGACTTTTAGATAGATTAAGATCGAAAACTGATGAAATAAGCCATGTGTAGGTACAACTTTTTAAGGTTATGAAAACCACTGCAAGAACCGTGTATGATCAAACTTACGCTACGTTGGATCACAGTAGATCGTGACCAGTCAAAATATAAGAAAATATAAGAAAATACTGCAACGACTGGTCAAACAACGTGTGAAGGCTGGTGTTGGCCAGCCGAAATATCGAAGAAATCAAAACCTGAAGAAGGCTGGTGTTGGCCAGCCGAAATATCGAAGAAATCACGCCTTCACACGTTGTTTGACCAGTCCTTGCAGTATTTTCTTATATCATGTGTAGGTGTTTAGGAATGGTAAAACCGCAATGTTCCGCCGCCGGGTCTAACGCCCCATTCAGTCTAGTTTTCAAGTTCTCGTTTGGAGCTATATCATCATGATGAGAAATGTCATGAATTTTGGGATGAAAACTATGCTAAAATTACAATTTAAAACCTTTTTAAATACACAAAATGCTCCTAGAACACCAAGAACGAATAAGAATGGCGAGTAACTGACGAAGAAAAGGAAAAATCAAAATTGCTTTGTGCGCATGGCCGAAACCAAAAGTCGATTTATTTGACCCAGACCTCTGCCCAGAAAGGAAAGGAAACTAAATTTCCATGTTGCTAACAATGTTTTGGACAGTTTGCTTGCAATTTGCCTCCCTAGCAGTTAAAAAACGGCATTAGTGGCTTCAAATTGCCATTTTCTACGAAATTTGTAGGAGTCAATGGATTAAAGGAATCTCGATTCTTCGAACCTGCCATAAAGGAAAAGGAGTTCGGAAAATCGAATTTGGCATCGACTGAAATCAAATCCAAGGAAAACGAGTTTTGATTCGAATGATCGGGTGGTTCGAAAAATCAAGGGTTTAAAAAACTGGAATTCCACTGCATTACAAAACGAGATAACACAGTCCCATTGAGGCCAATCCATTCTTAAAAAAATTAACATCAAAACTCTATAAGAGAAGAAGGAAGGGAAGAAGCGAACACTCTAGCCTGCGTAGCTGGCGGTTTGTTTGTTGGCGCGAGCGAGAATTCGCGAGCGGCGAAGCCGCGAGTTCGAAACTCGAAACTCGCGGCTTCGCCGCTCGCGCATTCTCGCGCGCGCCAGCAAAAATACCGCCAGCTGCGCAGGCTACGAACACTCCGTCACCACATGAACTCTGCAGTACCGACTGGAACACTTTTATTTAATAGTCAAGTTTTTTTTACAAAATATAACTGCAAAGGAAGCACAATATACCATCCCCTCGGTATCGCCATTACCGCTATGATGATCACGAGTCTCAACCAAGACGAAACAGCTGTCCATGGCTGCCACTACCAGAGGGTCCACAATAGGGTTCTCAGTTCCCGCCTTCCCGCCCATTTACCCTTAGTCATCCCGCCATCCCGCCTCTTTTGACGTCGAAATACCGATCCCGCCGTCATTTCCTTTTTAAAGTCGACACAGCTATACACAACGGATCCATTTGAAGACCTCCGCATGCTGGCCGATTCAGTCAATTATTATAAATGAGGTCACGTTCAGATTGTAATCTGACCTAATCCGGTATCCCGCGATGCTATACCTCACGATTCCCTCATCCCGACCCCTCAAAAACGTGAAATGTCGCTCCCGCTCGTAGTTAAAATCCCGCTTCCCGTTACTGTTTTGAACTCGCATCCCGAATCCTGTCCTCAAAATAGGCCAGATCCCACATCCCGCCAACCGTATTTGTGTACCCTCCTACCAGAGTGATATGGTTGTGCGCATCGTAAGTTAATGGTCATACCGAGGAGCTGGTGTAATGTGCTTCCTTGCAGTTAAACTGTTTACCAAAGGACTTAAATAATAACAATGTGAAATGCATGTGACTTTTATGTTGTATAACTGAATCTGGATCCTTGTGTGACTCACTTCATAAAATCATGTTTCATTTCTGACGTCAGCAAACAAAGTTCTTATCGCACTTTTAATAATCTCTACGCGCTTACAGTAATAATTACAAAAGATGTCGACAAAAACTATGAAATAACTAAAAATATGATGTTTTGAAAAGAAGTGTTTTCAGACGACTTTTCAAATCAACCATCGTGCATTCTTATTAACTATCGTGTGCTTTCATCCACACTCAAGCGCTCTCGAAACTCTCGTATTTCGTCATCAACAATCTTGCGCTCACATCAATTCTCTCTCACAAACTCTTGTGCGTTCTCATCAACGTTCGTGCACACTCATCAACTCTCGTGCACTCTTCATCAACTCTTATGCGCTCTCGTCAGATCTCGCATAGTTTCGTCAACACTCATGCGCTCTCATCAACTCTCGGCCGCTCTCATCGACTCTTGTGCGCTCTTTATCAACATTCGGAACTCTTCGTCAAATCTCGTATAGTTTTTCAACTCACGCGCTTTTGTTAAATGTGCCAAATTATCATCAATAATCTTTCGCACCCAATTCAGTTCTCACGCGATCTCATCGACTCTCATACGGTCTCGCCAACTCTCATGCGCGCTAATAAACTTTAAACCATTCCCTTGCGTTTTCGTTATCATCAACTCTCATGTGCTTTTATCAACACTCAAGCGCTCTCGTCATCTCGAGTGTATTGTCATCAACAATTTTGCGCTCTTATCAGATTCTCGCATGTTCTCATCAACTCTCGCGCGCTCTTCATGAAATCTTGTATAATTAATAGTTTCATCAACACTCATGCGCTCTCATCAAATCTCGTAAATTATCATCAGCAATCTTGCGCACACGTCAATTCTCGTGCGGAACAAAGGTACTTTTACGGTTATTAAATGTGCTTTTCCACCACACCGGTTCTACAATTGCACAGCTGATTATACGTTATTGAAATACCATACCGCCGGCTTTAACACGACACCGGATCTAAATGATAAAAAGTGGGCATGATCCTATCAAATACTGACACAAATGCATTTGAGCCGGTTTGCTTATTTCATTCTGTTTCTTCATTTGGACCGGTTGGACTACACTATTTTAGCGAGTTTAGTCATATATCCCAGTTGGATTACTTTAACCAGTTGGTACATTTGGACTGGTCTAGCCATTTGCACTGGTTTGGTCATTTATGTCAGTTTGCTAATTTGAATTGGTTGGATTACCCCAACCAGTTGGGACATTTAGACAGGTTGAGCCATTTGATTCCTGCCATGCATCATTTGAGAAAAAACCTCAGCGATAGTAGAGCGAACGAAACGCGAGCGCGCGTGAAAATCACCCAAAGCGGGAAAGTGCGAGACGCGCGGTGCGCGTCTCGCCTTTCTCGTGTGGGGTGATTTTCACGCACGCTCGCGTTTCACTCGTTCTACTATCAGTGAGGAAAAAGGAGGGACTACACGTAGTCTACATTTTTGTCAGTTTGATCATTTGGACTAATTTGACCATTTGAGCCAGTTGAGTCCTTTGACCCGCGGCTGTCTATATGATTGACAAACCATGCAAAATCTAAAACACTTCTCAGTATAAAGCATCAAAATCGTGTGTAGAATTTAATAATCTATGTTTCCCGGTGGTAGCAGCATTTGATCGATTAATATGACCCTTGGATACGGCATTTCAGCAACATTTTTGGCCTGGGGGAAATGAACTAAAACAAACCAAAGTTCAAATACCCAGACGTTTCCCGGAAGGGGGGCATCCTGAAGGTTCGATTTGATCAGTACACCATTTTTCCTGCTCTCGAGTGTGGCCACTTAGCTTATGAGAGATTCGACTCTGCATTGGACAGACATGCAGACCACCGGCTATGCAACTCTGTCGAGAGAAGCCAGGAATAAGAAGTATAATAATTATATGTTTGACAAATTGCACAAGAGATCGCGTGTGCACACAAAGGATAGCTATTTTTTTAGTCTTCGCACCTTAGCGTTGATGAAACACTTAGCGCGCGGAGAAAACGCGGAGCACGAAGCTTTCTCTTCCTTCCAAGCCAGCTGCGCTCTCTCACGCGCGTTGGAAAACCACATTTCCCTCCCACATTTTTTGCTGGACGTGTAACCAATCAGATTGGCAGTTTTCCCGCCAAAACAAATTGTAGAATTCACTGTAATAAACAAGCTTTATTGTCGCCGCACAATGCTTATAATGAACTTTTAAGTCCAGTGTAAGCAATTTGTTTTTATAGGGAAAGTTACAAAAACTGTAGAATTTTCATCTAATTAACGTTACAAACAAGCTTAAAAACTAAATCGGATTATTCTGCCAACATTTGCCAAATAAGCGTTGCCGCTTAATCAGTGCCGTAAAATAAGCTTACTACTTATTGAAACAGGGCCAGCGAATAACTGACTGAACTCTATTAATTAGCACATTTCATCCACACTTTGGTGATATCACGAGGATATCCCGTTTCCATCGTAAGCGATTCGTCATTCAGCTTCCAGTAGTTTTCATCTTTGAGGAAATACGTTTTCTTGTTTCTCCAAGAAATTGCAGAGTCCACCGATTCCGGGAGACCTAAAACGGTAATCAAAAGTCAAATTACCAAATGGCACAACAATTCTCTGGGTTTTAGTTTAGTTGTTTTAATGGATTTTTCACGATTCGCATGAACTTAGCAGGGGGTGGGGGGTGGGGGAGAGAACTGCGATATGAAAGCTACAAGGATGCTCGTCGTCCCGTTTAGGGGTGTAAATTATTAAATGATGGATTTTGGTGTCACTTAGGGTGTTCGGGAAGGAACACCATCAAGGTATCCTTTAGGGTGGTATACAAATAATTAAAGAGACAATGAATGAAGAACTAAAGATTTATGACAGTGCTCTAAAAAACATTTTAATTCATTATAGATGAAGGTATTCGATAGCAAAGTCTTTATCGCCACTGTCTCTTGTTTGTCTATCTTTTTGACCCGTGAATACGCGCATGCGTAATGAAATGGTTATCGGTAACAGTGGCTTAAATTCACTCACTCACTCACTCACTCGCTCGCTCCTTCCATCAGCTGTAAACTTAGTGACGTAATGCTTTGTTACGAATGCGTTTCGTAACAAGAACAACGTGAATCCAGCGATAACAATAACTAATTTGTTATAAACGAATATAAATAACAATAAACTTAAAGATGTTTCGCATTTGGAGTCTTTAATGCAAAATTAAAATCGATCTAATAGGATTTTTCAATTGAGACACGCGTTTTTGATGCGTATCTACCTTGAAATAATAAAATTTAGTCTTTACTAAGCATGTGTTTTTCGGTGGTGGAGTGGTTGAGCGTCGGGAATAGGAGTCGGGAAGCGTGAGTTCAAGTCCAGCTTAGGACCTTCTTATTTTTCGCTCTTTTTTCTTTCTTCTTCGGACTGGATATTATGAAAGTGATATACTGTTTTTTTGGCGTTCGTCAAAACTCCTTACGTTTAATTAAAAAAAAATATCGAACCGTGTCAGTATGAAAACATAGGCTTACCACAATGTTGTGTTACGCGTTAGCATTTCTTATTCACGGGTTGCTTCCTTGAAGCCTTTGATTTTTTTAGAATGATATCTTTTAGGGGTTCAATAGAGCTTGAGCCACGCCCAGATTGGTCTGCTTTAGGGGTTAAATTAAACATTTCCGACGAGCTTTCCGGTACCTCTGAGATGGGATTCCCCCTCCCCCCCCCGGGCGCAAGAATCAGTCATGTTTTTTGCAAAAATGTTTTCTTTAAAACTTTATACTTCACTATAAAACTCCGTCGAACATTTTCGAAAAACACCCTAAAAGGTACCCGAATCTCGTTTGATGGCCAATGAACCAATCAGAACTAGGAGAAAGTACATGTAACCGGTGCTAAGCACAGGAAAATGCCTGTGGACAAGTCACGATTCAGTTTTGGCTTTACTTTTGATTGGTTGAAAAAAGTAACGAGAGAATTTTTAGCCAATCGAAAAGCGTGGCGATTTAAAACCAAAGTAATCGCGGAATTACTTTCTATACTCAATAGAAAACCAATCTATTGATATTATTATATAATATTAATTGAAACAAGTTAGGTCTGAATTAAAAAAATCAAGAAAATCAACACGCTGACTCTCTTCGTATTATGAAACGACATGAATTCAAAATGTAGACGTTTCTTATCTTTAGTATTTTTAAAAGCCCTGCTGTGAATGAATAGTCCAGTTTGCCCGTATTGCAGTGGACTAAAACGTTTTAACCCAACAGTGCCACATGTCAAAATTCAAGGAAAATCCCAAAATTTCATTTTGTAAAATATTGAAAAACAAGTGGTACCGTGCAAAAGTACTGCTGAAGAGGTTTCATTTGAATGGTCACATCATAGGATTTCATCAACAGACTCAAAAGTTAGAACAAATGGTACCATGCAAAAGTACTGCTGAAGAGGTTTCATTTGAATGGTCACACTATAGGATTTCATCAACAGACTCAAAAATTAGAACAAATTGTACCATGCAAAAGTACTGCTGAAGAGGTTTCATTGAATGGTCACATCATAGGATTTCATCAACAGACTCAAAAGTTAGAACAAATGGTACCATGCAAAAGTACTGCTGAAGAGGTTTCATTGAATGGTCACATCATAGGATTTCATCAACAGACTGAAAAGTTAGAACAAATGGTACCATGCAAAAGTACTGCTGAAGAGGTTTCATTGAATGGTCACATCATAGGATTTCATCAACAGACTCAAAAGTTAGATTAACAACTACACTACATGTCTCCATAATTGACACTGAGAGTGAAAGGGTTAAATTAATTTTAAAAAAAGTTTGTTGTCGTTGCTGTTGAAGCTGGATGTGATCTGAAAAGTTAATGCCCTTAGAGCAATTTTAATTGACCTTTCCCACATTCCACTCCAGTGAGTACACACAATGAAACGAGGTCGAGGCTTGGGTGGACAATTTCATTATCACTGTATTTTGTCACAACAGCCTCGAGTTAGTGCTTTTGTTCACAGGAATGTGAATGTGCTTTTATAGACTTGCTAGAACAAAGACGCTTTCAGCAATCTTTAATCCTACTTTTTAAGCTTTAAACTGCATGACCCTTCATTTATTAAAAATCTCTTTCAGTCCCATGTAAATGCCTAACCTGAGAAGTAGTGGTTTCGATGTTGAAGACTCTTCATACAGCACTCTTTAAGAATTGGCAAACGTGCAGCGTGGGTTCATCAGGTTATGAATGCACGCAGGAAGTTGCTAAGAACGAAAGAAGCGTAAACTCTAGCTTCCTGAGTTTAGCAAACCTCCTAAGTGCATCCATAACTTGATGTACGCACAGCTGCGACGTTCACCATTTCTTTTACCACATATCATGAAGACAACATATTAAAATTGCCGGCAAAACAAGCTGAGTGACGCGGGGCGTGCTACCCACGTGCAAATGTCTCAAATGGATGGCGCGTATCAACCAATCGGAGAACGCGATTTTCATGAGGTATGTTATAAATATATTCTTTTTATACCTATTTTATTCATTAGAGTGATTTTACTTAACCCGTGAAATAGTTAGTAGAATAGAGCAGTTTTCAATTGAGTGTGGAAAAAATCCAAAGTAATTACTCTGACCAATCACGGCAGTCGTGAACCAATCAGAGCTCGAAGCAATTACATGTCGGCGGCGCCAAGCGCGGGAAAACGCGTGCGAGCAAGTCACGATTGGTTTTGGTTTTACTTTTGATTGGTCGAGAAAGTGACGTGAGATTTTTTAGCCAAACACAAAGCGTACTTTTCACACTCAATTGAAAACTGCTCTAGTAGCAACTTTTAGACTATAATTCCTTTGTTTTCTTTTGCTTAATTTTGACTATCACACACTAATTGTTAGATAGTGTTTCACGGGTTAAGTAAAACCACTCTAAGCATACTTTTTATATCAAATGTAATGCCAAATGTTTTTAAACGTGAGCCTAGAGCTCGGAAGATCGGGTGACCACTTCCTACACTATCGACGATAAATAAATTTATTATATATTCAGTATATCTATTCAGTATATTTCTTACCCCAAACTGCAATGTTTCTCGGGTAACCGGAATCAACAGTCTTACTGTACTCGTTGTAACGCCAGTAACTATCTCCTTTGAAGAAATATGTCTTTTGATTGATTTCCCAAATAAAAGCCGCGTTCATATTCCGCAGTGAGGATGGCAGGCCGTACAGGCTTATGTCCCTGGGACCTTCCTCAATTCTGTCGTCATAATACTTCCAATACCTGCAAATACACACATTAATAATAAACCAGTGCAGTCGAACCCGTATTAAGCGGTCATCCCTCGGGACTTTGAAATTGCAAATACACACAGTAGTTATAAACCAATGCAGTCCAACCCGTATTAAGCGGTCACCCCTCGGGACTTTGAAATTGCAAATACACACAGTAGTTATAAACCAGTGCAGTCGAACTCGCATTAAGCGGTCACCCCTCGGGACTTTGAAATTGCAAATACACACAGTAGTTATAAACCAATGCAGTCGAACCTGCATTAAGCGGTCACCCCTCGGGACTTTGAAAAGTGGGCGTGTTCAAATGTCAATTTTATTAACGTACTGTATTATAACACAATCAAGCAATCTCTGCCTTGTAACCGCAATGACAGTTGTTCGCCACAAGCCTATGTTACGGAACTCTAGAGTTTCAAGAGTTGGATGTTGCAAAACTGCCTCTAAACCATATTTCCACACCCTAATGAAATGACGTTCAAGTTTAAGGGTGGCTGCGACCGCTTAATAGAGGTGACCGTCTAAGGAGGCTCGACTCAGTTTTTTCGCCGTGGGGTATATGTGTTAAGACATGCTTCGATTGCTTTCACACTTCATCAAGTTTATAAAATGTGATCAAAGTTTCGTGTGTCACTGGTTTCCAAGTGACAGTTGTACAGGCTGAGTTCATCTGAAAGAGGAGGCCTGTGTGAAATACAAAATAGCGGCGAATTTCAAACCGAACTATGAAAAGTTTCCGTGCTGTTGTTTCAAATTTATGAACAACACACTTAAACCGGGCAAAAGTTGTAATAATATTATCAAGTCACTTTGATACTTACTCGCTTCCTTTAAAAAATATAGTTCGTCTGTCTTTTGTATAAGCACTGTCTATTGGGGTCCTAAGTTCCTTCCATTTTGATGTTATCTTTGTTGGACCGCTTTCCACGCCAAGTCTTTCTCCCAGCATCCAGAAATAGTCCCCGTGAAACACGTACGTTTTCCCGTCACTTCCCAAGATGAACGCATCAAACTTCTCCACTTTGCAAACTTCCACTACTGGAGTTTGAGTCGCAATGGTCGAGGTACGTCTAGTTATTGCGCTCTCAGTGGTCGTGTCCGATGGTGTTGGCGTTCCAGTCGGAGTCGGAGTCGGAGTCGGAGTCGGAGTCGGAGTCGGAGGCGGCTTACCTAACAATAACCAATGTAAACATTTAAACCATTCCCCCGATCCCCCCCCCCCGGGATCTAGGGAAGGGGCCTGTAGGTCCGGTCCCTTCCCTTATCTCTAACGTTTTCACCCCCTCTCGCTTTTTATCTTCCACCGCCTCTCTGGCGCGGGATGGAATCTGGCACCGACACTGCACAGAATAGGCAATATTCTTATTTTCGGTATTGAACTGAAACTAGCTTGAAGTCGAGGCTCTTTTCACATGCAAATATTTTTACAACCTCGTTTCCAGGGTCTCTCATCTTCCCGCCTCCTGGAGCGAGAGAGGAGGTCTCTCTTCGGGAAGATGAGAGACCCTGGGAACGAGGTTGATATTTTTTAATGATATTCCTCCGAATAAGCCTCGACTGCAAGTTAGTTCCAGTTCAATACCGCGAATACGAAAGTGGTCTATTATTCTGTGAGTTTAAAGGTTGCTTTCGTATTTAATTTTGGATAAAATAATATTAATTCGAACTTCTCTATAACGGCCACCCTCGAATAGAATGTTCCTGCGGCCTTAGAGGGGTAACAACTGCGTCAAAGCAATTCTCCCATGTAAAGAATCCCTTCTCTCTTTTAGCGGGGAATCTTTGACATCTTGCTTACCATAAAGTGCCTGTATCCCTCTAATGTCGTCATCAGTCAGTTCGATGTTCTCGAAATATCCCTTGTACCATGGGTACATGATGGATTCTCGCACGTTGGAATGTTCCAGGCCCATGCTGTGCCCAAACTCATGAACCGCCACCCAGTCCAAATTGATTCCATCACGTGTTCCTGTTGTGAATCGCTCGTCATCATCAAAATGGGCGTCGCCTGATAAACCTGAAAGTAACAACAAAAGACAACGCTATACTGAGTATCTTTGTTGATAAAACAGTGGAATCTCTACTAAGGGGACTCTATCCGGACCAGGAAAAGTGTCCCGTTAATAATGACAACAGTGGAACCTCCACTGAGGGGACTCTATCTGGACCAGGAAATTGTCCCCTTAATAATGACAAAGGTTATACTGGACAGTGGTACCTCTTCTGTGGGACACCTCTATTAAGGGGACCATCTGCTGGCGTGCGTTTCTCGAAAGTCCCGTAAAGTTTTCGGACCCGAAAAGCTGTATTACGTGCAGAATGTTTATCAATAAAGATTCGGTTTTTGTCGATTTTGAATGCTAAGCAATAAAATCTTACGTTTACTACACAACTTAAGCGGATTTATGGGCTAACAACTTAAACATCTTTCGTTAGAAATTACATTTAAAAAGTAGTTAGGCGGCACCAATCTATAAATTTCGACCCCTAAAAGGTACGACGAGCACCCCCGTCATTTCCCCCCCCCCCCCCCGCCATGCCTTGAACCGCAAAATTAAACATCACAGTACACATTCTACGCAGGGTTTTAGTCATATCCTGACATGGTGCAATCCACCGAAGGAAAAAAGATAGCGGCTGTTCATTTTACCACAATACCTTGCGGACCTAACACAGCACATAAGGCACAAAGAAAGCCAAATTTTTACAATATTTGTTCCAGTACTAAGGACAATGTGTAGACTAGGTTTGAAGATTTTATAACTCTTCTTTACATTTTTATGAACGTTGTTAAGGTTTTTGCGCGCTAAGAATTATGGGTAAATATACCAGTCGCCATCTTTTTTCCTACCGAGGATTACAGTCGAACCTCCTTAATACGGACACCAAAGGGACAGGCCCAAGTGTCCGCATTGTAGAGGTGTCCGTACTATAGAGGTAGGGAATGTATGAATTTTGGTATCTTTGGGACCAAGAGAACTGTCCGTAATAGAGAGGTGTCCGTATTATGGAGGTGTCAGTAAGAAGAGGTTCGACTGTAACACATAATCGTGACAATGAAATTATACAGTTATACAGTGCACAGATAACGAGTGTCCCTAATGTGAGGCAACTTTGTACGAGAGCGTGTCACTCGAGTCACAAAAAAGTGTCCTTTGTCCGTATTAAGCGGGCTAATTTAAGAGAATATATATGAGTGTTTCTTCGGGATCGGACATACAATACTTTATAATATGACCGTACGGCCGCGCTGACGCAATCCTACAGAAAATAGAATCGCAAGGTGACGTGAGCGGGGCCGGACGGATTGACGTGAGCCGGTCCGGAAAAAGCCGTCCGGCCCCGCTCGAGTTCAAGCGACCTCGCACTGCACGACTATTCTTGTACTTTCTAGTCATATTATAAAATACTTATTGACTGAGTTAGGTCGGGCCGGACGGGAAAATATTTGGCTCTCGGTCATGGCGCACAGACCTCGCTGCGCTCGGTCCGTAAGCCATGACCTCGAGCCAAATATTTTCCCGTCCGGCCCGACCTAACTCAGTCAATAAGTGCATAGTCCGTAATAAGCGGGTGTCCGTAATGCAGGGTTCCACTGTATAATACCGCCACTTATCTTGCAATAATTATCATTTGATAGTGACGACATGTTGTCGTCGAAACGTCATGTCTTATATCCCTCATTTTATTTTCTAAATTGTATTTCAAAATATTCCGTTATATCGTAAAATGCCACCAAATATACAACTTAATTGACTAGAAAGATTCTATAGAGCAAAACAGAAACAGTAGTTTGGAGATAAAGTGCATACCGGCGATGTGTTGTAGCATTTTGGGTTCAATAAGACAAAAACTTTTAACCCAATGACTGTATTTAGAAGTCATTGCAAAAAACATGTTGGACAAAACAAAACCGGGCCAATCTTAGTCTCAGCCTCGCTATGCTTTTAGGGTGTTGGTAAGATTTTGACCAATTTCTGTCCCAACGTTCTCATAAAAAAAATGTCTTGTTGTAAAAGGAATACACTAACCACTGTTGCTGTGTGGATAATACGCATGCGCCAGGGTTCCTCCTGGACCATCAAATTGATACGGGTCTCCATGAAAACGCGTCACAAATGCAATCAATATATCGACATCATCGTCACTAACTGAGGGGTCCGTTTGTTCGCGCATGGTCAGCGTACTGGCGTCTTCCCACTTCTTCAGCATCTTCCTAATAATATTTTGTTGTACATCCACCGGAAGATCGTTTGTGGTGGATATGAATCGGTAGGTCAAGTCCTATAAGCGAACAAGCAAGACATGAAATGTTTGCGTTGCAGAAAGAACTGCGCTACTTGTCCCTACATTTCTGACGGACATACTAACTATACTTTCTTTTCTACCGGTGAAACGCGCAATATCAAATCTAACCTGACCTGTGACACCAAAAATTTAATCTACATGATTCAATGTAACCGCTGTAATTTACAATATATTGGAGAGACTAAACGACGCTTAAAAGACAGATTTAATGAACACCGCCGACCATAGATAATCCTTACACCAAGTCTTAACTTGCTACATCCGCCGAACATTTTCTCTCCTCTCCTAACCACACTGCCAATGACATGCAACTGATCCCCATTGAAAAAATTTTCTCTAATCGAGACTCAATACGTAAGGCCAAAGAAGCTTTTTTAATTTCAAAAGGCAGAACACTTGTAACTCACGGCCTCAACATTCGCGAAGAAACATACTAATCATTCACTTTTTGTATTTGTTTCCTTTTTTTATTATTTTCTGTACTATTTTTCGTTATCAGCTAGTTTTATTTCTGTCTATCATTGTTATTTTTCTAGACGTAGCCCAACGTATTTCCGTTGTTACGTATACGTGTCAACTATATAAAAAACCAATGTAATTTTTTTATCATTGTACCTGAAGAAGGCTGGTTTGCCCAGCCGAAATATAGTACACCTTTAAAAATTTTAATTTACCTTCGTTGTATCGGTCTTTGCTCAAAAAATAATAATCGCCCCGGCTATTATTCGAGGAGAAACGGTATAGAATTGTCCCTCCCGGAGGATATCGCAGGTCTTCCAGTGTTTTTTTAACGAAAATACTGGCTGCTGTCGCAAGCTACGCAAGGAACAACAACAACAACAATAATAATAATAATAATAATAATAATGATAATAATAAAATATGTAATTCTATTTTAATAAGCCTACGATCAGACTCACAAGCGCGAGGGTCACACTCTTTTTTTTTTATCAAACTACAAATTCTCTTTTCTTGTTCCATTAAGTTTCTTAGAGAAGCAATGTGGAGAAGTTTTAAAAATATCAAGAGAATTTCTCATGACCTCATTGATCGAGTATTAATATTACAAGGAGAAATTTGGAGTTGATCGCTATAAGAGAGTAACGTTTCTTTCACAGGAACTCCAAAAAAGCCCAGTTAAATAGAATTAAAGGGTTAACCTCACCTTCTTTTTCCATGTCGTGCCTTGAAGATAATAACGTTTCTTTCTGCGCACACCGATCGTTTGATTCTCATCTTCTTTCTCCAAAACTCCACATCGAGGAGTTAAAAGCAACCGCTTCGTTTCGTCGTCCAACACCCCAGTTATATTTAATCCTCCCCTGAACTGGATTTTAGAGAGCTCTTCTGTTAAGTTAGCAGTAGCTCCTCCGGGTTCTTTCAGTTTGTACTTATACACCCAAGCCTTAAAGAACAAAAATAGAAATGAATCATTAAATATCAGTTGTTGATTAATAATATTGTATGTTCATGACCGCTATTACTGAATATGGGCTCGACCTCGGTGCCCCGAGCCCGAGGGCTTGCTCGCAGGCTATACGGACACCCCGTTACAGTTTTCTTGTCCCGGACGAAAGACCACACATTCTCTATTATTATACATTGCAGTCGCTGTCTGTCTTCTCATTTGCTAAGAGCCTTCAGTTAATTTTGGGAAATAAGCTCACCCTACAGATTATTCACTAAACTGCTGGAAGACTGGTAAACGGTGTTTGTAAGGGAAGTGGTCATAACAAGTCTACTCGACAAGAACCTACTTTGTCTAGGTGAAGGGAGGCTACGTACGCAAGATACTGCCTATTTGATTTGCCTGATGGGCAAAATTTATTGGCTTAAAAATTTTAGATGATACTTTAATATTCCGTGTGCATGAAGTTTGCATTGCTAGCAAAACGGCACAGGAAGGTTTGAATCGTTTTCTTAGTTTCTACTCCTGATAGAGTGGGAGCAAAACCAACAAGACACCATCTTAGATGGGAGATGGGGGGATAAGATGGGTCCTGTCCGAGTACAAGAGTTTTGATCATTTCCCCAATAAGAGTGATCGGTAAAAATTCTTTGCTTTGCGATAGCTTTTGCGTGACAGTATCAGAAAACTCCTCAGAGAAACGACAAAAGGCATGTTCGTCTACATGCAGTGAGGACTGTTAAAACACAGATATCAAAGCTGCGACTGGAGTAAAATAAAACCGACCTTTTGATTGAGGGGAAATATCCGTACATTTATTTTCGGTGGGGTCGTACCTATCATATAAACCTCTATTTTCATTGGCCGTTCTAAAACAGTACCTGCTATTGTTTATAGGGATAGGGACATTGTTTAGGTCATTCATCTATTGTTTTGGTGAGCCAATAAAACAACTCGTTCAACGGAGGTACGACATGACCCTTTATTTTCCTTTTTGTTTACTCGATTTGAAACCGTTTCGGTACGTTATACAAGGAAGTCAATTTTTGGAGTAAACTTTGAAATTTATACCATTAAAAGCAAAACCGTTTGTGTTCCTATGCGAACCATCATCATGCAACACAACACATGTTTATCACCGCTGTTTGTTTAATATTTTTTATCAAGCTACGATGGCCGAAGACCAAGAGTTTACATGACAACACACTTACATTTGTACGCATCCTAGGGGTGAGATCAAAACATGGACCCCACCCCCCCCCCCCACCCTTTTGGACCGGCTCGCGATTTTCCCTTACGTAAACAAGCGATGCCATTTTAGCGACACTTAGAAAAATTTTCACCAATTTTAGAATTGTTTTTTCTATCAGAAAAAGAAAAATGCAATTAATTACCTAGAATCGAACCCGGAACCTCTACATGCTAGCATCTCTCCTTTACCACTACAGCCAAGGGGTTGATCCGGCAAACCCAAGAAAATTTTAATTATAAAAGGTGCTTTTCTTAATATATATACATGTAAATAACGGGTCACCCTAACCCTAAATCTTACCTAACCGCGAATCTAGCTTAGATCTAATAATCGCTTTACCTCAAAACAGTTTTATCTAATAATGTTAGCCTACTTTCATCCCAATCCAGGCATAAACAAGAGAGAAATAATGGCATCGACCTACAAAAGGCCTGGTTACCAATGAATGCTAATGATGGCATCGACTGTTAAAAATGGCATCGCTTGTTTACGAAAGGGAAATCGGCACCGGCTCCACAGACAGCCATTTTGGACAGGGTCCATGACCCCCCTATTTTTCTAACTCCAAAGATTAAAAATAATAATAATAATAATAATAAAATTATAAATATTACTCGATTACAGTGGTAGAAAGCAAGCGTTGACAGGCCACACAATCTCTACCGGTGTGAAACATTTGAAAACCTTTAATCATTTTATTTTATTATTTTTCTATCATTTTTTTATTATTTCTGTTTTATTTATTTATTTTGGGGGGTAAAAAAAAAAATAGGGGATCCATGGACCCGGTCCAGAATGGCAGTCCATCGATCCGGTCCAAAAAAGGGGTCATTTGACCAGGAATCCATGTTTTGTCATCAATCTTCTGATAGCTGGACTGCTAGCAGTCCCTTTCTGGATAGTCGAGCGAGCGGGAGAGCAAAAACGCGATTTCCCCTCGGCTCGTTCGCTCGCTCCAGTCTCACCGAGCTTGTTTTCGTGATCAGCTCCCCGCTTGATTGACTGAAAAAGGAAAGCTAGCAGTCTATCTGATAGAAAAGGTCATGATTACACTAAACAACAACTCCCGTTGATATTGTATGTCATGTCGATCCTTGGTAAAAGAGTGAGTCATGTATTCTTTAAAATACGTTTTCAACTATAGTAAGTTTGACCTTTAAATAGTTAGTATTGAACAGAACTTTTCCATGATCCTCACACAGCAAATGTAAACCTAAGCGCGTTATCGCACTTCGTTTTTACCTGCGAGCTTTAAATATTTATCGACTTACCGCAGCGTTTAAGAGAGTGAATGTGTCAAGTTCTTCTTTGGTCGGGTTTAGATTCGTACTACCGATGGGTAAAGCGAAACTAGAGTCGCTGCACCACAAGCAAATCAGAGCAAAAGAGACCACCAGCCACTTCCACCCCGCCTGAAATGTCATCGTCTTGCGAACGTGGAACTAAGCACTGTCTTTGCAGAGTCTTGATGATGACTAACAGCTCGTCTCTGTTCTCTGTCGGAGGTGATACAGTTCAGGACGCCGGCGACAGGATCAGGACGGACAAAGCGCACTTTATGATTTGGCATTAAGAACGCGTAATATGACACGCGAATTAATCAATGGTGACGTTTATTGAGATGCCAGATAAGATAACGGTGGCTGTAGAAATCAGTCAGGGGATGGAAGCAATGTGCTTGAGGGGAGACTCCCATATGAAAATAACGGCGGTGCTCGTCGTACCTTTTAGGGGTCAAAATTTGTAGGGGTACTAAAATCTAAAATTCTAAAATGACCACCATTAGAATTATCGCGGTACCTTTTAGGGTATTAGCCGAAAAAATATGACAGAATATGACATGTGTTGTTTTAGAATTGTTACCTCTTAGGGGTAAGGTCGGGTAAAAATTCTTTTGAGCCACACCCATCAAACGAGATTCTACTGACGAGCATATGGGAGCCCTCTTCCCCCCCTCTCCCCTTCCTCCCCCCCCCCCGGGGGCTCTTCTTTCCTCGTAATTCTCGTTTGCTACCATTTTTCTACAACTTATAAACGCAAACTGATCACCTTAAGATTGAATCTGCGCTGCGCCTCAGTTTTATCGAATTACAATAAAGTAATATGCTGTGCCATCCCTGTTACCGAGTGCAAGGGTCGCCCAAGGCTGATATACAATAGGTTTAGAACCGTACACCAAACCATTTATAATTCGTGGTTCACTGACTAAGAGTGTTTGAACAGGAGCTTGAAACTGACCAGAGTTATTCTGAGATCTTTTTAGGGTGTTAAGGGTGGTTTTCACTAGCGCATAAGCATAAGCACAAGCCAACATAAGCAGACTCAGTAACCAATTGTTTGGACAAAACTGAACAATAGGCACTAAGTTGGCTTGTGCTTATGCTTATGCGCTAGTGAAAACCAGCCTTTAAGGAATATGCTGACAGAAATTTTCAGAAAGATTTGGTACCTCTTTGGGTTAAAAATTAATGTGAGTCGCATCCAAAAAACAGTTTTCTTTTTAAAATTTCCGACGATCACAAGAAAGGCCCCGTAAATTTTACATGGGAGCGGGCCTCTATCTTCACTGAAACATTCCGACATTGACAACAGACAAAAACATTAAAAACTGAAACATTCCAGTTACCATGCAAATTTTTAGAAGCACGCACAAGCGACGTGCCTCAGTCAATAATTCGCAGCCAACAACAACATTTCGTGTTCCTCTTTTGTCTTTTTCACGGTATTAGTCAAAAATTCCTTTCGATTACAAACGTCTGCAGCCCAGTAATCCTATTCCGATCATCGCTGTGGAATATATTTACAGTATTTACTCAGTCACGCTATCGCATGACGAAAAGGCCACCGTAAATCTACTATGGTCGCTAAAGGAGAGACTTTTACACAAATCATCAGCTCTCGCAATTTCCTTCTCTCCCATTATCTGGACGCCTCAAGGTTAGAACAGAATCTAATAACATTTATTTTCTTTCGGCTCACTCTTGAAAACGCCAGACGTAGCAATAATAAAGTACTTGAAGTGCATCAGTGTAAATTACTTTGCCAGTGTACTTTGGCAAACTTTCATGACCATAGATAAAGAGAGATTATTGCAGACCTCCTAAACTAGCAACTTTAATAACCGCTAAAGCTATTATTATTATTATTATTTTTATTTTTATTAAAATGAAAAAATAGTGCAGTATTTATCTCTTCCCATCACGTCTGTCTATGGGCTAACATGCCCCCCCCCACACCCCCCCCGGAGGACACCGATATGAAAATGACGGAGGTGCTCGTCGTATCTTTTTGGGGTCAAAATTTGTAGATTGGAACCGCTTAGGGTGCTGAAATCTAAAATGACCATGCATGGTAAGAATAATCGCGGTACTTTTTAGCTACAGGGTATTAAATTGAGCCGAAAAAATATGACAGAATATGTCTTGTGTTGGTGCCGGCTTAGGGGTAAAAATCCATTTGAGCCAACCTATTAATAAGATTCTGGTAGATACATTTTAGGCCGTTTTTCGAGAATTTCTGACGAGCACCCCCGTCATTTCTATATGGGAGTCCCCCCGGGAACATGCAATACATAATCGAAACGGGGGGGGAGGTGATTGTTAGAGGACCCGTTTTATCGTGACGACCACCCCCGTCGTTTCTATATGGGAGCCCCCTCCGGGAACATGCAACCATTATCAAAACAGGGGGGTGATTGTTAGAGGACCCGTTTTGTCATGACGACCACCCCCCGTCATATCTATATGGGAGTCCCCCCCCCGGGAACATGCAATACATTATCGAAACAGGGGGGTGATTGTTAGAGGACCCGTTTTATCATGACGACCCATATAACCGTTGTTTAAAAGACTAGGAAATATGTGCATGTTTTACTATTCAGAGCAATATCATTTTCTTTTACATGTTTTTGTATTGCTTAGCACTCCAGGTGAGTTAGAAGACAACAAGAACACAGAAAAGAAGACCTCCTTCGGTCAGAAACTAAAATCCCGGTTGCGTGGTTGTGAGGATAACCATCGACGCGGTTTCTTAGGGCCGGCCGGTTATTTAAACAGTTAAACGTTATTTACTGTAAACAGTGCGAGAGATGAACATTTATCTGATTTATTTTTTAAATAACCCATTTAAAAACAGATGTGTAGGTCCATTAATTGTCTTAAACCGCTGCCCTTAAAGTTCTGACCCGCATACCCGACCTTGGTTTGTAGGGGGAGGCGGGGGGGGGGGGGGGGGCGGGGGATGGAAGCCTACTTTTCATCCGACGCTTGTGCGCGCGCTTTTGTCCGCGCTCATCAACTTTCGAACGCTGACTTATCAACAATCTTGCGCTCTTGTCAACTCTCGTTCCCTCTTGTCAAGTTCCTAGTGGAGCCGGAGCGAACAAAAATAGGCGGCGCGCGGAGGAAAAAAAGTGTTGACGGAGGAATTGTTTTTCCGCATTTGTCAGAAATAAAGTAGCCAAGCTACAGTGCACAGAAATGATCAGAAATACTTACAAAAAGAAAGTTCGAAGACGATCTTCAAGATGATTAGCAGCTTTATTTCAATTTAATTCGATAAATGTGTTACATTGGGCCTTACTTTTGTTCTTTACATTTTTCCATAACATGTTGAAGAACACAAACGATAGTCGTTCGTTCAAGTCCCGGAAGGAGGTACTAACATATTAGACTGCAAAACAGTCCGTATTTTTGCGCGAGTCCTCCGAAAAAAGTACGCGACCGAAAAGATCCGGAGCGAGTGTGGATACGTAGAGTGAGACTGGAGAGACGCTTTTGCAGTCTACTTACATATGTAAGCTTTATACTTTAAGTATGTGCCGCGAGACAGGGTATGGTTTTTGAGGTGCTCAGTCCTTAAATAGGGTATCCTTTTTGGTATTATGATCCTTGGTTACGGTTCCTTTAAATTTTATTAGCTAAATTGAAGTGCCTAAACACCCAGCTGACCGAAAAAGATATGGTTATGATGGCTTATTGTTTATAAAACTAGTCTAGTATTCTATGCTTCTATTCTATGTTATTCCATCTTCCCATGTACAGAGAAAAAAATAGAAACGACCTGTTCACACTGTAATGAGTTATCGGGGAATTAGAGTTATAGAGGAACATTAGAGCTCGAGCAATGAGTTTTGGCGCCTTTGTTCTATGTGTTGAATATTTTTGTCTCTGAAAATAGTCTCATCTGTCCATAACGAAGCTATGAATGTGCAAACGAAGGAAAAGAATCCGTATCTAAAATAATTGGCCGGAGTTTACTTACTCCCAACGATAAGGATAAGGATAACACAAACAGTATATTTGTATAATTATGAAAAGGGCGTCAGAGAAATACTTATCGCTGTGAATCAGTATTAGAAAAGAAATGCTTATCGGCTTCCACAATAAGGAACCCGCCTAACAGCTGTAACGTGTCATGGCGCTTTTCGAGTAAATATGCCTACTTGCTATAAGCAAATTTAAAGTAAAATGAAGCCTCATGGGTATTTTGGACAAAAATAGCGGGAATTTACAACGCTTATTTACAGTACGTACTACTATAAAACATGTTATAAACGACTCTCTCTAGAAAGTTGGTTTACTAACTTAGAACAGACACCACTGAACCGATGCCAACAGCTACCGGCTTACAAACGACTTAATTGTCAACAGAACAGACAAACAAGGCTGAACAGCCAATGACATCATGGCTAAACTGATTAATAACTTTACGGCAACAATCGTACGTATATACTATCAACTGACGATTCACAATTCACATACTCAGTCAATCAACAATCAACAACAATCAATCAACAACGTCAGTCAATGTCAACAACAACAACAGTTTTCTTAAGAACTACACTAACCCGGACTATCACACTCGACAGACTGCTTATGACAGAATTATATATTGAACATTAATCCAATTTTTTCGTTCCGGAACTGTCTTTCCATGAAAACTAAAAAACTAAAAATTTGGCTAACAAAACAGGCCTCGAAATGAAAACAGTTGAACGTTTTCTAACTTTGAATTCCTACTGAATTGTTTGTGTTTTTGCCATGTTTGTCGAAAATACCCATGATGCAATACTTTTGTTAAAAGCGTGCATGTTATGAACGAGTAGACCTCGCAATCACTGAATGGAATCTTTTAAGTAGTGCAATTCATCCATATTTTAGTGATGTCGCGGGGATATCCACTCACGAGTCGAAGCCTCCTGTCATCCAGCTTCCAATATTTATCGTCTTTAAAGAAATATGTTCTCTTGTTTCTCCAAGACATCGCGGATTGCATGGAATGAGGGAGACCTGAAACGATAATCAGAAGTCGGATTTCCATGTGGTTTGGGAGGGGACCGAAATTTTTCTCTATCACTGCTCCCCCTGTTCCTTCCTTCCTTCCGCCTCCCCCCCCCCCCCTGTTACCCCTCCCCCTTACGATGAAGTCTAGATCCGCCACAGTTAACGGGAGCAAGAAAAGTCAATGTAAAATCTGTAAACCTGCCCTTAATTCCTTTACCGCACTGGATACTGAAGGCCACAACGACTGACTGAAGAATACACACCCTATGGGGCCACCTGCCTGTTTAATTAGAGGTGTACCCCGAAACTGCAACCCCAAATCCTCTTTAATCTCTAAAGCAACCCCCTATTTGGAAAAATTTATGAAGGTTTCTTACCCCAGATTGAAATATGCTTCGGGTAGCCAGAATCCATAGAACTACGGTGCTGAAGCTCATTGAAACGCCAGTAGTCGTCCCCTTTAAAGAAATACGTCTTATAGTTCCTATCCCAAATGAAAGCAGCGTCCATATTCTCCAGCTTAGAGGGCAGACCATATTGGTTAATGTGTCTGGGTCCTTGCTCGAGTCTGTCATCAAAATACATCCAATACCTGGAAATACACACGATTGGAAAACTGATAATAATAATAATAATAATAATAATAATAATAATAATAATAATAATAATAATAATAATAATAATAATGGAAATTGAAGTAACTAGAATGTGGGGTATGAAGACTACAACAATTCCTGTGGTAATTGGAGCGCTTGGAGTGATCAAAAAGGGAGTGAGCGAGTACCTTGAGATAATACCAGGAAGAAGTGAGATCAGTCAGATACAGAAGATCTCGTTGCTGGGAACTGCACATATCCTACGGAAAGTGCTCTCCATTACATGATTGTTGGTTATATACCCTAGGTATATGGTTTATACCCGGATATAACCTGTATAGAAATGAATCGATAAAACCTACAAATAATAATAATAATAATAATAATAATAATAATAATAATAATAATAATAATAACCTGCTCTTTTGAATTTACAGTGTAGGGATTGCATGAATCTTGGGGACCAAGTGAACTAATAAAGAGGTGTCCGTTCGACTGTACAAGGAAACTTAAATGGAATTGATCTTTTAATCAATCAAATAGCTTATCTCAAACGCCATCGGCCAAAATATGTCACGTGATGCAATACTGGGTTGATATCAGAGAGTATCACTTCTCTGAGATTTCCCATACTTACTCGCTTCCTTTAAAGAACACTGTTCGTCCGTCCCAGTTGGTATAAGCGCTGTTTATTGGCGTTCTTAGCTCCTTCCATTTTGATGTTATCTTTGTTGGACCGCTCTCCAATTCGAGTCTTTCCGACAGCACCCAGAAATAGTCCCCGCTGAACACAAGAGTTTTTCTGTCCAATCTCATCACAAACGAGTCAAACTTCTCCACTTTACAAATATCCACAACCGGATGGGGAGTTGTTGGGCTTTCTGTGGATGTCTGAGTTGTGACCTTTGTGGTGCTTTCAGCTGTCGTGGTCTTGGTTGTTGTGTCTGGTTGCGTAGGTATCTCTGTGGTGCTGCTCTTCATTGTGGTATCAGGTTGTGTGGTTGGTGTTTCTGTTGTAGTGCTTTCCAGTTGTGTGGTTAGTTTCTCTGTGGTGCTGCTCTTCGTTGTGGTCTCAGGTTGTGTGGTTGGTTTCTCTGTGGTGCTGCTCTTAGTTGTTGTCTTAGGCTGTGTGGTTGGTTTCTCTGTGGTGCTTCTCTTCGTCGTTGTCTCAGGTTGTGTGGTTGGTTTCTCTGTGGTGCTGCTCTTAGTTGTGGTCTCAGGTTGTGTGGTTGGTTTCTCTGTGGTGCTGCTCTTAGTTGTGGTCTCAGGTGGTGTGGTTGGTTTCTCTGTGGTGCTGCTCTTCGTTGTTGTCTTAGGCTGTGTGGTTGGTTTCTCTGTGGTGCTGCTCTTCGTCGTTGTCTTAGGCTGTGTGGTTGGTTTCTCTGTGGTGCTGCTCTTCATTGTTGTCTTAGGCTGTGTGGTTGGTTTCTCTGTGGTGCTGCTCTCAGTTGTTGTCTCAGGCTGTGTGGTTGGTATCTCTGTGGTGCTGCTCTTTGTTGTTGTCTCAGGTTGTGTGGTTGGTTTCTCTGTGGTGCTGCTCTTAGTTGTTGTCTCAGGTCGTGTGGTTGGTGTCTCTGTGGTGCTGCTCTTAGTTGTGGTATCCGCTTGTGTGGTTCGTGTTTCTGTGGTGGTCTGTGTCGTAGTCGGAATTGGAGTTGGTTTGCCTGAAAAAGAGCCAAATTAACAAAGAAACGATGAACAAAAGTTCAATCATAAGCTATCTAGCAAAAAATATGCATTCTGATTGATTTAAGCAGGAACTCTATCACAAGGATTAAATTTCCATGTTATTGCGCTTGTCTCTGTGTTTGCGCTTATACCTTCTTTAGTATATTCACTTGACATAATTGCCGCCTGGTTAGCTATATCAATTGGTTGTCATGTTGTTAGCTATGTCACTTGGTAGTCATGTTGTTAGCTATGTCACTTGGTAGTCATGTTGTTAGCTATGTCACTTGGTAGTCATGTTGTTAGCTATGTCACTTGGTTGTCATGTTGTTAGCTATATCACTTGGTAGTCATGTTGTTAGCTATATCACTTGGTAGTCATGTTGTTAGCTATGTCACTTGGTAGTCATGTTGTTAGCTATGTCACTTGGTAGTCATGTTGTTAGCTATGTCACTTGGTTGTCATGTTGTTAGCTATATCACTTGGTAGTCATGTTGTTAGCTATATCACTTGGTAGTCATGTTGTTAGCTATGTCACTTGGTAGTCATGTTGTTAGCTATGTCACTTGGTTGTCATGTTGTTAGCTATGTCACTTGGTTGTCATGTTGTTAGCTATATCACTTGGTTGTCATGTTGTTAGCTATGTCACTTGGTAGTCATGTTGTTAGCTATGTCACTTGGTAGTCATGTTGTTAGCTATGTCACTTGGTTGTCATGTTCTTAGCTATATCACTTGGTAGTCATGTTGTTAGCTATATCACTTGGTAGTCATGTTGTTAGCTATGTCACTTGGTAGTCATGTTGTTAGCTATGTCACTTGGTTGTCATGTTGTTAGCTATGTCACTTGGTAGTCATGTTGTTAGCTATATCACTTGGTTGTCATGTTGTTAGCTATGTCACTTGGTAGTCATGTTGTTAGCTATGTCACTTGGTTGTCATGTTGTTAGCTATGTCACTTGGTAGTCATGTTGTTAGCTATGTCATTTGGTAGTCATGTTGTTAGCTATGTTGCTATGGTATTAGTCTACAAAGCGAAAGGCTCTGAATACGTCTCCTGACGGGCCAACACTCAGGGTCTGTTATTTCGCCTAATAAGACTGCCTAATCAAAGGTTTGGGGTAACAACAGCGTCAAAGCAATTCTTCCCTGTAGAGAGCTCCTTCTCCCGTTAAGTGGGGAATCTTTTTCACCTTGCTTACCGTAAATTTCCTGTATCCCTGCAATATCGTCATCAGTCAGTTCGATGTTCTCTTTATATCCCTTGTACCACGGGTACATGATGGAGTCATACACGCTGGAATGTTCCAGACCCATGCTGTGTCCAAACTCGTGAACCGCCACCCAGTCCAAGTTGATGCCATCACTTGTTCCGGTTGTAAATCGCTCATCGTCATCAAAATGGGCGTCACCAGATAAACCTGAAACAGAAAGGTTTTCGGTGGCTTATAAACGGCGGGGCCTATAAGCGGAATAAAGCGAGGGGTGGCAGCTATAAGTGGTATAAAAAACCATTTTGGAATGAGCTGATGAGAAATAAGCCAAGTGATCAAATATACAGCATCATAGAAATACGTTTTCCATTTACCGCATCTTAACTTATAATGGAAGCAAGGCCTTAGAATGTTTGATGCTGCGCAAAGTTGGAGCCTGTTGAAAAAATGCTTTGCATGCCGGCTTCTAATAACTGTTGTGCTCTACAGAAAAACTTTGAACAGTTAAAATAATATTTGACGAAATAGCAATAAAACTTTGACTAAAGTTATTGTTCTGCACTTTACATGCCTTATACTTCGCTTAAATCCGAGATGGGGATAACCAGGGGTCAATTCAATAAAACTTTTACAATTGTAATTTACAAGTGTAGCTATTGTTTTCAACCTCTGAAACAATGGCTGCTACACTTGTTAATTACACTTGCAAAAATTTTATTGAATTGACCACAGAATGTTTCTATTGTTTTACAGGGACTGTAGCGAGGGGAGGGGGTTATAAGCCGGGGGATGGGGTTATAAGCAAGGGGAGGGAGTTGTAAGTCGGGGGAGAGGGTTATAAGCAAGGGGAGGGAGTTATAAGCGGGGAGAAGGGGTTATAAGCGGGGGGGGGGAAGGGGAAGAGGCGTTATAAGCGGGGGTTGATGAGCGGCATTTAACGGTAACCGTTGCTTTTGTTATAGGCAAACCTGCATATTAACTGATCAGCATTCTAAGGCGTTCAGATATAAAATCTCAATATTTAACAACTATTCACCGAAGTGGAGGTGGGTAGTGGAGGGTAGAGGAACAAGTATTCTGCCTTTTGAAATTAAAAAAAGCTTCTCTGGCCTAATTCCGTATTGAGTCTCGGTTAGAGAAAATTTTTTCAATGGGGATTAGTTGTACCTACGTTGTATCGGTCTTTGCTTCTATACTATATTTCCATTGTTAAACCGATCAGATCACTTGTTTGATTCAACGTACACCAGCAGGATTGTCGTCCACGGCAGGGGCGGATCCAGGATTTTTCTTAGGAGGGGGTGCACCTCTAAGGAATGACGTAACTGAAGGGTGACGTAAACAAATTTTAAAAGCGAACAACGCAGACTAGGTCATCTCAGGGGGGGGGGGGGGGGTGCGCACCCCCTGCACCCTCCCCCTAGATCCGCCCCTGCACGGTTACTTGCTTAAACTTCTCATAAATTTATAATGGCTGCCGTGCAAATGCCGCGAAAAGTACGGTCGAAAAAAACTCGTTCTCCCGTGATCGGATTGAAAACCGGTTTGACTAGGTTACTAAATACATTATTTCCTTTCTAAAAATGCACTAAAATGAAATATAAAAATTCATCGAGTTGTCATGATCACTTTAATTGCCCAACCTCTGTTGCTGTGCGGGTAGTAAGCATGCGCCAGCGTTCCTCCTGGACCATCAAATGGATAAGGGTCTCCATGAAAACGCGTCACAAATGAAATCAATATATCGACATCATCGTCACTAACTGAGGGGTCCGTTTCCTCACGCATGGTCAGCGTACTGGCGTCTTGCCACTTCTTTATCATCTTCCTAAGAATATTTTGTTGCACATCCACCGGAAGATCGTCTGTGGTGGATATGAATCGGTAGGTCAAGTCCTATAAGAGAACAAGACATGGACTGTTGCCAAATTTCCCAAAGATCTCCTCATTGAAACACTTATATGTCCAGGATTGCAGATAATTAGATACATGACAAATTTTGATATCCAACACGAAGTGTCCCATTAAGTCTAAGTGTTTACCATCTTTTTTGAAATGTAAGGTAAGCATTAGTGTTAGTGTTGTTTTTAGGTTAGGGTAAACGCACCTGTTTATCTTTATTTAAACAGAAGAATTTAGGGGACACTTCGTGACGTGTATCGTCTGAATTTTTGAAAACAAGTGATGTTGATGTTGAGAAGAAGAGCAAGAGGACACTTTGTGACGCTTATTAAATTTGTCATGCATCTAATTATCTGCAATCCTGGACATAACTGCATTGAAAGAAAAATAATTGTTTCCTATTTTAACTCGTGAATACGGGAGGCGTTCAACAAGTTATTTTGTTTTATTATTCGACTGTGACGTCATTTTACCTTATAAGGGGAAGAGAACACGCAAAATATCCGAGCGTATTACACAGTAGATTGCCGTATTACACCTTAGCATCCCGGTTTCAAGACACAATCTATTATAAATACAAGAATTTCAGTCGAATAATAAATCCCTTATTCGATGGTTTAACAGATAATACGTGCGGACATTTTACTCATAGCTCGCATTTTATCTCGCCCCTGCGGGGCTCGAAAAAATACTACGCAACTCGTAAAATATCCGCGCGTATTATCTGTTAAACCATCGAATAAGGTGTATTTATTATTCGACTGTGACGTCATTTTACCTTATAAGGAAAAGAGAACACGCAAAATATCCGAGCGTATTACCCAGTAGATTGTCGTATTACACCTTAGCATCCTAGTTTCAAGACACAAGCTATCATAAATACAAGAATTTTAGTCGAATAAATGCACCTTATTCGATGGTTTAACAAATAATACGCGCGGATCCTATGGTGTGACCATTAAATGAAACCTCTTCGGCAGTTCTTTTGCATGGTACCATTTGTTTTTCAGTATTTTACAAAATGAAATTTAATTTGTCTTAGAATTTTGATTTTTGTTACTCGTAAGAGTCAAAGGGTTAAAACAAAGCCGTGATACCCACCTTCTTTTGCCAAGATGTTCCTTGAACATTGAAACGTTTTTTTCTTCTATTTATGATTCCTCCAATATCTTGATTCTCGTCTTCCGACTCTGCAACTCCGCATCGAGGAATTATAAACAACCTTTTCGTGGCGTCGTCCAGTTTTCCAGTTATATTTATTCCCGCCCTGCGTTGAATTTTAGAAATCTCGGTTGTTAAGTTCACAGCCTGTCCCTTCTTGGCTACTCTGTACTTGAGCATCCATTGCTAAAAAAAAAGAACAAATGAAATACAATCAAACTCCCTCAAGGTCGCGGGAGATACCTGGCCATGATTAAATTCATAAGGCAAAATTTTGGCAGGGGTGTCACTTCTATAAGCTTTATTTATATTTTATATTTTTTAGTTTTTAATAGTTTTATTTGCTTTTAGAAAATTATATAAATACAATTTCATCTCACATAATATTCATTTAAAAATTTAAAACTACATTAATTTGTAAAGAGGTATTACCCCATACAAACATGCACCAAAAATAAATTTATGGTAATTTTGCGAATTTTAATCCTCGGGCTATTATCAACATTTCATGCAGAAAGAACGATGCATTGAAAATAGTGTATTTCACCAGACAGCGCTTTGCTTTGCACGTGCAATTATGATGCAGAAACATTAAGCCTTGTTTCCAGATAATCGCAAGGATCGCAGCGACCCTTGCGATCATGTGGAAACCAAAAACTTTGCGATCCTTGCGATCGTTACGATCTTTGCGTTCGCGATCGCAGATATAGAAAAATTTATATCTGTAGAACCTTGCGATCGAGAAGTTTTTATATGGAAACCACTCTTGCGATCCTTGCGATCAAAAATGTCCCAGAAAGCATTGCACACCAGAGCCTTGTATCCCATAATGCACTTAAAGTTTATCGAATCCAGGCCTACTCGACGTTTCCTTGCGATCGCTGTGATCGTATGGAAACCTGAGGTCTCAGCGATTGCAAGGATCGCAAGAATCGCAGCGATCGTCGAGCGATCGTTGCGATCGTTGCAATTATATGGAAACCATGATTTAGTGCATACTCTTTTCAAAATGCATACTGATGAGCCGAACCAGTCCCCCGCGACCTCAATACGGACACTGAAGGGACCACCCGTATTTTACACACAAGTTCCCATTATATGAATGATGATATTTCGACGTAAGGTATTATTGTTTTTACAAAAACAAAAGCACATCTTACCACATCTTACAGACACTGTAAAGACAATCATATGCCAGCAATTTCTTTCTGAACCAAACTTTTGCTTGTTGTATATGACTTTACATAGCGTTTAGAATTGTTTAAACTGACCGTTTTTTTGTGTGAGACTGTTTTAGTGTATACGCGAACAACTGTCCGTTAAAGCAATGTTCGACTGTATTACCTTATATGTATTTTTGCGATCTATCGCCTGGCGCAGAATAAACCCAGAGTTCAAATAGATTCCGGGTTTGGTGGGTCGGCAAACATCAACACGTGTACATTTGGGTGAACCAGTGTGAGCCACCATTGTAATTTCCACATTTGACCCCCAAAATTTTGCAAACGTATTATTTTTTATTTCTGTTTGGATGACTATGCTGGGGAAAGGGTCAATTGAAGACATATTAAACCGGTAGCTGCAGCTATGGACAGCTGTGACATAGCCCTAGGCCGGTGGAAAGCAGAACTGAAAAGCCATGGCGTATGATACGCCGTTTACTACATTAAAGAGTGCAGAGAGTTCGGGACACGGGTGTCCTTGCTAACCTGCTACCACAGCGCACAACTGTGCCCCATGGATATAATCTACGTTCAGGCACCATCAGAGAGGACCCCGCCATGGCCTCTACTAACCGTCTTGACAAATTTATTACATATAGATATTCCTAGTAAAAGTTTCATGTTAATGTATGTATATGATTAGTACTTTGACCACTCTTGTAATTTAGCTGAGAAGCTACGAAAAGAGTAATTAAACTGATTATTATTTTTTTTTTTGCATAACCACACCACTCATGTGATAACCACACCATCAATGTGATAGAAGTTGGTTGGTGTTTGTGAAACAGTCCTCGACAAGCAATCGTATCGTCCGCCCTCCCCCAATCAAGTCGTTCAATTTTCCGGGGTATTTTTTTCTCTCAATTTTTTTTTTAAATTCTTTATCAGTGCCAATAATTGGACTACAACATAAAGATTGTCATAGATGATCAGATGAAAAATACCCTTGGTTTATAGCTCAATATTAAAATGCCGGGCCACGGGATGACAGGACTTTAAACTAATCACTGATACTTAACACATTTCGTTGTATTAATAATAAAACAAACACTAGGGCGTTTAATCGAGAAAATACGATATTTGACACGTCATTTGGCCCTTGGCCGACATTATATAAAATTGAACAAGTGAACTGTGAAAATTCCTTTTGGTAAATTAATTAAAAAGGATAACGTTGTCATCACCCGGCGTAGCCTGCGAATACAGCCGCCTCTCATCGCTCACGGCTGCTAGGGGCGTTCGCGCAAGAGAGCTCTCTCACGCGAACACTCTTAGTAGCCGGGAGCGACGAGAGGCGGTTGTATTCGCAGGCTCGAGCTCCGCCGAGTGATGACAACGTTATCCTCCTGTATTCGCAGGCTACTGACTCGGCGACAAAATAGATCTTATGTTTTATACACGCAACTGATTAGTCCGATGAGATGGCTGACACAACCTGATTATTTCGTTCGTTGCCCGGGGGGGGGGGGGGGGGAGAGAAGAGGGGTGTACTCCTTTATATTGACTCATACGGGGACGGGCCGCTGAACACTATGAAACAGAAAAAAATAAAAGAGCTGTACTGATTAAGTGTTTTCCGTTAAGCGTAATATTTGAGTATATTTACGTGTAATTTCTGTCCAGTTTTTGCTTCCCTTTCATTTTCAAACTGGGTCCTTATGGTTGAGTATGACACGTCACTCACAAGTAATTTCTGCTTTCAGCCACCGCCCGGAAGCTAGGGTGATTCGAGCGCGCGGGGCGCGAAGAGAGGGGCTGGTTGCGCTTATATGGAGTATTCCCCCCTGTTTCCCTGAAATCCCTGAAGGATTACAAACAGCATTAAATACATTATCCCAGTTCTGTAACGACTGGTTACTAAATATAAATCTCAAGAAAACGAAAGTTGTTATTTTTCAAAAGAAACTCAGAAAATTTCCATATAAACAAAGAAAAGATAGAAACTGTCAGCAACTACACTTATCTTGGAGTCAATTTCACGTCCAATGGAAACTTCCGAGACAATAAAATAAATTTAAAAGAAAAAACTAGGAGATCTATATTTGCAACACGCCGCTTCCTGAACTTTTCAAAATTACCAATTGATGTTTTAAATGAAATATTTGTTTCTTTATTCCTCCCTATCCTCATGTATGGTTCAGAAGTTTGGGGAGTTTATGACAAAAACGACTATAACACATGGGAAAAAGATATAATCGAACGAACACATGTTTATTTCTGTAAACTTTTCTTAGGAGTCAATAAACAATGCCCAAATGTAGCATGTAGAAATGAACTTGGTAGATTATCATTAAAAGCAAAAATTGACATAAATATTATTAAATTTTGGTTACACCTGGAAAGTTTACCAGAAGATAACATTGCCAAACAATGCCTTTATCTATCTAAAGAAATGTCCGACAAAAACCAACTGAGCATTATGCAAAGAGTCGACTCTCTGTGTTATCTTTCGAATTTAAACATTTCAAATTTAAACATTAACAACTTCACTGAACGTATTCGGCTAAGTGTTAATAAAACTTCAACTAATCACCAACTTAATTTACTAAATCTAAATAAAAAACTTAAATTCTACTCTATCTTTAAACAAGATTGTCACAAATCTGGCTCCTTGGATTCGATAAAAAATGTACGCCACAAAAAACAAATCAATAAATTTCGTCTTGGAAATCACAATCTGCGAATTGAAACTGGCCGGCACAACAAGACACCTGAAAATTTAAGAACCTGCTCTCTCTGTAATTCAAATCAAATCGAAGACGAATTCCATTTTCTATTCTCTTGCAATCATTATAATGCTTCACGTAAGAAATTTTTTGATGAAATAAACGACAAATATCGAAATTTTAATGATCTCGACAATATTTCAAAAATCCTGTTTTTTTTTAATAACGTTAATCCTTTTGTTTGTAGAACCATTGCTGCTTATATTTATGACTCAATGCTAAATCGACAATCAATGCTAGTTTAATTATTAGACATAGTTATTTAATGTAATTCAGATTTATTAAGTAGGTAATGCCATGTATATATATGGGAATACTGAATAAATTGTTGTTGTTGTTGTTGTTTCAGTCCTTCCATATTTGTGGTCATATCCCGGATTTCCTTTTTCCAACCCGATCTCCGGGAACTCGATCCCTCTTATTTTCCATTTTCCCCAGAAAAATATCCCGTGTTCTTATTGTTTTTTTATATTCCGATAGCCCCCAGAACCTCTAATGGGGCATCCGCAGTTGGTTTTCTGTATCATTTCGATAAATTTGGCTCTTGATTCTTTTACTTACTGTTTTCGAGAAATTCTGTAAGTCCACTACAACAATAGGTGATGATGACATTGCGATGACAAGGGTAGCGGCCTGATCTAAAGGTTTCTTTCAGTCCACAAAAATGTACATGTTATAGTATTTACCTCCAACTGAGTATAAAGCGCGAGTCAAGAGTCATAATGCACTGTACTCAGTGCTTGTAACACAATGGTTGTTAAGTCTCACATTCAAATCAATTATGTTTAACAGTATTTTGCTGAGATGCCGGTCATTTTACAATTTTTCCTAAAAATAAATTTAATCAGCTTGGCCCCAGTACCGTTGTTATAACTCAAAATATTTATCGACTTACCTTAGCGTCTTCTTCAGTAACATTGTCAATTTGTTCTTGGCTTGGATTTGCTCTCGTACCGAGCGGTAAAGCCAAGCCACAGTGGCTGTACCATAAGCAAATCAAAGCAAAAGTCACCAACAGCCTCATCCAGCCCGCCTGAGCTTTCATTATCTTGATATTTTAAATTCAATTCAGTCTTCGATTAGTCTTTGCCGCCAGGGCAAAGGTGGGTCATACAAGCAACTCACGGTGATACAAGTTTATCCCAGGTGTTGCATGTATAATAACGTGTTCGGTACAAGGTGAAAAGGATGGAGACTAGCGGTTATAACGTGGCATTTATAAAACCGACGGGTAATATGATGCGCAAAGTACTATGATGGTGAGTCTGGATGGTGACAACTATTATTAGATTAGATTACAGATTAGATATTAAAATTTGCTGTCTAGCCAGTTCAATAAGCGAACGCACTGGTCGGGGTGGAGAGTTCTAACCTAGGTGCCCGCTCCCTCCCCCTCCCCCGTGATACCATTAGCTCGATAAACAATCAAGCTTCCTGTATATTTCTATTTTTATTTACATAATTATATTTTTTCTGAATTCCCTTTTGCTTTTATTATCCGGCTTTTAGTTTTAACTTTGGGTAAGAAAAAATTCAAAATATTTTGTTTACCCCTAAGTCTTTTCATTTTATTGGCTTGTATGCCGCTCATCACGTCATCAGCCGAAAATTCTTCCGGTGAAAGTTGCCATTAATAATCATCCTATTATATCAGGATTCAGGGAGATATCACGCTATCCACTGACACAAATCCTCCCAGCCTTTTGTGGGGAGCACGCCAAGAAAAAGGGGCCGAACGCCGAGGAGGAGGGGGGGAGGGGGGGAGGGGGGAGGGGGAAGGGGGGGAGGGGGGAGGGGGGAGGGGAGGAGGGGGGAGGGGGGGAATGGGGGAAGGGGGGGGTGGTAAGGGGGGAAGGGGGGGAAGGGGGGAAGGGGGGAAAGGGGGAAGGGGGGAAGGGGGGAAGGGGGGAAGGGGGGGAAGGGGGGAAGGGGGGGAGGGTTGGTTGGGGTTGTTGAGGTATGAAGGTTGCACTCCCGTACAAAAATTACGTGGATGCTCGTCCTACCTTTTGGGGGTCGAAATTTGTAGATTGGTACCTCTTAGGGTGCTTAAGGAAGGCGGGGGTAAACATGAATTTGAATGAAGTCTGAAGAGGTTTAAAGCAGGGATAGAAGAAAGAAAGAAAACGATTTTTGGAACACCAACAGACAGTCGATACCCACACAAGAGTACCCCAGGCTGCTAGTGGACTAACTTGGTGTCCGCCTATTAATTATTAACTACAAATTCTATTTTTAAAACTTCACTAAATCTTCAATATTTTTTATTTCTCTGAATTTTTCAAATCCTTTGAGAAAAGCTATTTCCTCCCAAACATACCCAAAAATCACCCAAAAATTTACAAAACACCTCATAACATAGATTCATGAGATGAGCAGAGAGTTTTTGGATTGCTTGAAATGTGGACGAGATATTACCATTAAAGCCATGTCAAGTGGCGGAAAAATGGCGTTCATGTTTACCTGCGCCTTAAATCTAAAATGACCACCTTTAAAATTATCGCGGTACATTTTTGGGTATTGAGCCGAAACCCGGGAGGGGGGGGGGGGGGGGGTTACTCCCGACAATTTAGGATAGGTGTGTGCCGCCAATTGCAAGGTTCTCAAACCCTGACCCTATTTAAGGGTAGGAAACCGAGATTTGATACCCTTTTTAAGGCCCAATTCAGGCGTGTAGTACAGTTTTAACAGACCATATCTTTTTCGTTTTGCGCCTTGGGATGGATACTGCAATTTAGTGACCCTATCTAAGGAATATCTAAGGATCACAATACCAAAAATACCCTAAAGGATACCCTATTTAAGGACTGAGCACCTCAAAAACCCTACCCTATCGGGCGGCATATACCTTTATAGCGTATATAAGGGAGTACCCCCCCGGAGCCGAAATAATATCTGACAGGAAGTATCTGTCAGTCAACTAATTTTACTTTGTTGTCTCATTCATGACTCATCGATAAAAGAGTGTACATTCAGTTTGTTTTATAATTGGTACCTCTTAGGAGTAAAAATTCATTTGAGCCACGAGATTGTGATACCTTTTAGAGTGGTTTTTTAAAATTTCCGACGAGCACCTCAGTCATTTTTATTTGGGAGTCTCTCCCCCCCCCCCCCCCCCCTGGCTTCCTTGTCCAAAATAAATTAATAAGACATTTTAAAAATCACGGGTTTTCGCTTATTGATAATGTTGTGGAACACTTGCATGTCATGCTTGTTATTTTTTTTATATATAAGCTCAGACAGCATATAATAACCGTATTTGTTAAAAAAAATATCCCGCCGTCCATTTATCTGTCTGAAGACAACATAATACCATGGCTGTGGCCGCTCTAGATGAGTTAATCGGTTTGTTTCCCATTAATTAATTAACTAATTAATTAATTAATTATATCATCTATCTATAATCCCGTACAAGCACCTATGGCATTTTTTTTCATAGCGGAGCTCTCGCGGGCCGCGCCGAAGGCTCGCTGCGAAGCCCCATACTCATATATAGAACCAATGCCCGTCATCATAAAATCTGCTTTGAGGAACTTCATACGTTTTTATCAATGCGGGGAGACAGGTGGTGTGCGCACTAAGATCGCAATGCATTATTTTTGCGAATTTCCAACATGGCGGAAAAGTCTGCTGGCGAAGGCGATTTTTCGAGGTAAGCCACTCATATTTTCTGCCGTCTTTCTTGGCCCTATCCTTCCCTACTTTCTGCCTTTTTTGTCTTGAGATATCCGTTAATAAGTTTATGATTTTCATTTTTCAATAACTGAATTCTTTAGTCATAAATTTCGGCAATTGCCAGACAAGGTAAATTTCGCTGCTTCTCGCCCAATTTAGTATGTCAGAGTTATTGTTCCATCGCGCCTTTCGAGGACCGGTGCTTACCATAATAAATCAAAATTTAAAAAGTTAAGACATTTTCCCGTATAGAAAACATGATGCACCAGTATGCACCACTGGTTTTACGCTGTTTGGACAAAATGAAATCATGCATATTTTTGCTTTTGTTGCGTGAATAGGATGATAGACATGATAACGTCGCCTTGACGTACTTGAATTTGTTAATCGTCAACTCAGAAGAGATTTACCTTTTTTAAGAAACGTATGGTGCCCCAATCCTTTCTTTTTAATTAAAAGTTAATTTTGCTTCTTACTAGGGCTCGGAGAACACTCTTCACGATTTCACGCGATGCAAAATTTATTCACAAAACATGGATACTGATTCAAGATGTAGCAGCAAATTCGCTGCAAATACTGTAGGGTTAGGCCATTCTCTACCTTTGTCAATCATGTTTGCCTTGCGCATTGCATGCTGGGACCATGTGCTTACACAGGTCGCCATCTTGAATAAAGATGTGTTGTTGTTGTTGTTAAACTATTCTGTGAATTGTACATGGTGGCAGCGGTCCTTGACCCTCAAAATGCCCGACACAGAAGCAGAATCACACCAAGAAACCTCAGGGTTGCCTTCGGGAGCACAAGAGAACGAAATTAATCCGCAACAGCCGAGTCAACTTCCACTCCCTGCGAAGTTCGATGGCGCGAACGGACCAAAACAAGCGGAGTGCTGGATGAAATGGAGCCGTCGCTTCGAACGCTACAGAATCGCTTCCGGACTCAAGAATAAACCCGAACACGAGCAAGTGAGCACCTTCCTGTATGCCATGGGAGACTGTGCAGACGACATTCTAGCCACTCTCCGAATCGACGAAAACAAAGCTACGTACGACGAAGTTCGCACCGCCCTCAACGGTTACTTCGATGTTCGCCGCAATTTGATAGTACAAAGAGCCCGTTTTAACAAACGGCACCAGTTACTTGGTGAGTCAGTGGATGCTTTCATTCAAGATTTATACAGGCTTGCAGAAGACTGTGAGTACGGTTCTCTGAAAGACGGCCTTATTCGTGACCGCATTGTTGTGGGGGTTCTTGACGACACACTGTCAGATCGTCTTCAAGCGAAAGCGGACTTAACCCTCGAACAGGCCGTACAAATGAGTCGTCAATCTGAAGCAAGAAAGCAGAGTAGGGACCTCATTCGAGGAAATTCTGACTCTAGTTCAGCTTCCCATTCGTCTGGCGTTAATTTGGTGGAGAAGCACAAGCCTGACAAAAAATCAACAAAGGCAAACGAAACCCAACCAAAGTCCGAGAGAAAATGCATTTGGTGCGGTCGACAGCAGCACAGACGGGAATTATGCCCTGCAAAAGATGTAACCTGCAACAACTGCCATAAACAAGGTCACTTTCACACTGTTTGTCTCTCTAGAAAGCAGCCGGCGAAGCGAACGACCGTTAACGAAGTTACAGATCCCGAAGAAGTCGACGTTCCCTTCCTCGGTGAAGTCTATAATGGTAAAGGAGACTTCTGGACTGCCGTTGTCAAGGTGGATGGCCACGACACACGCTTCAAATTGGATACCGGAGCGGCAGTTTCCATTGTCAGTGACAGGGAACCATGGCTTAAAGACAAGCAGTTATCAAATACCCAGCAGATCTTAAGAGGTCCAGGCGGCACCATTCTCTCAGTCATTGGCACCTTTAACGCCTCGTTGGAGTGCAAAGGTCACAAGATAACCGAACCAGTCTATGTTCTCAAGGATCAGCTGTATTCCCTCCTCAGTAAGAAAGCTTGTGTTGACCTGGGTTTGATTGCTCGTATCGGAGAGGTGGTTACTCAGCCTGCTGATTTCAAAGAAGAATTCCCTCAACTCTTCACAGGCCTGGGAAAACTGAAAACCGAATACCGAATCAAGCTCAATCCAGAAGTCGAGCCAGCGTGTCTCTACACTCCAAGGAGGATCCCACATCCATTGCTACCCAAAGTAAAGAATGAAATTGACTCAATGTTACGACAAGGGGTCATTTCCCCAGTCACTGCCCCCACAGAGTGGTGCTCTGGTATTGTTCCTGTACTAAAAGCCAATGGCCGAGTGCGGATCTGTGTAGACTTAACGCCCCTGAACAAGGCCGTCAAACGTGAAATTCATCCCATGGGCTCAGTTGATGAAAGCCTTGCCATGCTAGGAGAAAGTAGAGTGTTCACAAAACTAGATGCTAACAGTGGGTTTTGGCAAATCCCTTTGGATGAAGATTCAAAGCTACTAACAACTTTCATCACGCCATTCGGCCGCTACTGCTTTAACAGATTGCCCTTTGGAATCAGTTCTGCGCCCGAGATATTCCAGCGGACCATGTCAGCTATCCTGGAGGGTCTTGACGGGGTGATATGCCGGATGGATGACATCCTCATCCATGGTAGGAATCAAATGGAACATGACGTACGTGTCCGGGCTGTTCTGTTCCGTCTCCAAGAAGCTGGCCTGACACTGAACGTACAGAAGTGCGAGTTCTCTCAAGGAAGAATCAGGTTCCTGGGGCACATTGTTGATGCTCAAGGAGTTCATGCCGATCCAGATAAAACAAAAGCCATTGCCCAGTTCCCAGCCCCGTCTAATACAACTGAGCTGCAGAGGTTCATGGGGATGGTAAACCAGTTGGGCAAGTTCATTCCAGGACTGGCTGACCTAAATGAACCCTTGCGCCAACTGCTTCGCAAGGAAACTACATGGTACTGGGGAGAGGCTCAGCAAACGGCCTTTCAGCGAGTTAAAGAGATCCTTGTATCACCCGAAGTCCTTGCACACTATGACCCTCGTCGTCAAACATTCATTGCAGCGGATGCCTCATCAACTGGGCTTGGAGCAGTTCTCCTTCAGGCTCAAGACAATGGACAGCGCCGTCCCATCTGCTACATCTCAAGATCCCTCACTGATGCTGAAAAGAACTATGCCGTTGTCGAGAAAGAGGCTCTTGCCTCAGTCTGGGCATGTGAACGCCTTGAAGAATATGTGCTTGGACTCAGCTTCACTTTAGAAACAGATCACAAGCCCCTTGTACCCCTTCTGACCACAACTGCACTATCTAAGATGCCACCCCGGATACTACGCTTCCGTCTCAGGATGATGAGGTACAACCCTGACGTCCTCCACGTCCCTGGAAAACGTCAAATTTCTGCTGATGCACTCTCACGTGCCCCTTCATGTACCCCAGAAGCTTCGGACATCCAGTTTATTGAAGAAGTTGAAACCTTTGCCAGCTGCGCAACGGGCAGTCTTCCTGCCAGTGCCCAACGTCTTCAGGAGATCAGAAATGCCCAGAAAAGTGATGAGGAATGTACACAAGTCAGAAGATTTTGTCAAGAGGGATGGCCACTGTACATGCCACAACAGCCTTTACTCCGTCCATACTGGGAACACAGAGCCCACCTGGCAGTCGTTGATGATCTCCTCCTCTATGATGAACGCATTGTAATCCCACGAGTTCTTAGACTGGAAGTCCTAGATTGCATCCATCGTGGCCATCTTGGCATTAACAAATGTCGTGCCAGAGCTCGTATGTCAGTTTGGTGGCCAGGGCTATCCGGAGCAATCGAAGACCTGATCAAATCGTGCTTCACATGTGCAAAGGAACTACCAGAACCTAAGGAACCCTTGATGCCTTCCTCTTTCCCTAGTCGTCCTTGGGAGAGAGTAAGCATGGATCTGTTTGATCATGGGGGACGAACATACCTCATCACAGTTGATTACTACTCAAGATGGATTGAAATCAAGCATCTCAAAACACAAACTGCAGAGAGTGTGGTCACAGCATCCAAAGAGCTATATGCAACCCATGGAATACCAGACATAGTGATTTCAGATAATGGGCCATGCTTTAGTGCAGAATCCTTCCAAGAATTCGCTGCCAGTTATGGGTTTGTCCACCTTACCAGCTCACCCAGATACCCTCAAGCCAATGGAGAGGTCGAAAGGGCTGTAAGGACTGCCAAGGGACTGTTAAAGAAGAATGAAGACCCCTACCTTGCGCTGCTCACCTACAGATCCACTCCCTTGCAAAATGGCCTCTCACCTAGTGAGCTGTTAATGGGGAGAAGACTGCGAACCCAGCTCCCTGTACTCCCTGGTACCTTGGTTCCCAGAAATCTACTCAGAGAGCGTGAAGAAGTTGCGAAGAAAGAAGAGATTTACAGATCTAACCAGAAGAAAAACTTTGACTACCGGCATCAAGTACAGGAACTTCCGGATTTGACAACCGGTGAATCAGTATGGATCAGAGATCAAGATAGACTAGGGAAAGTACAAGGACATACCCAGCATCCCCGGTCCTACCTCATTGAAACAGAGAAAGGCACAGTACGTCGTAACAGATCTGCCCTTGTCAAAACTGGAAGCCAATCTACCCCTGTCATCGCAGATAACCAAGCCACCCTCACTAGCTCTGCCAGTGATCTACCTGTTCATGACTCGGAAGGACATTCAGCAGGTGCATTTCACTTCCCCGGTGTTACCTCAGAAGCTTGCCAAAAGCAGCCTGTTTGCAGAGAATCAGCACTGACTCAAACACGTTCTGGAAGGATAGTCAGACCTCCTAACCGGTTGGACTTGTAGTTTACTATGGACGCTAAGTGTTTGACTCTGTTCAGGGCAGTTATCCCAATAATACCGTTTCTGTTTGGGTTAGGCCCTATTAAAACATTAGCATTTGAGAGACTTTAATTGTTAGAGCTGTAAACCTTTGCCTCCACATTTTATCGTCAGATTAAGACTTTGGATACGATAATGTTTGATGGACGTTAGATTGATTATCTTTGTTATTCAGTTTCAATAGATTATTCGGTACTAGGAAGGGAGGTGTAGGGTTAGGCCATTCTCTACCTTTGTCAATCATGTTTGCCTTGCGCATTGCATGCTGGGACCATGTGCTTACACAGGTCGCCATCTTGAATAAAGATGTGTTGTTGTTGTTGTTAAACTATTCTGTGAATTGTACAAATACCATAAGCAATGTAGGGAGACCAGGAAGAAGAACAGGCCTTCATGACAGGATAACCCCTGTAAAAATCCCAAAAATCATAAATGTACATGTACATTCTACTTGCTGGTGTCACTACAGTTCACATAGCCATAGTGCTGTGAATTTTTATTCAACTTCCACAGACAACTCATTTGAAGGTGATCAGGTTCTCAATTCCCATAATCCATGTCAGTGCATGATTGTACACTGATATTTTGAGGGGATTTTATAATATGCTGATCACTGTTCCAATCAAATCAATAAACAATCCTTTATTTCGACACATAATATTTATGTCAAGCAATAATTTTAATTTTTACTATAACATCAAATAGATACAATCATGTTAACTTACATGTATATAACATTACCCAGGGGTTTCAATAGAAGCTGGCTACTGGCGGTGTACCACCGCCTACTTCGCATCTCACCTCTGGTTACTGAAACTGTAACTGTCTTACATTTCACTCAATTTCATGCTCAGAATGCTGGAAATTGCATTTCTGAGCCTCTAGATGTCAAAATTTTCTGAGGGGCATGCCCCAGACCCCCCTGGTGGGATGGGACCTTTTGGCCCCTTATATGTCACAGCCGCCTATTATACCTTGGCCAGTCACCTACTTCAATTCTTATTGAAACCCCTGATTACTTGGTAATTTCTTAGCAGAAAATTTTTTTCCTAATAAAATATTCTTGATAGCTGTGATAGCCTGAAGTATATTTAATATAAAAGAAATATTTAACTACTCTCAAGAGATGCACTGTTGTGGTTAATTCAGAGTCTACATTTATGTAGTGCAGTTCTTCACTAATTGTTCATGGTGCTTAACAATGCATAAAACACTATGGTGGTGATGATGATGATATAAAGGATATTGGCCACAAGCTTCCAAGTCAGCATTCAAATCAGCATTTGAACAGGGATTGAGTGGCGTCAAGCAGTTTTCAATGATATTGAAAACTGTTTGATGCCTAAACATTGATTTAACTCTGTGGAGGTCACTAATGTAACCAGGTGGTGCATTAGGATATTTTGAGGGGATGTCTTCATGATCATTATTTGAAACAATCTCTTTTGCCCGCTTTATTCCGATACCCTGAATATTCTTCAAATAATCGCATCCAGCCACAATGCACATGGTCTGAAAACTTAATTCTATCTGGAGGTGATTCAGAACCTTTGATAACTCTAACATATCTGCCGCACCATTACGATCCAGCTTGAAAAGAACCTAGCAAAAGAAAACACAGGACAGTCTGAGGGACTTATATGCATAGAATACAGTCTAAATACGTAAAAACCCCAATGTCAATAGTAAGACTTCATGTTAGCTCAAAAAGACTATAAATACATTTATTTTTTTGTTGTGTTATGAAAGCCAGTTTTTGTTTTCCACATTAACAGCAAAATTTAAAACTTCTAGAAAACAAGAAGTAAGGGACGGACCATTATTTTTTGACAGGACAAAGAAACATGATCGGCAACAAAAAAGAGAAAGTTAGCTTTGTAAAAACAAAAAATAAGTGTGATACCTTTGAGCAACCATAGGCTAGCAAGTCAGAATCTTCAGATATAGAAAAATCTGCTAATTCCTTGTCAAGCAGATGAGCAATTTGGGGATCAGCCTCGTAGGGTGCAACAACATATTCAATACCTCTTTCTCGACAAACCTAGACAAGAATGGAATTATATGCTAATAAAGCTCACAAATTTTATACGTCTGAAAGCTGAGGTCAATATAAATAACCCTTTAAGCCCGTAAGAGTGCCCTTTGGCACATGATGTCAACTTGGCCAGTATTTGGTAGATTTGTATGAATTTTTGTCACCAAAATTGTCTTGTAATGATCTTCTCATTAAAAGCATAAAATTGTGCCCCCTCCTATTTATGATGTAGTTGATCACCCCCATAACTTTTGTATTTTTTTATCTGAGTGCATGCAGTCTTGGGACATGTGCCACATTAATCAATGCACTGAGAGCTGCAAAATAATAAAAATATTTTGTTTTAAACTCATTTCTATTTAAATGCTGATATGATTTAGGAAATACTCTGATGAATAGCAGAGTTTGGGCAGAGTTTGTATTTATCAATTTGGAAAAGGAAAAAATATGCTATTCGCCTTAGAGCTTTAAAAGGGATACACTATACATTCAAACGATGTGATTACCTCGATCAAGCCCATAACTTCAGCAAATGCCACTGTATATTACGTAGCCGATTGCGCCCTACCCTTTCTCGCCTCTGATGTTTTTCCCTGTTCCTCAAGGGCCTCGGCTTTTCTTGCTTGTTCCTCTCTGACTCTTCAAAGGAAAATGCAGAAGTCAAGTTAATAATAACACCGATGTGGACAAATATATCACAAATTTCTTGAATGGCGGTCAATCTTCTTAAAACTAACGACAGAAAAACGAATTTGCCCTAGGGGTCGGGTAAAGGAAAAAGCGAAAAAGGAAGACACATGATTCTTATTTATTATTTAATATAAAGATAAACTTTAATGATACGTACCTTTTCCTACGGTCGTTTTCAGCATGTTTTGCTGGCAGCGGAGAGCCATCGAAGATGAAAACAGGAGTCAGAAGGTCGATAAACTTAGTTACAACTTCCAAGTACCTAAGGAAGAAACATTTCAATGTTTCGGACATCTATTTTAAAAGTATCGCTACGACTGGCAAAATATCTACTAACCTTCTGAATGTCCCATACAGCGAGCGCTTTGTGCAGCCAGCATGAGGCATCGACAGCCGCTGTTTGTCCCGAAAAATCGCGAAGAGAAACTCGCGAGGTACATTGTTTTAAAAAGGCAACAATGTGTTAATTCCCATTAATAAAATTAACCGAACAAAAGACAAAATCGGGAAGATTTACGTTTTTTTTCCGACCTTCGAGCGCGTTCACCAGAACTCTCACCAACAAGCTAGATGAGAGATGTTTACATGTTAGCGCCCGTTTGGATACTGGCTCGAATTACAATTCTACCCAACAGACATCGCGGTCTTAGCACGCACACCACCTGGCGGGGAGATGTTTGTTTTTATTATTAAAGACATTTTCGATGGGAATTTATGTTGATATCAATCTGTGATTGACTTTTTCTTTGCGTTCTTGTTAGAGTTTAAAATCAGTTGTATCGATTTCTTGTATTTCATCGAACACAGCAATAAAATAAATGGAACGAGTTTTGCTTTTAAACATAAATTTATGGAGATTTGAATAAAATTTTTCAAAAGAAGATTGTGTTGTCCATTTTTATGTGTTTATTCATTCATTACATAGATTGAAAAGCGATTTTATGTAAACAAAACAAGACTTGAATTGTATAGTTCTATCTGCACTCGCGTCGCCTTATGCAAATATGTTTAAATGTGTATTTTTGGCAATTTTAATTTCCAAATCAGTTTCTCGGGCAATTTTTGACAAGCAACAAGTGTGGTTTATTCGGGAAGTGGTCGTACTAGTTATTCTAGACGGAGAAAAAGTTGTTTTTGACGTGAACTTTTGTACGGTCTAAATGTACTGTGCAGACGGTCGCGTAATACTGTTTTTGAGAATTGACAAAATTGAAAAATAGCCCGGTCGTCAATCTTAATTCTTGTGCTTCCGACCTTTTACCTTAGTTAAGCTTATCATCGGCTTTCTGTTCATCCCAGAGAGGGACGCTGTTAGGCTCAGTTAAAGATTAATCCAATTACTCAGAAATAGACAATTTTCGTATTCACGGTATTGAACTGGAACTAGCGTGCAGTCGAGGCTCATGCGAGGGAATCTTTTCACATGCAAATATTTTTAATGATTTTCCCCCGCATTAGCCTCGACTGTAAGCTAGTTCCAGTTCAATACCAAGATTACGAATATTGTCTATTGGATAGTTTGTTTCAGCCAATCAAAATTCAAGAAAAACAATAGGAATGAAATTTCAACCAATAGGCGCGCAGCCGTTCCGCAGACTCAGCAAGTGTTTCGCAAAATGGCGAGCGAGATTTTTGTTTCAAGCGATTTATTTGACGAGGTTTTTGCGGACGAGCCGCAGGAAACCGGCAAGAAGATAGCAGGTTTCCCGAGGTAGTGGAGAAAAGTTTAAATGCCACGATGAAGGAAACCCTAACGAAAACACGAAGAAAAGCACATCAACATGACTCAATGTATTTAACGAGTGGCATTTAGCACCCAAAGAACAAAGAGGCATGGAAGACATACTCGTTGGAGAACTTGATACTGTACCAGTTCTAAATTCTACGCAGAAGTGAGAAATATAATTAACAAGTAACAGGACTACCTGCCTGTCCAATTTCGAAATAATTGAATTCAAAACATTCTTTGAAATTGGACTCGGCTTACGGCCTCTTCCAATTTGGGCAGTCCTCGGAATTTTTTTCATCCAATTATTTCCAAATTGGACAGCATGTAGTCCGATTATCTATACTAATTAATTAATTAATTAATAATTAATTAAAAACAACAGCTTTACAAAATATACAAGACATACTAATGCGACCGACTTTTAACCGGGTTATGCAAAAAAATTCACCAGACGCCTGACACGATCGCTTGATGTTTTGTTTGGTCACGTTCATAGCTTCTCTCTCACAAAATCGATTCGCGTGGTGAAATATAGAAAATAGAACAACTTTCATTCAAACTTGACTCCTCTGTACTCTACCCCAGAGGAGGTCTGGAGGTGGGAGGGGGGGAGTGTGTGTGGGAGGGAGGGGGGGGGGGGGGTGGGGGCGGTGTTTTTCTACGAGACCGCAAACACGACAAGTTGTTTTTATTTTTATTTTTATTAAGAGGCCTACAAAGTATTTTCTGCGCTTATGTCAAATAAACCTTTTGTTAATAACATTACTTAATATTGGCTTGGCAAGAAATGACGTCACACCTCTACCGATGGTAGTGTATATATTTCAAACTAACAAAGCAGATAAAGTGAAAACAAGCTGAGATCCTGCCTACAACTTACAGTTTCTATTATGTCCACTGAACTAACAGTATCTATCTCCTATCTTGTAACTCAACGAACTCTTTTGATAAATCCTCTATTGAGATAATCAGTCTAATATTACAGCAACAAAAAAAAAACATCAAACAGGCAAATGCCGTACCACAAAGCCTCAATTTTCGAGGGGAACATCTCGGCGTTCCATCAGGTCTTGCGAGATTAGAAAATGCTCGATGTCTTTCTCCGGTACATATCCGCGCCTGTTCCAGGGATAACTGTTGGCCGATTCCCGAACGCCTGGATGGTCCACACCCAACTTGTCACGTCTGTTGGTCAAAGTGCGGCGGTCTTCTGTCAAGGAGTCGTCATTAGACCATGCCATAGGATAGTGGCTTGCATAACCGTTAAGATAGCTGGCTAGAATTACTTGTTGGACATTCGGAGGTTCGTTGGCGACTGACTAAGAGACAAGAACACGTGCAGTTTACTAAATTTGTGAGAACAAACTCACCGTTAAAGAAGCTCCGTTACTTTCGAAATTAGCATCCCTAAGTGAACGTTATGTAAAAGTATATAATTTTATATCCTAAAATAGCTTAAAATGTTTCTACATATGAAATACTTAAAACTTTTATTTTATGCTTTCACGTAATGTTCGAGGCTTTGATGACTAAAATTTGTGCTGTTATTCTAGGAAAGCCGCAGGTAAGGGGCTGGGTCTTTTGATGACTTTATAATTAGTTGAAATAGAGGGGATGATACTAGGGTCGGGCGAATTTGTTGACATTTGACTGAGGTGTCGTTAAATCCCCTTCTTATCCCGGGTTGTGGTGTGGGTGGGGTGGGGGTAGGGCGGGGTTTAAATTGAGTCTCCGCCCGGATTAAGGTGGCCTGTGTTACTTTCGGGGTGGAGGCCTTACGTTCGCGGATTTTTTCTAGAAAGTTCCCAAAGTTAACGTTACTGGCGTTACATTCAGGTCGTTATTACCGGGTTTTATCTTTTTATGAAAAATTTTAAGTTTATCGTCGAATTTTTTACATTTTTATACCATTTGGACGGTATTTTTGGGTTTTGGAGAAATCGAGAAATTCAAGATAGCGGCTATGTATCGCCGCGGTCAAACGAGAGAAAACGTTTTGAAAGTTTACCAAAAAAGTTCTAAGCGTTTAAAAACTGTGAACTGCAGAATTGTCGACGCCATCTGCCAACATGATTTTGATCAGGCGCAAAGAGTTTTGGTCAGTTTTCAACGGAAGAAAGTTCATCATTTTGAGACAAATTAAAAGATAGTAACGTCAATTAATTTTTTCATACATCCTTGCCCAAATTTCCATTTAATATTAAAAATGCCACTAAATAAAACGAATAACGCCTCAGACGTTTGACCGCGGTGGAGGCTGTGTATAATTAATGACATAATTCTCACGTCATTTTACGTCATCGTCCCGTTTTGCGGACCTCAGAGGAAACAATTATGAACGTACTTTAACCCTCCAAATTTCATTGTCAAAGATATAATGCTGTTGAATTTACGAATTATAAGGAGTGGGGGAAGAGCCTCCCAAGCTCAGGAAATCAAAATTAGCTCAGGTTTTAATTGCAACAATACTGTCGAAGAGGTGTCATTTGCTCTTACATGTATTTTTCTTTTATGTGTGTATTTATTTGAAGAGTATACACGAACCGTGACGATTGATACCGACCCCTGATGGACAAAATATTCATAATATATTTTTTAAGTTATTCTTAACAATTTATTCAATAAATTATGTAATTGAAACCTTGTGGCACGAAATTCTTCGGTTTGGCTATATCAAAGGCGTAGAGTGAGGGGCGGACACCTTATTGAGACTTATATAACGGAGTAACCGGTTAGCTTTCAGTTGATGTTAGGGGTATTCTATAGTTAAATTTAAGACTAAGCAACCCGAGAAGCTAGGTGGTACAGTGGTACGGTCGGCTATGTATGCCTAAGCCTAGCTAAGGTCACAGGTTCAATCCTCAGTGGGGATTTTAGATTTTCTTTTTTACACTTAAAAATTTATTGAAAATAAAATTCTAAGTGTCGACATTACGTTATATAAGTCTCAAAAAGGTGTCCGACCCTCACTCTACGCCTTTGATATAGCCGAACCCGAAATTCTTGTGCGTTTCTAATATAATTACAAACAGCGAATTATAATGATTAATTTACAGCTCTAAATCTAGCGCTTGTTGTTGTCATACATTATTCATTTGACTCGGATGGTCTTCGGAAGCGACAAAACCTGCATTTTTGTGTAAGTCAAGTTTTCGTCGCCTATATAGAATTTCAGGAATAAATAGACGAAGGTGATAAAACTAGTGTACTATTTTTTCATACAACATTTCATTTCATACAACATTTCATTTCATACAACAGAAGCGGAATTTTAAAAAAAGCCATTCAAAAAGAAAATTAAACGTTTCAAAGTCTAGTTTTCACGTTTCTACTCCCGGAGGGGGGACTCCCATATAAAAATGACGGGGGTGCTCGTCGTACCTTTTAGGGGTCAAAATTTGGAGATTGGCACCGCTTAGGGTACTAAAATCTAAAATGACCACCGTTAGAATTATCGCGGTACCTTTTAGGGTATGAGCCGAAAAAATATGACAGAATATGACATGTGTTGTTTTAGAATTGGTGCCTCTTAGGGGTAAAAATTATTTTGAGCCACGCCCATCAAACGAGATTCTAGTACCTTTTAGGTTGTTGTTTGAAAATTTCCGACGAGCATTCCGTCATTTTATATGGGAGTCCCCCCCCCCCCCCCCCCGGTTTCTACTGCTCTCGAAGCCAATAACTTTCAGCGAATCTTGAAATTGCGAAATCGGCTTCTGGAGTATCAAAAAAGATCAAGATTTACCACTAGTAAGGTTAAAAAATCATTGAATTTAGTACACTTTTTTAGCTGCAAACTTGGACATAAAATCGCATTTATCGCATGCAGTTGTAACTTTAGTAGTTGGTAACATTTGGTTACCTTATGCGGGTTAGTAACAATGTCACTATGCTGCTTGCAGCCTATTTAAGATAAATTGAATCGAAAAAGCTCTATTTCAATTTATTCTAATCCGAGCTATTTGTGTTCTCAGTATTTAAGTAACTCTGTAATACAAATAGATCTATTTGAAGCGTAGTTTCAAAAGAGGCTTGAGAAAATAGATTTTAAATAGCTCCATTTGTTTCATTGTGGGGCCCCCAGGGCTGAGAATTGATTTGTGTTGATTTTTAAATATAAACGTCTAAATTGAGAGCACCCCCTATCGATCCGAATTTTTTTACATTTCCGAAACGGAATATGCCCCAACAGGATCCCCCTTTATCAGCTCCTAAGGAATGCGCTCTGCCTGATGTTACAGTGGAATTTTTGCAACATTTGGTCACCTTATGGTTAGTAACAATGAAACAGTTCACTCTTGTAATATTAGAGAACTGTTCAGTTTTATTCCGTTTACAACCGATGTATCCACATCTTTAGCTATTGCAAGGGTAATACACGCGCCTTTCTTTCTAAAAACAAAATAGTTTCTTTGAAAAATTGAATAACTGTAAGTCACATTACACTTTGTGATATCTCGCCGAGAGAAACATAACTGGAATTGGGTCAGTTGGCTAAAAAGTGATTTGGACAATAACTTGTATCAAACCCTGTTAGCTCGAAGGATAAACAAACTCGCCACAAGCTGCTGAACACGGCTCTTTCCTGTTTGTTTTTAAGTGGTAATTTGAGAGAATTTGTTAAATTTTTAATCTTGCACTCTTGGAAAGTCTACTAGCCTTTCAAACGATGCGGTGTGACCAAAGATGGCTTTATTCCCAGATTTACTTTTAAATTTCAACTAAACTGAGAGCAGCCGGCTACATCTTTAGGTAAGAAGGTTATAAAAACAATTCAATTCTGACATTATTAGCAGATGTATTGAAAAATTATCAGAACAGTGTAGCTGTTTCACATGATGGCTGTCTGCGTAGCCCTTTCGCGTGTGCCCCTCGCGCGCGCATCCTCGAAATGTCGCCCTATCAATAAACCGGCGCTTGCTACGCAGGCTACATGCATGGCTTGTTTGTTTATTCTAGGTTGGTAGTCTGTTCCTTTGGCGCTTATAACTGTATTAGTCATGGCAGAGAAGCGGGAAAGTAGCCGGGCAATTTGTGAAGCTCCTCACTGGAAAAAAAAAAGTCATTCAAGCGCTGATTTTCTCCCCTTTTTTGCACGCAATAAAATTGTTTTCCGCGCTTAACGCCTATCATCGCTTTCGACAATCTTAGCAACTGGAACAGGCCTACTAAAGAGCTAGCTGGCCAAACGACCTGGCTTGGCCTGTTATTACTTGACACGAATGTACTCCTATTAATCCTTGAACAGTCTCAATAAACGAAACAAGAGAAAAATACCAAATTCGTGTCCCACAACATTGAAAAAAAGCCAGACAGACGCTTTCAATTTATTATTTGAATGGTTACACTGCAAGATTCGGCATCCACCGTCTAAAAAAAGATAGAACCACCAAAATGATTTAAGATGTTTAGCGTCGTCAGTGAAATCATCAGACGGCTGCAGATATAAGAAAACTTTATGATAGAACTGAACCTTGTCAGGAGCCAATCTGATGGGCTCCTGACCTTGTATAACATAAACAGCACAAACTGATATAGAGATGTCATCAGCAAATAATGGTCACACTTTTAGGTGTTATCCACAGAGAACCATGCGGAGGTTAGATTCATGAAGTGAAAGGATCATTAAGACTCAGTTAAGATCAGAATTCTTCTAGCATTTATCCAACATTACCCCTCTTACCTCCTCCAGCCTTCTTAGGTTGGTTATAAGGTTTCCGAACAAGGGGATACAGTTCACGTTGTTGAGAATAACAGCGAACACTATCAAGCACACAAGACTTTTTCTCATCTTTAAATCCAATCTCCCTGTTCCTTGTGGCGTTACGGTACGGAATGCCTCTTTATCGCCTGCTGCTGTGGAGCCGTGGACCGTCGGGATGAACGATTCGAGCCAACTCGACACTTTTACATACGGTCTTGATCAAAAATTCCAGTGAGTATTGATTTCAAACATGATAAATCTCAGCACGTTCATGCTTGGTTGGTTTATTGGTTTATTGGTTTATTGGATTTCAACACTGTTACATTAATTAAATGATCTAAATTTAAAGGGTGCTCTCACTTGCAATTCGTGCATGTTTTTTATATCTGTCATTTAGTGATGTAAACTCTGTGGGATTCGAATGTTTTCCTTGTATACTGGAACGCCTTTGCATGCTAACATGTGCATACTAACGAGAGAAAAATCCAACAGCTACCAAAACTTCCAAAGGGACTTCGATGCCCATTTTTTTTCATTAAGTTAAAGGCAAGTTATGTTATGTTAGTTTATTTTGCATAGACGTTCTAAACTGAAAAAATACAACGGTAGCGTAAATAAATATTGTTTTTTGCCCTTCTTTGCCGTTATTGTTCTTTATCGATACCTATTTCGTTGTCGATCATAACTGAAAACTGATGAAAAGTGGTCGATAACAAAAATGCCGGTCTGATCTGTGAAGCAGGTTCTCGATAACAAACTTTTAAAAAAAGTTAGCGGACAACAAAACGGTTTTTCTTTTCAAAAGGAAAACTAATAAAATAAGTTGTCGATAACTGAAGGCGGCAGTTTTATTTGTCGACAACTCGTTTTTATCTGACATCTGCCACAGAGCTGTCGACTTAGACTAAGTCACTTTTGCCAAACAGATTAGCACATGTCGCGGTTTGCACAGGAAATGAACTTGATATCATGCGCAGGCACCGAACGTTAGTTAGAAAGCTTTCGCATAAATAACTCAGTATAATTACCGATAATTCTGGCCGGTAGTGTGTGGAAAAGCTGTTTCGAACACTTATGGTGTTCCACTCATTTTAGTTGTCAAATACACACTTGTCGGTGACAACTGACTATCTCTCTTGTCTGTCGAGCCCCTTAGTTATTGCATATCCAGCGGAATAATTCAAGGCTGTCTTTGAGTGTTAAACTATACAGCTAAAAGAAATAAGCGCAATACATTTGCCTATGTCTGCTCCTCTGGCAATCACTTTTTAATGGAATTTTAAATATTAATAAAAGACACAGATATAAACAGATCGTTTTCAAATTCATCTTTGATAATTACCATCAGTGTTGCCAAAGTTGTCAATTAATTTTTGATGTGAAAATAAGCGATGACCGTAGGGTGAAAAGTCTGAAAAGGGTTATCTAAATTAATCCTTTTTGGTTTCATATAATCTTCACTCAGTACATGTCTGGTAAGATTAATAGCAAGAGATAAATAATCGCTTCCTACTGTTTTTAGAGGAAATCCGGCAAGTTTGGAGTTTCAGTTTTTCAAATTCCGGCACACTGAAAAGTGTATGTTATTAGAATACAATCGATAATATACTAAATAGATAAATTTATAGCGGAGCACTCGCGGGCCGAAAACATGCACGTATGACGCCACACAACATCTGGGATCTTTGAGGCTTTGTTTTTCCACAGGGGGCCCACACAAACTGTGTGATTTAAATTTAGAGGAAATGTATGGGAATATCGAAAAGGTTCACTTATCGTAATATACTGCGATGAATATTTACATACAAGATCAAAATAAACGTATTTTTACCTGAAATGTTGTGTGGTGTCATTCTTGTAGCTGAAAACGGCGAATTTTAGCGATTTGAAGGGGCTGATCGTCGTACATTTAGGGGTTCAGCCAGAAAAAAATGCCAGAAAAAATTTGTTGAACTGCAAAAACCGTGGACGAAGATCCTGCTGGTTTTTCGTTGGATCTCACAAGAGGAGACCTAATCAGCTACACTGAATCAATAAAAACGAGAAGTCCAAGGACTACTTCAAAGCTGATAACGAATAAATGTATTTGAAACAATTATATCTCGGCTGGCCAGACCAGCCTTTTTCAGGTTTAAACCTGAAGAAGGCTGGTCATCTTAAACCTGAAGAAGGCTGGTCTGGCCAGCCGAAATATTGTTTCAAATACATTTACTCGTTGTATCAACTTTGCAGTAGTCCTTGGACTTCTCGTTTTTACAAAAAAAAATTGCTGACAGGAACAACTTTTCAGAAGGAATTGGTACCCCAAAATTAATGTGAACCACACCCACAAAACAGGATTCCTTTCAAAATTTTCAACGATCGCCCTCGTCGATTTTATGTGGGAGTTTCCCCCGGGAAGCGGATACTCGGGACCAATTCCAACAGTTCGCCTGTTGGAAGTTTGTTCAGATAATCTGAGGGAGAAAATTATAGACCTTCAGGGACCAACCATTTTACTATTGTCAGGGGGGAGATTGGGTAATTATGAACAAAATATCCTATGAGCCAACTTTCTGGGAAAAAAATATCCTGCAACGGCGAAAGCCCGGGCTTGAAGATTTTTTTGCAGCAACACAATTAAAGGAAAGTATCTATCGAGCACAACCAAGAAACAATTTGTGTTGTCAAGAGGAACTCTAGCAGTTTACGGCCTGGGTTTAATGTCTGTTCGGAAAATATGGTTGACACTTAATATCTTCGGCTAGATTGACTGGACCAGATGGAATTTTCCCTAAATGTTTGTTAATCTCGACGTCTTCTTCTGCCTTAATGCACAAGTTTTGTCACGTGACATGTCACGTGATAAAAAATTTTAAAATTAAGTAAATCGGCGATATGCCAGCGAACTTTCTTCGTACAGTTAAATAAATTAGCTTTTCCAATGGAGGTTGAACATGTTTAACCTTTCACGTTTGGAATCATTGTCCGCGAGTTTTAAAATTACAGTTATATATAATCAAAGGTTAAATTTTGGACTTAAAAATGACCTTGGTCCTCAGAAAATTATTTTAGAGAACCATGGAATATCATTCCAAATGTGAAGGCCTGGAAATATTTAATCTCGGCATCAGAAAAGCGTTTTAATTTTATGTTTTCTCTTAAACCTATCGGCAATTCGTCAAATGTTTGCTATTTTAAGAAAAATGGCCATGTGACATGTCACGTGACTTATGGGAAAGCTTATTATATTTAAAAAAAAAATGATAAGAACGATAAGACCTTTCCATGTGCGAAATTTCGATTCAGTTCCATTCTGTTTGTTAAAGTTATCACGAATAAACTGTTTTCCCAGTAAGGGCCTTTGACCCAGGCCTTAAACTACTTGTCGAATGAGAAGAAAACAAGAAAAGCTACGTCTTCAAGGCTGCAGTTTATACGATATATATCTATTAGTAAAAAGTCGCTAACGAAATTCTGCAAAGAAACGCTGAAGGAGCTGTGACTTTCCTGACAGCAGGGATGTTTTGGTTTCTAGATACCTATTCTCCTATACTGAACCCAAACGTATCGATGAAGTATGAATGAAATGCCCTAGAGTATGGACACTGGCTTTTCGAAATATTGATTCAAGAGACCCATTGAGAAACAAAAGACTACTGTCCAAAATTGAAAATGTAAAACATAGAATCCTGTAATATATAGTCAAACTGTGCCATTAATCAAACATGTTGATGCAGAGTGTATCACTTCTTGAAGCCTTCACCCGTTTTAGACTAAAAAACAATAACAATATATGGCACATTTTTTCTTTCTTCCGAGCTTTTCAAACTGATCTGAATATCTACGCAAAACATCTTAAAACTGATCAATAAAGATAAGCTAAATTAGCTTTGAAAATCAAATACTGACATGTTTAATATATAGCTATATAAAGTTACTTGGTCATATGATCAAATCAGGGGCGGATGATCAAATACTTCAATTTGCTAGGTGTGGAGAGGAACTTATACATGCAGTTTCTATAGTTATATAATCATGCAACTAACAGTTTCTTTGCGACTCCATGAACTCTTTTTTAATCCTCTGTTTTGATATTTAGTCTAATCAGTCACAAAAAGCAGAAAATGGTATTCTACAAAGCCTCAATTTCCGAGGGAAACATGTTCTGAGGCATCCTTGATTCTCGTTCATCTTGCGAGAATGGAAAACGTTCTATGTCTTTCCTCTCTATATAACCGCGTCTGTTCCACGGGTGCCTGGTGTATTCGATCTCCCGAAAGCCAGAACGGCTCGGACCCAAACTGTTACGTCTGATGTTCAAACTACCACCGTCAGCTGTCAAGGGGTCGTCACTGTACGGATGAGAAAAGTAACCTGCAACAAGGTTATGACGGTTGGCTTCCGCTTCTGCTCGGATACGCGGAGACATCTAAGAGACAAGGGAGCACGAAGTTTACTAAAACTCCACATGGAAAATGTAGTTATTATCTAAAAGCAATAGAGCACGCATTTCTATGTTTTATCGGTGCAATAAATCTCTTCCGGCGTTGGAATGACACTCGAAAAGCTTGTAAATCACGTGCTTTCGGCTCGCGGCTGACAATCTCTGATCTTCTATCATGTTCTTCCACCGACATCCCGCGTAAACTATAGAAATGTATGGCCTATGTTAATTAGTTTATCTTGCACAGACGTTCTACAAACTGACAACATAAAACTCTTGTCCTTCAGTTATTCTTATCCGCATCGTTCATTACCACTAAGGGAACGTAAGGGAAGAGCCTGTTTATCCGCAGACCTTCTAAGTTAGAACCATACTATCGAGTGATTCTTGGAGTTAGAAATTTTACGACTTTAACTCAGAATTCAGTCTCACGTTACATGTTCACAATCGCCTCTCTTACCTGTGACCAGAGTGATCTTGGGTTGGCTCTAAATAACGTTCTAGGCGGCAAAGGGATACTGTTCGCGTTGTTGAGAACAACACCGAACACTATCAAGCAGACAAGAAGTTTGCTCATCTTTAAATCCAATCTGTGTTGCTTGTGGTCTTACTTAGAACAGCTTAATTCCCTGCCCACCTAATGCGGCGTTCAGCTGCAAAGCTGTAAACTGTATGGATGAACTGTTTTAATACTCTTTAGTTTTGGCACCGTTTTATCATGGGATCTCGATCAAACAGTGAGTATTGATTTCAAACATGATAAATCTCAGCACGTTCATGCCATTTGCAATACTAGGTAAGTATATCTGTCATTCAGTGATGTAAAACTCTGTGGGATTGGAATGTTTTCTTTGTATGCTGGAGCACCTTTGTCAGCTCACCGAAGCTGTAAAGCGCTGAAATGTGCATATAAACGAGCGAAAAACCGAGAACGCTCAACAGCATGTTATGTTATGTTATACAATAACTGAAAACAGAAGATAATGCACACGCTCTGATTGGTCAAAAGCTTTTGACTATCATAATACCGAAAAAAACATGGAAAATGGACAATTATTATATAAAAGCAATCTATGGTTTATCGGTTCAACAAACCATCAGGGATGATGGAATAACACTCGAAAAGCTTGTAAATCACTCATCTTCGGCTCGTGACTTGCAATCTTCTCGTGTTCTTCCCGATAAACTACAGAAATGCGTGGTTTATTGGTTAATTAGTTTATCTTGCACAGACGTTCTTAACTGAAAAAATAAACGGATCATTAAAATACTATTTAATCAATGTTAATCCATACGCACAGCTAAAAGAAATAAGCCAATACAGTTGACTGTGTCTGGTTATTCGACAATCACTTTTTAATAGAGTTTTAAATAGAAAAGACACAAACAAGAAACAGATCGTTTTGAAATTTATCTTTAACAGTTGCCACTGTTGAAGCCAGCCTGCAGACGTCTCCCGCATGAACCAGAGGAAATAGAAGACATCTGTACCGCACGTAGGAGTACCACTGTTGTCAATTAATTTCCGATGTGCAAATAAGCGATGGCGGAAATGGGAGAAAAGGGTTATCTGAGTTAAAAAGGACACCGTCCTGCCGAAACAACAAAATTTCGCTTGGCTTATATTCCATGTTATATCCCCAAATGCCGCCAAATATACAACTAAACTGGATAAAAAGATTCTATAGAGCAAAATAGAAGCAGTAGTTTGGAGAAAAAGTGCAGGATTGCAAGGATGGAAGTCGTGGATTACAGTTTATCAATTTTGATTTCATGACAGGCGGACAAGAAATCAAACTTACCATTCTTGTGGAATTTTCCCTCTTTTAGCCGTTATTTTGTCTCTTCAGTAAATATTTCTTTACTTTCATCCTTTTTGGTGATTTCTTCTTCATTTTTACCTTGCTTAAAAGATTCAGCCGACACTGTCTCGGCTGAAATATCGTGTTTTCATGATTATGGCCAGGAGCTAATGCTTTAAGCTTGCTTAATTATATTAATTATCTTCATATTATCTTGATCTTGGGAGAAACCGGCCATCGCCAAAAGTGATAGAAGCAATATATGAACTAAACAGGCAAATTAAAATAACGGCTCGTACATGTTTCATGCATGAGACAATATTAATTTCCTACGCTAATGAAACTCCTTAAAATGACTCTTGCGAGCGCTGATTCTCAGCTCACTTTTCTTTTCTGCTCGGATAGGTTTTCCTTGTGTATTGACTTTTTTTCTTAGCACCCGGGAACAGGCTAAATGACTGGTGAAAAGACCTTACCTGGCTCGTTATTGCCCATGTGAGTGGACATCTCTTAAATCCACTGAACTTTCGAAAGTGCATGTTGGAGATTGAAACAACAAAATATACCAACTCTCTTCAAAACAGAAAGGCTACAGTTACAAACCTGCACAACAGCTTTCACTTGGCACACGTGACACACTAAAACTACCTTCTACATCATAATAAAAATACACCACAAGAAAGTACTGCTCAGTATCTTTCAAATGAATGGTTACACTTAAGGATTTCACCCACAGGCTCAAAAGTTAGAACCACCTTGTACAGCATAGTAAACAGTACCACAGGAAAGTACTGCTCAATAGCTCTCATTGGAATGGTCACACTTTAGGAGTTCATCCACGGACTCGCTCAAAAGTTAGAACCACCTTGTACAGCATAATAAACAGCACCACAGGAAAGTACTGCTCAGTAGCTTTCATTTGAATGGTCACACTTTAGGATTTCATCCACAGACTCAAAAGTTAGAACCACCTTGTACAGCATAATAAACAGTACCACAGGAAAGTACTGCTCAGTAGCTTTCATTTGAATGGTCACACTTTAGGATTTCATCCACAGACTCGAAAGTTAGAACCACCTTGTACAGCATAATAAACAGTACCACAGGAAAGTACTGCTCAATAGCTTTCATTTGAATGGTCACACTTTAGGATTTCATCCACAGACTCAAAAGTTAGAACCACCCTGTTCAGCATAATAAACAGTCCCACAGGAAAGTACTGCTCAGTAGCTTTCATTTGAATGGTCACACTTTAGGATTTCATCCACAGAGTCTGACTCAAAAGTTAGAACCACCCTGTACGGCATAATAAACAGTACCACAGGAAAGTACTGCTCAATAGCTTTCATTTGAATGGTCACACTTTAGGATTTCCCACAGACTCAAAAGTTAGAACCACCTTGAAAAATACTGCTCAGTTTGTTCAGTAGGAAAACTCAGCCAGCCCATTTAATGGTCGGTAGGATTTTATCCACCGTTTCAAATTTTGTCTTATTCGTCTACCATAATTAAATATTTGTTTGGAGATTTTCGTTATGATCACCAAGAATTGACTGCAATCAAGACTCCAGTACCCTTAAAGAAGTGCATACATAGAGCGTTCATTTAAATAATGGTCACGGATTTTTAGACCAGCTGCCCATAGTTAATCGAGGTCGGACTAGCCTGGTTATGAAACCCAATTGCAGACCGTTCAATGGCGATAACAAAGGCGCTACAACTTTATGTTTAACTGTACTTGACCGTGCACATCTTTTGTTTTTAAATCACATGCTATGACTGAATAACTTAATGGAAACATTTCTATTGTTCAGTTGCTCGAACAAAAGTTCAACATCTATTGTGTTTGTGCAGAACAGGCTCCTCAATGGGGGCATGCTTCTGCAGTACGCTAAAGCCACGATTACCCTATTCAGTTACTACTAAGGAGACAGCTGTTTATCCCCAGACTGCCAAACAAGAGCCATTCCATCTAAGCAGAGATTCGATGGTTGGGAGTTTTCCCAACTTTTAAAAAGGTTTTAAGATCAGAATTCCTCTAACATTTATACAATCGCCTCTCTTACCTGAAACCGCAGTGATCTTGGGTTGTCTCTAAATAACGTTCTAATCGGCAAAGGGATACTGTTCACGTTGTTGAGAACAACACCGAACACTATCAAACAGACAAGAAGTTTGCTCATCTTAATTTAAATCCAATCGCTGTGGTTTTGTGGCGTAACTTTGCCAGCTTACTTTCCTTGCGTACCTTTTTCCTGCACTGTTTAGCTGTGGGGACGTAAACTGTAGAGATGAACTGTTTACTCTTTGGTTTTGTCACTTTTTATATACGGCCTTGATCAACAACGTGCCGGTATTGATTTCAAACACGCAATAAGTAATCTGATTTATTTGATATTTTCGCGTGTGTACTCGACCCACAGGGCACAGAAGTGTCTTTGGCTGCAGCGCAGATAACCAAAATTGGATTTACAATGGATTACAATTCACGCACGGTGGTCTAGTGGTTAGCGCGTCGGACTTTCAACCTGAAGGTCGGTGGTTAAGTTCGAGCCTGGTCTCTGCCGTCGTGTTGTTTCCTTAGACAAAAAACTTTACCCCACGATGTCTCTCTCCACCCAGGTGTATAAATGGGTACCGGCGACAAAATGCTGGGGGTAACCCTGCGATGGACTAGCATCCCATCCAGGGGGGAGTAGCAATATAACTAGTTGCTTCATGCTACAGAAACCGGGTTAAGCTCTGGCCGTGTGGGCCATTCGTGGCCCGTGTGCGACTTCATCTTTTTTACAACTCTTCTCTTCTGTTTTGGTAAAAGACTTTCCCCCATTTAAGAATCACTTCGTATTTTCCTCTCGGTAATCTAGAAGCTTCTTGTGTATGAACAAAGGAATTTAGTCGAATATTTGATAGTTTTGGCGTCCCCTTAAAGACTTGTTGTGCTGGGTTAATGTATCTTGGACAGACGTTCATAACTGAAAAAATGAAAAGCTAAATAAATATTTTTCTTTGTTCTAAGCTGCTGGTCCTATGTTATTCTTAATCGGATTTTGTGGCCGTCTTTCAATATTAATCCATTGTAAACCCTAAAGGAATACAGTTGCATGTGCCTACTTCTCAAGATTACTAACAATGACTCTTTAATGGGATCTGACGGATTTCAAGAATGTAAGTAGAGATAGATACGAAATGCTAATGGTTGTCCGGCACAGACTGCTACGATTTCATTTCTGATATGAAAACAAGTGATAGATAAAAAACAAAATAAAAAAATGGTGCCGGTCTGAATTAATCCTTTCCGGTTTCCCGTAATCGCCTCCGATATATGTTTTCAGAGGAAATGCGGCAAGTTCAGAGTTCTAGTTTTTTCAAGTTGCAGCACATTTTTTTCTTTTTATTCTAGAATGTTTGAGTACAAAGCTAAAAATTGCCAGGAATTGAAAAAATCCGTCTGAAACCTAAAAGCAGCATACACGACAAACACAATAAGAGGGCTAACAACTAAAATAAACCAATCAGAATGTTCTATTGTCTATTCCCGCACGATCCTCCCGCTGCCAGGAGTCGTGTAACAGTACTTGGTACTTGGTAGGCATATTCAGTTAATTTCATGAAGTAATTTTGGATCGAACTGCTTTTCACATATCGTTATTCTCTCGATTTTAAACTCGAACGGTAAGGATTCAATTTAAGCTGCGTTAACTTTAGATTTTAATTGGAGAGGTTTTCAATTGAGTGCGATCGAGAATTATTTCTTGATTGCTTTCGTTTTGCATTGCTACGCTTTGTGATTGACTAAAAAATCTCACGCCACTTTCTCAACCAATCAGAAGTAAAACCAAAAGCAATCGTGACTGACTCGCACGCGTTTTCCCGCGTTATGCGCCGGCTACATGTATTTGCTTTGAGTTCTGATTGGTTCATTGGATTGTCTGCCTCTGTTGTGATTGGCCAGAGTTATTGCTTTGAAAACCCCGTACAGCTCTATTGCTAAGAGCCACATACATCATGTTTTCCACTTTAACCCTGGGCTTTAATCCTTTGAGCCCCAATAGTGATCAGCATCAAATTTCTCCTTGTAATATCAATGCTTATCAATCAGATAAGTAATGAGAATTAAGGAAATGATCACCAAAGATGACTTCTTTTGATATTTTTAACAACTTCACCCCACTATAATTGATATTGGGGGTAAAGGGATATCGGATCGTTTACTAGCAAACGAAGAGAACTTCCGGTAAATAAACTAAGCATGCCACAAGCGATATCAATAAGGGCCTGGTCGCACTACAGTCAAAAACAAAAATTAGCCCGTGAAAAAATCGAGGAAACAAAGGAAATCGCTCCGGTGGGACACGCTTTTTGTGGAATGTTTTTGTTTATATGTCAGTTTGCACGGGCTAATTTTTGTTTTTGACTGTAGTGCGACCAGGCCCTAATTGTGCAAATCAGATAATAAGGACCCGTCCACACGTATCCGGATATTTTTTAATCCGCAACTTTTTTGTTGCGGATTGGCCTTCCGTCCACACGTATCCGGCGAATTCGGGCAAATACGATTCGAATACGCTACGTGTGGACGCGAATATTTTCTAATCCGTAACAAAAAAGTTGCGGATTCAAAAATACCCGGATACGTGTGGACGGGGTCTAAATCTTAACCTACTGTAACTTCTGTCAACAATGTTACGTAAATGAAGACTGATAAAAGCGCAAAATATAAAGTAAGACACATAGATCAGTCTTTTCTTTTTACTGAACGCCAATTTATTTACCAACACTTCCAAATTCCAATTACATCTGAAAGTGTCCCCAATTAGTACTCCGTGCTAAATACCTTTGACACTTAAATAAAGTGATTTACTTTTTATAATTTTTTCTACCTTATCCATATGACATACATTGAACCATTAATAAAATCATCAAGAGCTGATCAATACAGTGACTTTAAACACCTCTACGGTGACAATCCCGATTATAAGCCCCGGGCTTATACAAGTTTGGCTGTCAAGCAAAAAGTATTGTGATAAATAGGTGGGATTATTTTTAATTAGTTAATTTGGTGCCAATTTTTGTAAAGAATTGCCGTTAAGGAACTGTGTTGTGGTTATATATTGGAGGAATACAACCGGAATAATGTTTTGTTACCAAACTGATGGGCCTTTACCCGGGGGGTGGGCTTATAAGCGGGGGAAGGGGGGCTTATAAGCCCTGGGTTTATGCAACTTCGTAAGGGTATTTTGGCTGACAAGCAAACTGTGGTGTGGTTATATATTGGAGGAGGTACAACCCGAATAATGTTTTGTTACTAAACTGGTGGGCCTAAAACCGGGGGGTGGGCTTATAAGCGGGGGGCTTATCACCGGAATTTTACAGTATTAGAAAAGTTTTGACTTTAGCTCGGCGACGGACCTGGGGTAGTCTCCCACGCAGCCGTTATTTGTTACGTCACGCAACGCTCCTCAAGCGTTGCGTGACGAGACAAATAACGGCTGCGTGGGAGACTATACCTGGGGCTAGCTGACGTTGTCTAAGGGGTCAGTTCCGAGGAAAGGCTTCCGATACTCATCATCCCAGGCTTCACGCATCTCATCCACCTAGTCGCTATCGGTTTCGGGTATCCTTTCACGATCTTTCTTTTCCTATTAAGCTTGTAGTAATCTTGCCCCTTGAAGATGTACACTCGCTTGTTAATCGGCCACATCACTGCTGCGTCGAGATTGACAACATCCTTCGGCCAATAAGGGCTAATATTTCGCGGAGACCGTTTCGCAAACCTCCTGTTTTTGTCGTTGTACTGCCAGTATGTCGTGCCTTTAAAGAAGAAAACCTTTGGCTTTCCTTCATAGCTGAGAACCGCGTTCATGTTTTTCAGGCTGGGCAATTTGTACGGCCAGCGGTTAACTTCTGATTCCCTAAATCCACGGCCTTGGATAGTGTTGTTGTAATACTCCCAGAACCTTTAATAAATAAATAAATAAATAAATAAATAAATAAATAAATAAATAAATAAATAAATAAATAAATAAATAAATAAAGAGTTATTAGAAAAGACATTACAAGAACCTAAGGGCCAAACAATATGGTTTAGGCTTCATTATATTAGACTGGATTGTACTGGATCAGGAGAAAATGATCTCAGAGAACAGAACCCCGTGCCTCATGAGAATTCAGTTTTCAATCTAATATTAGCTTGTGCCAATGCTTTGAAGGTTATATGCATTCTTGCTCCCATGACCGCACGGTCTCTATTCCGCAGAGATCAGATATCAGATATCATATAGCTATCTTCATTACTGAAGGTATTTTGCTTATAAATTTCGTGTTGTGTGAGAGGCGGCGAAAGTCAATACACTAGCTTGGGTAGCAGTCGTTTCCAGTTTCCTAGAGCCACGAAGGCGTGCGCGTAAAGGAACGGCGAAAAGGATCAAAAGTCATATGCCCCGTTCCTTTACGCGCGCGCCTCTGTGGCTTTAGGACAAGAAAAAGGGCTGCTACGCAGGCTATCAATACACCCAGTTATTTTTTGTATTTTATTAGTTTTTTTATTCATAATACGGATATATAATTATCAACCTACATGTGTACTACCCACCCCAGTGACGTCCCATACAAGTTGAATTCCCACAACTACCATTGTAACTCAGCCTTACATATATCATATGCACCCCTGCTGCCCTTAGTATTTACATACATAGATCCTAAACCCCGTTCAAGCCCACCTTTGTAAAGTAATCCCCACCTCCACCTACACCTTAATAAACACAGACACACATTGAACACAAGACACACTAAGCGCTAAGATAAATAACCAAGAACAATCTGAATTAATTATGATAACTAATAGCAAAAGTTAAACAATAGAAGATGCATGTTTCAAACCGTTATTACTCGAAGCCACACTATAAAAAAACCAGTTAAACCACCAGCTCTAAAATGATTTTCATTGGAAGAGACCCATATAAGGGGGATCTGTTTTCTTAGATCATTTTCTCTTGACTGGGTTCAGCACCATAACCCAACCTCGTCACGGCCCAGGGTCTTTTGCGCATTCAAAATGGCGGCGCGGTGAAACTCCTAGAATCAATACCGTTTAGAGGGACGTCGGACACCTTATTAAGACTTATATAACGTAATGTCGACACTTAGAATTTTAGTTTAGTTAATTAAGCCACATTCTTTCGTTCATCTCCGCATCTTTTATTTATTTATTTTCACACTTTCGACTTCACAAATAATTTTACATTTGATAATGGTGACATGTCGTCGCCGAAACGTCATGTTTTTATATCGCTGATATTTATTCTTAAATGTATATCTAAATCTTTCGTTATTAGAAATAAATTTTTAAGTGTAAAAAAGAAAATCTAAAATCCCTACTCAGGACTGAACCTGTGATTTCAGCTAGGCTTAGGCTTAGATAGCCTACCGTACCACTGTACTACTGTACCACCTAACTTCTCGGGTTGTTCAGGCCTAAATTTAACTATATAAACTGCTACCCATAACATCAACTGGAAGCTAACCAGTTACTCCGTTATATAAGTTTCAATAAGGTGTCCGACGTCCTTCTGAACGGTATTCTTTAGGCTAAATCATGGAGTATTTCGTCACAATTAACATGCTGAGCTGTCTTCGTTCTTAAAACTAGTGTTCTAGATTGTAAGAAAACACACAAGGCTTCCAATAGATGGGTTTTTTGAATAATTTGCACAGTTAAGTTAAATTCGGATTGTTTTCCATCTTTGAACTACATATATGTATGAGTAGTGAACTTCTCTTACTTTGATCCTTTGAAAAATACGATAGAGTTTCTTTTGTTTCGATAGGCAGCATCCACAGGGGTCTCAACCTCGGGCCAGAAATCTGTTACTCGCTTGGGCTCGCTCTTCGTGAGACCGCTAAACATATTCCAGTTCACCGTCCAGAACAAATCTCCTTTAAAGAAGTAAGTCAGACGATCTACAGCAAACACAGCATCATAACATGTTCCTGGTAAGCACGCGGGATGCTCTGGGGTTGTTGGTGCCTCTGTGGAGGTTGGTGCCTCTGTGGTGGTTGGCTGTTCTGTGGTAGTTGGTGTCCTTGTGGTTGTTGGTGCTTGCTTCGTAGTTAACTGTGGTGCTAAAGATTCAAACAGTGATAATATTATGGTGGTGACTAGAATGGATACTCCAAAATCAGGTTGGACCACCTCGGACGCCTTATTGAGACTTACATAACGGAGTAACTGGTTAGCTTGGAGTTGAGGTTGGGGTTAGCAGTTTATATATAGTTAAATTTAGGCCTAAACAACCCGAAAAGATAGGTGTTATACTGGTACGGTAGGCTATGTAAACCTAATTCTAACTGAGGTCGCATGTTCAATTCTGAGTGGGGATTTTAGATTTTCTTTTTTACACTTGAAAATTTATTGAAAATAAATTCTAAGTGTCGACATTACATTATATAATTCTCAATAAGTGTCCGAGGTGGTCCAACCTGATTTTGGAGTATCCATTCTAGTCACGACCATAATATTATACAGTTGAACCTCCCATAAGCGACCGCGCGCCTGCCTCGCACCCAGTTGCGCGCGGCCATTATCCGCTGTCTAATGTTTTTTCGTTTCTCGCTCGACAGACTAAGCTGGGAAAGAGAGACTGCTTGTAGTCTAGATCGCTTATGAGAGGTCAGACCACAGGGGTCTTAAAGTACACATGAAGTTAAATTTCGCTACCATTGTTTTTTCGGTAATCTAAAATAGGTGTTTTTAGAATTATTTTGATGGGAAGATAAGTCACTTGAAGTGGCGGGAACATATTTTAACAAGCGACGCAAGTTGGGCATATTAGACAAGAACCTAGGTTCTAGTGACGTCATTAGTGTATTTACAACTGAGTGTGTCACTCGTTTTACAGTGGAATTTTGGCAACTTGTGGAAGAATAATTTGATTAAATATGGCTGAAAGCGACGCGTATTTTAGCTCCGGGTTCGTCCAATTCTCCGCCATGTTTTGTTGTGATCGAACACACGAACGATGTCACAAATATCTTTTTGGCCGCGCTCAAAATGTCGCAGTCCCCTAATTTCAGACCCCAGCGGATGTTTGAAACCGCTAAAAATAGTGGATCCTCCTAGCGCAAAAGAGGAAAACGACTGAAAATGAAATAAAGGTGAAATAAACAACATAAAATCCTAAAACAAAACGGTAGTGAAATTTCACTTCATGTGCACTTAACTTTAAATCTATGAACCTGTAATAATTTCAATATAGAAAGCACCTATAAGCGAAATATGTTGTATCGTATTGAAGTTTTAATGCAAGGGATAAAATATTCGTTTTATTAGACTTGTACTGTAACACATTATTCAATATACATCATGTACTGACATCAAAATATGGGCGAGTGGTCGCTTACCAGAGGTGTCAGAGGTTAAAAACAATAGAAAAATTCAAATCAACAGCGTTGAAAGTGGTCGTGGTCGCTTACGAGAGGTTTGGACTATAGTGATTTGACTAAAATAAATTGGGTATTTTGGAAAAGCGGTCGTTTAGTAGAGGTGGTTGCTTAGGAGATGTGGTTGCTTAGTAGAGGTGGTCGCTTAGGAGAGGTGGTCGCTTAGGAGAGGGGGTCGCTTAGGAGGAGAAGTGGTCGCTTAGGAGAGGGGGTCGCTTATAAGACTTGGTCGCTTAGGAGAGGTGGTCGCTTAGGAGATGTGGTTGCTTAGTAGAGGCGGACGCTTAGGAGAGGTAGTCGCTTAGGAGAGGTGGTCGCTTAGAAGTGGTCGTCGCTTAGGAGAGGTGGTCGCTATATGAGAGGTGGTCGCTTAGGAGAGGTAGTCGCTTAAGCCCCCGCTACACGTTCTAGCATTGTCATATAACATTTGTTGGTCCAACAATGTTAGAACGTGTAGCCGGCATGTTAGATGATGTTTGACTAACATGTTTTTGTTAGACGAATGTTTGATCGAAATCAAAACATTCTTCTAACAAAAAATGTTACTGACAAACGTCATCTAACATGCTGGCTACACGTTCTAACATTGTTAGACCAACAAATGTTATATGACAATGTTAGAACGTGTAGACGGGGCTTTAGGAGAGGTGGTCGCTTAGAAGAGGTGGTCGCTTAGGAGAGGTGGTCGCTTGGGAGAGGTGGTCGAATATGGAAGGTTCGAATGTGTTAATATATGCTTTTTATGATACATGAGGACTTTAAACATTTACTTCGTAACACTTACTGCTGTATCGCGTCTGAATCCCTTGGATATCGTCATTGCTCAATTGAATATTTGCGCGGTACCCTTGGTACCACGGGTACATGATAGATTCCCGCACGTTGGAATGATCCAGACCCAAACTGTGCCCAAACTCGTGAACCGCCACCCAGTCCAAGTTAATTCCATCACTTGTTCCTGTTGTGAATCGCTCGTCGTCATCAAAATGGGCGTCACCGGCACGACCTATGAAAATAAAAAAGCCCGAGTTCAACACGAGTTTTAGAGACACTTGTAAGTTAAGATTAGCATGTTCAAGTTCTGATAAGTTCATTGCATTGTCTGCATCTAGTTTGATTGGCCTATATTAAAACAAGTTTAATTATCATTGCTGATCGTGATATTTGTTAGCTCAGGTTTTCACTTCTCTTGTTTAAATGCTACTTCTATTTTAAGTTTTAAAGTTAGTCAACGGAAGATGTCACTAACCAACTGGATTAACTTGTATGTACAAGACTTGCCTGGCTGGGGTGGGTGGGGGGGGGGGGGGGCTATCCGGAGTATCCGCTCCCCGGGAGTTGCTCCCCAGGGGGTATCTGATACTGGACTAGTAACGCAAGTTAGTTGTGCGCTTGACAATTTTTATGAGAGATGAAAACGGAGGTGAGCCTAATTCAAAATAAAGCACTGCTGAGTTTTTCAAAGATTAGCTTAGAGGTATGAAAGTAGTCAGTAGTGACTGCAGTTCAAACCGGCGATTTTAACCAACGGCACTGTGAAAGTAAAATGGACTGGTGTAAATCTATCCCAGAGAATGTCCTTTTCAATAATTTATGACTATTACAAGATAAAAAGCGTATCATAAACATGTACAATAAAAAAGTAAAAGTAAATAAAAATAGTTATAAACATCACATATAGTTAAAAAAATCGTAAATACTAAAATATTGTTTAAAAAACTAGGAAATAAGTTGCATGCAAGTGTTATTTAAAAATAGTAACCAAGTCTTATAATAACAAACAACAACAACAACGATTTATTTACAAATAATAAAACAAATTATATTAGCAACCCGCAAATAACTAAAGTTAATCGTGGCGGGTTGCTGCACACTAAACAATTACAGGAGCTCACTATAAAATAATTGACAGATAACAATAAATACGAAAATAAGGAATGGATAATAAGAAATGGATAATTAATGATTTAAACTAACTACAAAAAAAAAAATTAGGACTTATCTAGAAAAATGTTAATAAAAAGCGCACGAGAGACTGCCGAGTCCCAGAGAGCGGAAAACAAACTAAAGGGAGTACAGAGCATTCCATTGTGCATGGTCAAGCCCAAATCATACCGTCCAGAAGGACGTCGGACACCTTATTGAGACTTAGATAACGGAGTAACTGGTTAGCTTTCAGTTGAGGTTAGGGATAGTAGTCTATATAGTTAAATTTAGGGCTAAGCAACCCGAGAAGCTAGGTGGTACAGTGGTACGGTAGGCTATGTAAGCCTAAGCCTAGCCGAGGTCACAGGTTCAATTGGGGATTTTAGATTTTCTTTTTTACACTTTAAAATTTATTGAAAATGAAATTCTAAGTGTCGACATTACGTTATATAAGTCTCAATAAGGTGTCCGACGTCCTTCTGGACGGTATGATTTAGACACAACCATTGTGCATAGGGAAACTTACCTGTATTGTCAGCAGGGTAGAACGCATGCGCTAAGGTTCCTCCCTGACCATCAAAAGAATATCCATCCCCATGGTCCTTGGTGACAAAACTGATAAGAATATCAGCATCAGCCGAGTCTACCTCCGTTATCTGTAAAGACGATACCTCCTGCCACTTGTTCAATGCCTCACGAAAAATCTCTCGCTGCTTTTCGTGTTGTATGCTGTCATCGGTAAAGTTTACGATCCTGTAAGTAAGATCCTATAAAAGAAAATATGATACATAGAGTGGTATGCAATTGAGTGTCGTTAAAAGGCCCATGTTCACCCAATCTGCTTTGCGCGCTTGTATTTTTGTTTTGAAACGGTTCAATTGTTTAATGTAGCGTTATGATTGGCTGGTACGTCGATTTTTCGATTTTTCGTCTGTGCGAGAATCGGCCCGAGCGTGCAAAGTAGATTGGGTGAACATGGGCCTTTAATCAAACCAAAACCAAAGCTGAGTAATCACTTTGCCAAATTACAACAGACGCAGACACGTCGGGTAAGCGCGTGCGCGCAAGTCACGATTGGTTTTGGTTTTGCCGTCTGATTGGTTGAGAAAGTGGCGCGAGTTATTTTTAGCCAATCACAAAGCGTACCAAAAAATATGGACAGAAGCAGAAACAAAGTTATTAACATGTTTGATATGGCATCGCTAAAGATACGTCAGATATGTAATCCTAGCCGCAAGATATCAGCAGCGTTTACCCAAACATTTTCCATTTCATCCCAAACTCAATCACATAGGCAGCCAATTAATTTAGACGTTACTAATCGAACTAGGATTTTATTTGTTTCTCGGAGATACTAGCCTATTTTTGGCTACTCTGAAATTCGAAATGAAATAAAGTTTTATGTTTGTATGTATGTATGCAACTGTTCGGTAATCGAACTCAATCGAACTTAATCGAACGATTGGGTTCGATTAGTTCGATAATCAAACACAATCGAACCCAAACATTTGTGTGAGAGAGTTCGATTTCCGAACTAATAGAACCCAATCGAACACAATCGGACACAATCACTCCCCAAATCGAACGAAATCGAACCTAATAAATCGTACTCAATCGAACTAATCGAACGAATCGTACGCACTCGAACGTTCGATTGCATTCGATTGCTCAATTTTTTTTTGTGAGAGTTCGATTGTGTTCGATTACCGAATTCAATCGAACCCATTCGCGTGATTGGGTTCGATTAAGTTCGATTAATCGAACGTTCGATTTGGTTCGATTAGTAACGTCGGGATTTAGTGATCAAATTTAGAGAAGTGAGAAACGATATCATGGTCGCGTTTAAACGATTAGTCATCTAATGGAGCGCACGTCATAAACCAGAATTTTCATGTAAATTTGCACCGGATAAAATCTTCACATAGTTCTCGAAACACAGCTGAAAGCAATCCAAGGCTTAAGGCGGCGGGACTCTACCTGAATGCCATTTTTCCGCCACTTAACATGGCTTTAACGGAAATATCTCGTTCACGTTTCAAGCAATACAAACCCTTCACTCACTCGTCTCATGAATCTATGTTGTGGGTTTTTTTGTAAATTTTTGGGTGATTTTTGGGAGGAAATAGTTTTTCTCAAAGGATTTGTAAAATAAGAAGTATTGAAGATTTAGTGAAGTTTTAAAATTATAATTTGTAGCTAATAAATAAAATTAATAGACGGACACCAAGTTACTCCACTAGCAACCTGGGGTACTCTTGTGTGGGTATTAACTGTCTCGGTTCACGGTGTTCCAAGAATCATTTTCTTTCTTCCATCCCTTCTTCAAATTCCTTCAAATTCAGGTAGAGTCCCCCTTAAAGTAAGCATCAGGCCCCGGGCTACAGGGGACCGCAGCCGTCATTTGGGGAACCTGGTTTATGTTTCTCTTAACTTTCTCAATTCACAGACTATCGATTTTCAGTAAATTTTAATTGAATCTGCCCCAATCAGCAAGTTCATGAAATGATAAAACCTGCGAGGAAGGTCCCTTTTTTTAAAAATTTCAAAATAGCTTGCTCGCGCTTACTCAGTATACCCGCAATTCAATCATTGTTGATAAAAACTGAAACTGGCTTGTATATAGCATAGCTTTTCGGGCCCGAATGTATTCGCTTGTGTATTCGGCACTTTTAAAAACAGTTCTTACCTTTTTCTTCCAGAAGGAAGGATGCAAATTAAATTCTCCAACATCTCTAGAGGTTGGCAGGATGGGATCGTTCATTCCACACCTTGATGTGCTGATTAACTCGATCGTTTTTTCGTCAAGTTTTCCTGTAACTCTAATGTTGCCAAACCGCTGAAGTTTACGGATCGCGGTCCTGAACACGGGAGAATTTGGATCATTCGCTCCGGCGGAATTCGTATTTGAACGTTTTATATAACCAAACTGGAAGAAGAATTTTGCTGCCTGAAAGATAGTTGAGATAAGTATTTAAAAGTTTATCTAGAAAATGGAAAGTTGTTGATTAACGAGGGCGATAGCACGAAGCGCGAGCAACGAGCGGGGAACGCGAGACACACGCAAATGTTATTTTTTTTCCTTTCCGTCCCTTCGCGTGTCTCGCGCTCCGCGCTCGCGCCCCAAAACACGCTTGAGCACCCTCAAAAGCGACTGAAGTTCAGGAAACGAAATTCTACGTATAATATAATCATGATAATTACTTTAATTACTAAGACCGCCAGAGGACGTCTTCTAGAGTTCAATCGAATCTTTCCGTTACCTCTGTAATGTTCTCCCTGTCAAACGAGAGAGCCCGTCTAGTAATAATGCTTAGGCAGTATAAGCGGACGTTTCTTTAGGTCAAAACTCTTACCTTTCCTATGTTTTTCCTGCTAGTGGACAAAGGAGCACTGTTAACGCAGTTGATAACAGCAGCTGCTACCACTATCAAACAGGAAACACGACGCATTCTCATCTTAAATGCGATATATTTTCTCTCTTTTGGCGTTGTTATCCTGAGTTAGTGTGCTGTTAACGCTGTTTTTAAAACAAAGGGAATGGGGAACGAATGGCACTCAGACGGTAAATACACAATATTTAATATGTACCAGACAGGGGAAACATAACTCCTTTTCACGTGGGCAATGACACTCTTACTTGCATCAGCACGTTACGTATTTGCACGGCAGGTCAAGAATATCGAGGTATTGTTTAAACTGAACTCATGCCAGTTCTTCATCGCATTCATGCCCCGGGGGGGGGGGGTACCCAACAAAGTTTTGTACGGGGATGCTCCGCCCCAAGGTCCAAACCCTTACCCTTTCATATACCGTTTTCGACAGAAAAGGTACCCCTTTTATATACCTTTCATTGAAAATGGTACCCCTTTCATATACCTTTCATTGAAAATGGCACCCCTTTCATATATCCTTTACGTGCGTCTGTTTGATATATTTTGAAAGGCGCTTTTTATAATACTTGGATGGCGGTTTTCCCTACTTTTTTTGCACTTCAACTCGTGTTTACGCTGCCTTTTCCTGATTCTTCGTGAAATCCCTACCCTTTCATATACTTCAACTCGTGAAATCACTACCCTTTCATATACCTCCAGCCTCAAAAAGGTACCCCTTTCGGGCGGAGCATCCCCGTATAGCCCATTATAGGGAGTACCCCCCCCCCCCCGATTCATGCCCTTTGACGCGAGTTGTTAAGTCACTGCATGTTGTTGTGTACATCGAGAGATAATGCGATAATAAAGTCATAGCTTAAGTTGGCCAGAGGCTATCGATGGGAGTCCCTTTCAGCGTTGCTATTTCTGTTCATTCCAATGGGAAGTTGTAACATCTGATCATGCAGAGTAATAACGCCCCTAGACGTTAAACGAATCAAACTAAGAATCGATTAAAATTCTTGAAAGGTCGTCGCATTAATATATAAAGAATCGAACATTCGCATTCATCAGCGGGTCACTGATAGGACTGTGCCTTGATCAGTGGGTACTGCACGGAGGGGGGGGGGGGGGCAAGAGGGTACTGTCATATATAAGCTATATGGGTATGTGCCGCTGCGAAGGGTAGTTTTCAAGCAGTTTAGTCTGGGATAGGGTATAGAAATCAGAGAGTTTTGGTCTAGAATTTGATAGAATAGGATAACTGATCAGTGGTATAAAGAATTAAGTATAGAATAGGAATTGAAACTCGGAAGAGAAAGTCTGAAATGTGACGTTGTAAGATATTGTTTAGCGTATCTGACTGTATTTATGGTGATATAGTTCTAAAAGTATCAAGTCTGGGATAGGGTCGGGATTTTGGTGTCTAGTCTAGTCTAGTCTAGTATAGGGTCCCCGGCGCGGGAAGGGGGGGGGGGGGGGGGGGGGGGTTTGGGTAAATGTATTGTTTACAACACATGTTGTAGTTCTTCATAACATTCATGCCCTTTGACTTGAGTTATTTCTATCAAGCTACTAGTTGTTGTTGAGTGAAACCGGATGAACGCAATATTTAATGCCCGAACTTATCAACCCCATAAAAAAGTTTCGTCAAAACTTATACCTGAAAGTACCAAAAGCCACCATTCCTTTGTGCCTGGCATTCCTGTGTTCCCAGTGTTCTGCTCTTCTTACCGATAAATGGTTCGTGTTCCTTGACCCGGGACACTCCCTATACTGGACAATACGGAAAGTTCCCGGCTGAATGGGTTGTCTTTTCGATGCTGTCAGGTTGTAGCATAAAGGACAGCGAAAAACACTACTTTAGTATTCACACTGCATACATTAAAGTAACGCATATAAGATTAGTACATATGAATAAATTATCACTTTGGCTCAACTGCAGTGCGGCGTGGTTGTACGCTGACGCGTCGAAGGATTTCTTTTGCCTCTTCGTTCCCTTCTTCTATTTTCTGATAGCAGACGTATAATATCCAGTACCTGGACAAGGAGGTCAAAGAGTTCAACATGCAGTGGGACAAGCAGTTCAGGGAGTTCAGCCACCAGCGGAACAAGGAGCTCGAGGAATTCAACCAGCCGTGTGACATGCGGCTCAGGTTGTTCAACCAGCCATGAGACAGATACCTCAAAGAGTTCTACCAGCCGCGGAACAAGGAGTTCAAGGAGTTCATCCTGCTGCGGGAAATGCAGCTCAGAGAGTTAAACCGGACGCTGGACAAGGAGTTCAACCAGCATCGGGACAAGGAGTCCAACATGCAGCGGGACAGGCTTAACCGCCAGGGAGAGCTAGATAAATCAATCTGTTAGCAAGGGCAGAATCCCGCACCACAAGGCCAGGGCTTGTCGACGGAGTAAAAACTTGAGCTAAATTTTCGCTTTAACACGTGTTAGTTCTGAAATTATTATTTTATTAAGTGTTGTTGGCCACGGGAGTAATACTTTCTTTTGAGAGTGATGCGCGATGGGAAATGTTATTGGCCCCGGAGTGGACTCGTAAGAGTTTTTTATTTGCGATAATGGCCATTGCGTAGGGCACAGAATTAGGACTCCTTGTGAGTTTGTTATCGCAAATAATGGTCATGTTTCATATTGACCACGGCACTCCTGAGATATGTGAAATGTATTGGCCGCGGAGTTGACTCGTAAGAGTCTATTGTTGGCGATCAGATGGCCATTGCGTCGGCCGCGGAGTAAGAACTCCTTGTGAGTTTGTTATTGCAAATAATGGTCATATTTTCGGCTGACTACGGAACCCCTTGAGATATGTGAAATGGTATTGGCCACGGGGGTGAAACTTGTAAGAGTGTATTATATACAAATGTGAAATGTTATTGGCCACGGAACAAGAGTTTGTTGACGCCGATGTGATATGTTATTGGCCACGAAGTGAAACGCGCAAGAGCTTGTTTATGCAGACTGGTGATATGTTATTGGCCACGAAGTGAAACGCGCAAGAGTCTGTTTATGCAGATGTGATAGGTTATTGGCCACGAAGTGAAACGCGCAAGAGTTTGTTTATGCAGATGTGATATGTTATTGGCCACGAAGTGAAACGCGCAAGAGCTGTTTATGCAGATGTGATATGTTTTTGGCCACGAAGTGTAACGCGCAAGAGCTTGTTTATGTAGATGTGATATGTTATTGGCCTCGAAGTAAACTCGTAAGAGATTGTTATATGCAAATGTGAAATGTTATTGGCCACGGAGGTGAGACTCGTAATTGTTTGTTATGTTCTGGAAGATGTGAATATTATTGGCCACGGATTGAAACTCGTCAAAATTTGTTATGATTTCTTAAATGTGAATATTATTGGCTAAGGAAGTGAAACTCTATAAGCGTTGGTTATGATTTTTTCAAACGTGGTTAAGATTGGCCGCGGAAGGGGAACTCAAAAAGAGCTTGTTATTATTTTGCAAATGTGAATATTATTGGCGACGGAAGTGAAACCCTATAGGCGTTTGTTGTGATTTTCAAATGTGAATAATATTGGCCGCGGAAGTAAAAAAAAAAAAAATATTGGCAATCGGGTGAGAGAATGTATTATGGGCGCAGATATGTTGAATACGTATGAACTAGTTCTACGATTATAAAGCGTCTGAGAGTATCTTGCCTTTTCCTTTTGAAATTATAGGCCTTACAGAAAAAGTACGATGAAATGAGAGCGGATATGGATATTTTCTCCAGTTCATCAGTGGACAGCCTCCTCAACAAAATTAAAAATCTCGCCTCCCGTCCCATTGTGGAGTTTAATAAGCACGAGGTCCTAGAGTTACTGGAAGCTCTTAAGAATACCGCTCGCGATGTACGCCACGAGAAGGAGGGCTACTTCCGTTTGACCTACGAAGCTTTGAGAACGAAAGTGGACCAGCCTAACCATATCTTCCGGAGTTTTCTCTTGCCATTGCTAGGTGATAAAGACCATGAGAAGATATTGGGTATTATGGCAAAAGTTGAGAAGAGCAACAGGAGTCAGCCGCAACCAATGCCACTGTCACATGCGAGGAGGTCAAATGCCCCATATGTTCGCTGCTATAGTTGTGGGAAGCTTGGGCATATCGCTGTCAATTGTTTCAAAAGAAGGAGGGAACAGCGCGGACGCCCGTCTGAACCTGCTTCCCGACCTAGGAACATTAATAATAACAAATGAACATGGGTTATACTCTAAGATCGCAAAGAACAGAATTTGTTTACTATTGCGTCAGAAATTGCTGACTATGTAATGCTGTATTTCAATAAATACTGTATAATGTGGCAATGAATCGCTATTCTACGTTTATTCACCCTTGCCTCTCGTTTTAGGAATTTTCTTCCTCCTTTTCCTCTAGTAGAGAAGTGGCAGTTGTGAAAAAGAGTATCTAAACACACTCCCCCGGTCTATTGCTGGGTCATGACTGTCACCCCTCTGCTAACCTCGGTTCCCTTTTTTTTATTATTCCTTTGTTTTCATACCTAGATCACCACAAGTCTCCCCTGGGAATGGGAGTTTGACCCACAGTTCGATGAAAAAGTTGCACAATATGCAAAGATGCCGCAAAAGCCAATCACGTGGGTGGATTGGATGGGAACGTCACTGGAGGTTAGCTCAGGGGTGACAGTCCGGGAATTTTCAGAACAATACATACACAGAGTGATAAATGGAGAAGAATTAGCGGACCCAGCAAAATTATTATTTAGAGATCCAAACGCCTTTCGCGCAGGTGAACTCCACAAACACTACGATAAATGGTGCAGAATTGTGGGTGACAACCCTTCACCGGAACAAGTTAAGATATTAAGTTGGATCCGCGATGGAGTTTCCATTTTTGAATTTTTTCAGCCATTCTCTGGCAGCTTTAAAGGCCGTCACTACCAATCAGACCGCCCGCCATCAGAGTTTTTTAAAAATAGCCCCGCCTGTAAGCCTTTTGCTCACTTTGTAAGGGAAACTTTGCTTGAACGTTTGCAAACAGGGGCAATAACGTTGATGGGAAAAACCAGTGAAGTTGAACTACCGCACCTAGTTTTGCCGCTGACCGTTGAACCAAGTAAGCCCAGATTATGTCATGACGCACGATTTTTAAGCGATGACGAAGTCATCGCGTTATTGCCGTCGTGCTGTGGTGTCTGTCCGGCGGCTGTCCGGATTACACCCGAGAAACACTGGAAACTAGCTTGGAAGATAAGGTCACGTGACCATCTCGTTGCTCCGCCATTTTGTTTTGAAGTGTGGAGAAAAGGTTTGTTTGTCTGTTTCAAATTTTACACCGCCGTGCTTTATATATCGTGAGTATATTTGCGCTCACTTGCAAAGAAACAGGCACGAAGTGATATACACACATTAGCAGTACATACTCGCACTCGCTGTTTCAGAACGGATCTTTGCTTGTCTCAGAAAGAACTTGTCAGAACTGAAGGCCAGAAATAGCGCCGAAATAGCATTGATTTACTGAACTTGACTTATAACTGAGTATCCTACGAGAGCTGTTACCTGAAAACGAAGTGTGCGGTGGTTCATGATCAGTTGTGTACAGAATATCGGAGCAACTTCATTGTATCGAAGGAAGAGAAGGAATCAGTTTCACCTTTATTAATAGTTTGAATCTTAGATAGCCATCATTACCAGCATATTGTGTATACAGTTATGGTATCTTTAATGTAATATAGAGCCGCTGTGGGGTTGTATAATGCTTATCTCAAAGCCAGAGAATGTTTAAATCGTGTCAAAGGAAAATTCTGGTCTATGTTATTTCTGTTTTATCTGGAAGCGCTAGCTAAGCTTAAGCTTATATACCTTCCAACGTTGAGAAATGTTTATGCGTGGCAAATGAGTTACTACACTAAGTTTTGGTTCACACAAATCTGCATGTATCGTTGTTGTATTCCACTTTTGATTCGACTTGCTAACGATGTAGAAATGAATCCTGGAACGAATGTATTGGCTTGGATTAGAAACAATTTAAATGAAATATTGTTGCTCGGTAATTCACTTTATTCCCATTTATGTAAGTTTGCAGGAAAAGACTATTTGTTGCTGTCCAAGATTCCTTCTGCTTTATTGATCAACAATGAAACATTTTTTATTAGGTTCAGTGATAGCAGTACTGGTGACTTACAGATGTCTCATATAAGAGATTGTCATTTACCATTAGAACATGCTTTCGATATGTTGATGGTACAGTATAATGCTTTTCTGTTGATCATTGAAATAAACACAGTTGCCGTTATTGTTGACAACCATGGTTATTACAAATTATTTGACTCCCATTCACGAGATAGTCATGGAAATGTTGCTACAAATGGAACAAGTGTTCTGTTGGAATTTAACAGTATAGGGGAAGTGGTGCAATATCTTCAGAATTTCTACCAAAGTGTTTTCCTCATGTGTTTTTCATGAAGGGTGAGAACATTATCTTGTACATACGTATTGGGCTAAGGGATGGGCCATTTTAATTTTGAAGGGGGGGGGGATTTTTTTGCTGGGGGGGGGCAATTTTTCTGTGCATATATATATTTTTTTGCCTTGAGGTTGTGCAAGGTAATCATTTATTTTCTTTTTAAAGGTACTGAATCACCTCCAGCCAATGCATCTGCAAACATTTAGCACATCAACTAATGCTGGTAACAATGACGAAAAGTCTCAAGTGCTGAAGAAACTGGTGACCTGCTGTTCGTGCATTAATGAAACCACAAGATGTCAAACTACCAATAATCTCTGAAAACATGTTCAGAGCTGACAAAGTCTTTCCAATTTGTGAAGCACAAACATGGAAACAATTTCCAGTTGTTGTCATTTAGCAATTGTAACAGTTTTAATCACGTACATTGTACAGTTCAAATTGTGCTTCCTGTATTAACACTTCATAGTAATGCTGTAAGGAATCAGAAAAAACAGCTATCCGGACAACAATGGACTGATTATCAATTGTAACTTGCAAAATGTACAAATATTGAATTGCACACAAGTAAAACAAACTCAGATGTAATTTTAATCTCAAATAATTTGAAAATGAAAATGTTACCTATTCTTGACGGGTGTGTGACATATATTAAGCCTGATCAGCATAGAATTATACCAACCAAGTATGACAAAATAAATTCCAATCCATATTTGTCACAAATATGAAGGAAAACGATGAATTGTTTTGATTTTGCACACGAGTTTGTGCAACATGGTTTAAATAAAATGTGTAATTACCAATGCAGCAACCACAATAATTTTGTGTAATAAATCTTCTCATGCATATCACGAGTATCGGTGTCAGCCAGGACCAGTCTTCAACAGGAAGTTCTGGTATAAAAAGGGCTGACCTGGCCATTCTCACCTTCGGTTTTCAATCAAACACAAAAGAATCAACAACTGACAAACATACGTTATTCCTACAAACATAAGTACAAAAATTGAAAATATTTGGAATAAAAGTCATTTTACCAATGAAAGTTGAATCTATCACAAGTTCTTGACTACTTCTCGTATTATATTATTTGCTGGGGCAATATTCTGGTTTAATGAGCATTTTTAAGCAAATTTCATTTATAGGACACTCTGGTCAACAGCATGCACCGACTGAAAGTCGCCGAAATTTGCATTTCACACCGACCCTTTTCTAGTAGAACTTTGCATTTAAATCGAGTGATTCACTGATTTTATCAGAGCACCCCAGACCTATTGATTTAACGCCAAGTTGAAACTCGTCGTCGCTTCTGTACGCATTGCGTACCTATTTTTAAATCTGTGGATGAGGGATGTTCCTTTTAAACTGGGGGCGTTCAACGGCAAACGTCACAATTCCGACCGGCCACCCACAGAATATTCACTGAGGAATAACGTATCCTGTAAACAATTTGGAAAATCTATCCGGAAAACGCTTTCACGTCGCCTGCAAACCGGTGCGATCTTGGTCGTGGGTAAGGTTGGTCACGTAAACCACCTAATTTAGTACTATCCGTAACGGTTGAACCCACGAAGCCGAGAGTGTGTCACGATGCGCGGTACTTAAACTTTTGGATGCTGAAGAAGCCTTTCTCGTCAAACACGGTGACGGATTTGCTTCTGTATGTCTTCAAGGACTCTTACTAGTCTGTTCTCGCTGACAAGTCAGGTGACGACCACCTCTGGCGAAGGTTTGGAACTCAACTGGGGCTTCGGCGAGGCTGGCCTCGAATGCGGATGCACAGCCTACCAGTCCTTGGCAAGACATTAATCAGTTGAAACGGTTTGTGTGTGCGTTCGGACAGCCCAGGGAGGAGACCTCATGAGAAGAAACGTCTGTGAGTCAAGGTGGACAGTCTCTCCCACCAGGGCTATCGGGTTAAGGTTTGGGTTTAGGTTTGGGGTTTAGTGTTGGGGAGTTACGACTACGTTGCAGGGTAGATATCTTGGGCAACCTATCGATGGCCTCCTGAGTTAGTTATTAGTATTGGGGAGCTAGGAGCCCATCGTTAGTATAGTAAACAGAAGGACACTGAATGACACAAAGGGATGGGAGCCAAATGTATCCCCAATCTTATTGCGGTTCGACAATGGATGCAGTGTTGGATAGTTTAGTATTCACACTGCATACATTAAAGTAACGCATATAAGATTAGTACATATGAATAAATTATCACTTTGGCTCAACTGCAGTGCGGCGGGGATTGTGCAAGTACGAGGCGATGCGGTTTACATACGGGCAAGTCCTGGGGCTGACGGCGGAATTCATTTCCCCACCCACCCTCCCATACATTCGCACTGTGACCATTGTCGGGTCGCCAAATTTATCCCCAATCTTATTGCGGTTCGACAATGGATGCAGTGTTGGATAGTTTACTATTGGGAAGGGTTGCCAAATACGCTGTTAATTAAGTGAAATGGATATGAACTTATTAACCCCAACTATTGAGAATGGCCATGTAAAGATTACTGATAAAAAAATAAAACACAAACAGCGGTGATAAACAAGGTAAACCAATGCATGTTTATAATAAACTTGACGTTTCGTATGCTAAGCAACATACATTGTACATTTTCAAAAGTAACCATTAAACTTGTATCAAACACTGTAACGGTTACTTTTGAAAATGTATGTTGTTTAGCATACAAAACGTCAAGTTTATTATAAAAAATGGTTGGTTTACCATGTTTGTCACCGCTGTTTGTTTTATTTTTAATCAGATTACTGATAAGCTTCGTGATTGTTTTTTGTCTGACCGCCGCACGTGCATCGCCGTGTGGCATGATCTTCTATTTTTTTTTTTTTTTTTTTTGGGGGGGGGGGGGGGGGGCTTTTTTTAGATAAAAAAGGAGAACAATCTGTGTTTTTAGGTATGTGTAAGGGGTACCATTACAACAAAAGTTAATAAACGAAAGGGTAACAATTGTAACAGCGCGCTGGAGCCTCCACATACAAAATTTTATTGAGTATCATGCCAGGCCATGGACATGGCACGACATGACACAACGCCCAAATTAAAGCTGCATGTTATTGAGTTCATACAGAGAAGATAAAGTCATAGCTCAGTGGGCCTACCGATACAAAGGCTACTATCAAAAGCTACCAATGCAAAAGTTCTTTTTCAGCGTTGTTGTTCCTGTTCAATTCAATGGGAAGAGTATAACTTAATGCCACGTAATTACGTCCTTTGACGTCACGCTGGTATCGAACTGAGAATCGGTGAAAATTCTTGAAAGGTCGTCGCAAAAACATTGAGTTGGCTATCAATATCAAAACAGGCAACCCAAGCTCAAGCTGTGAGAAGAACCATTACCGCATTGCGTCAGTAGCTGCCACAGCCAAAATATAAGGGTTTGTTCCTCGCGAAGCTTTCATTACAGTATTGTTGGAGAGGAAACAAACACATAGCTTTCTTAACATTTACATCGAATTTACAGTGCCAGATACCGTCCATTTGAACATGTTAATATAGCAAAAAAATAAAATAAAAAATAGTTTGAGCAAAATGCTCCCCCGTCTCTGCTCCCCCTACCCCCCTACCCCTTACCCCCTAGGTGTGTACCGCGGTACACACCTATCCCAATTTGACGAGAATGCTCCTCCCCCCCCGGGAAATATGTCTAAATGGTGAAATGTGGTCCAGTCACCGTTTTCCTTGTTATCTTTTAAAGCTGTGTGGCAACTGCCTGGCAACAACACACCTAACATACCTCCAGTGACGTCAGTCTCTGTATAGGAAAACGTAGAAAACATTATATGGTAGTATACCCCATAATGTTTCTCATTTAAGGTTTCGATGGGGTTGTTTAGCATGCATTTGTTATCAAAATTTTATTAATTTAGCTTCTCTGAACGTAACAACTTTTCGTGCTACTTAATTTTCTCGCGAAAGTTGCAAGTTGTACGTACAATGTTACACATTACAATTCATGACAATTGCCACACAACTTGTCTCGAGAAAAAAAATGACGTACCTAGGGGTTATCTTTAGGAATAGTGCCATATGTTTTTCAACATTTTAAATAATGAAATTTGGATATTATATATATATATATATATATATATATATATATATAAAGTGTAGAACTGGATATTCGTAAAACAGTGCTCAATACATTAATGTAGAGCGAAGTATATGTTTATGGAGGAAAGAAACAAATAAACTACGCTTTCATCCCGACAAGCCTGTTTCGTGGTTGCCCACTCATCAGGGGATTCAATAAGAATATTCTTTACCATCGCTTCTTATATACAAAATAATTTACATAATAACAATAACAAATCTATGCGGCGCGAAGTTTAACAGTTCAGCTGTTGCGTAGAAGGGCTTTGTTTCTATGGCGGCAAGAAGACACGAGTTCATTACGTTTGTTAAGTGTAGAAAGTTTCGGTCGGCAAATGATTAGAAATTTTTCCTTTAGGCAGAGGTTGCATCTTTTGTTTGAGCTGTTGTACGGTGAATGCGAAGACAGGATGCGCCATGAAATATAGTGTTCGATGTTGTTGTCTTTGAGAGTCCAGATGTACTTGCTTAGTTCAGTTGAGTTTCTGTGTTTAGAGTGGCGGAATGATGCGGTGTGGTTTCGGTATCTTGTTTTGAAGTCGTTTTCCGTGAGTCCGATGTATGTTTCTGTTGTGTTGTTGTCGTTGCGCGTGACTGTAGCTTGGTAGATGACTGATGATTGTAGGCAGTTTCCGTCGAGTGGGCATGTGTTCTTTTGCCGGCAGTTGCATGTCTTCTTGTCTTGAGTGGTATAAGAGTTAGCTATATATATATATATATATATATATATATATATATATTTAATTTTGATTCTTGCCGCTCTTCGGAGTGGGGAGTGGAAAAGGTTAACATATCATGATCGCGCACAAGAGAAAATGAGGTGGTTGCGCGTTATATGATCGATATAGAAAGGGTCGCAGTTTTCAATACATTATAAATGACGAGTGGAATATTAACTTTATTCACCCACTCTGGGTATCATGGGCCTTTCAAAATAATTTACAATACAATACAATACAATAACTTTATTTAACGTGTACAAAAGAAACAATAAATACATGTATATCATGTCTCACAGAACTATTTTCAATTGAAAAAAAAAAACTAGTATCGAATATTTTCAAACGAACATTAAACTGAGTCAAGAGTCAAATTCTTACCGAGGCAATATCAGAAAAAAAAACACACTTCTTTCATTTTTTTATGCATAGCCTCTTAAAAGAGAGATCCAATGCTTGTTCAAGTATTCAAAATTTTATTTTTACCAAGGCAAGTGCCTCGGTTAAGCTCATGCCAGCTACGGCGGAATTTTGGAAGAGAGTGTTAACCGTAATCTGAGTTTCAGCAAGTTTTCAAAGACACAAGACAATGAACTTGGCCAAATTTTACAAGTTGTAATCCATATCAATCCTTGCCATTTGCAGCTGAAGACACTTATTTTAACTCTTAGGTAACTAGTAGAATAAATTTATAAATTTCAACAAAACTGGACCATTAATTTTGGATTTAATCTCGTACCCAGATGTCACTCGTGCTTGTACTATACTGAATAATCTGGTACCCAGACCTCACTCGTGCTTGTGCTGAACTGAAATGCCTGACCGTGGGAGATCTGGGTACGAGATTATTTTGGATTTCCATTGATAGAGATATGTTTTAGGGGCCTTTTAAAGTAACATTGAGAATGATGACATAGCCTCTTTAAATGTCAGTGTTCGTCATTGACTATAAAGAAAGATCTTCCACTGGTATTTCTGAGGCTACTATTATTATCTACAACAACTTCGTGGACTATCATTGAATTAGGCTTACTGAAACTGACGAAAAAAATTGAAAACCTAACCACGATTTACAAAGGGATTGAAAACTAAAGCAGTCATATAAAAGGCCGTGATTACTCGAAATCGTTTTTAAAATGTTTCAAACAGGAATTGCGTTAGAGAATAGCCGCCAACTCAGCAATGTGTCTGTTGTGGAGAATCATGGAGCAACTTGTAAGCCCCCAACTGCAATGGCGCCAACGTCTTCGCATTTCATCCACGGTCCTACAATTTTTCTGGGGTAGCGGTTGGAATCTTTTCTCACCTTGCCCCCAGATGCTCTATTGCTTAGCTTCAGATAATCATCTCCACTAAAGATGTAACTTCGGGTGTTACGCCAAGTTACGGCTGCATCGATATCGCGTGGAAGATCAGGCCAACCTTTTCTGATATTTCTAGGGTATCCTGCATCTAAACTTCCTTTGTTTTCGTTGTATCGCCAGTACTGCCTATCTTTGAAGAAGTAAGTCTTTTTGTTTGTATACCAAGTGAAGACAGTATCCATGTTGGTAAGGGAGTCAGTGAGACCGTATTGTCTTAAAGTGCCACTCCTTCTGTTGGTTAGTTGCCTCCTATTATTGTACTCCCAAAACCTAACAAACAATTGCAAGAGAAAAATTAACTAGAAGGAAGTGGAAAGCGGGTAAAGAGGGGGAAAGACGGGAAAGAGAGGAAAGAGAGTTTCAAAGCTTAGTTTTGTTTTCTAAAGCTTCAGAACAAAGCAACTGCAACGGAAAGACACACTTACCACTTTCCCGAAAAGAAGACGGTATTTCCTCGTTTATTGCGATAAGCAGCATCTACTGGGGTGCGAACATTGGGCCAGTAATCTCTGACTTTCTTTGGCTCGCTTTTCGTCCGCAAACGTTCATCGACAGTCCAAAAGTAATCTCCTTGGATGAAGTGAGTCACGTCCTCGCCGCGATTGTCCTTTTCAAGAACAACTGCATCGTACCGACTTCCGGGTTTGCATGCGGGATGAACTGTGGGAGGGTCGGTCGGGATTGGCTTTGTACCCGGTGTGGGAGGGTCGGTCGGGATTGGCTTTGGTGTAGAAGGGTCAGTTGGGATCGTTGGTGGAGTGCTCTTTTTGGTAATAGGCTTCCTTTCTGCAAGTGGCAGAGTTAAAACGTATATTATTTTGGTGATAGGGAGAGTGCCTTATATTCAATGCTGAATAAATTCTAGATTTTATTTTCCAAAATAAATTGTAACAAACAACACGAGAAAAAGGAATGGTCACATCATAGGATTTCATACACAGGCTCGACAGATAGCATAATAAAAAGGACCACAGGAAAGTACAGCTCTGCCATAGCTTTCATTTGAACGGTCACACTGTTAGATTACATCCGCAGAATGAAAAGTTAGAACCACCTTGTACGGCACAAGAAACAGTACCACAGGAAAGTACTGCTCAGTAGCTTTCATTTGAATGGTCACACTTTAGCATTTTATCCACAGACTCAAAAGTTAGAACCACCTTGTACGGCACAAGAAACAGTACCACAGGAAAGTACTTCTCAATAGCTTTTATTGAATGATCACAGTGCATGATTTCATCCACAGATTCCAAAGATATAATCGTAACTGGAGACTCAAAGCGAAAGGGTCATATTGTAGAACAAAAAGACAATCCCTAAAATCTCCTACTATTTCAAACTGAAAGGAAAAAATTATATCCATATCGTGCTTAACTTTGCGAGGAGGCGTGCACAGCAATTGAATTCACGTTCTCTGATTGGCTAACTTTGCGAAGAGGCGTGCTCGTCAATTGAATTCGCGCTCTCTGATTGGCTAACTTGTAAAAACGTTTGTTGGGAGTGAAAGGGTTAACCCGCAATCAGATCACAACAGACTTAAAAATGCTTTTAGAATTTCATTCTTACTAGCAGCACCACAAAAGTAGTTTTATAACAGCTCTCATTTATATATAAATTACAAAATACAATAAGAAGTAAGGGCTGACAACTGCGTAGAAAAAGTAACGCAACAATGGCATGATTGAGACCAAACCGAAAGTTTAAATGCAACTGTGGACAGCTTTTTCGCCGTTATTGCGGCTCGTCAGCACAGTGTAGCAACATGTTCGAGTGACTAACCTGACTGAGTTAGCACTTTACTAATGCGCACTTGGTTATAAACTCCGGATATGAATCATGCCATTGTTGCATTACTTTTTCTACGCAGTTGTTAGCCCTTGCTTCTTATTGTATTTTGTAATTTATATATAAATGAGAGCTGTTATAAAACTACTTTTGTGGTGCTGCTAGTAAGAATGAAATTCTAAAAGCATTTTTAAGTCTGTTGTGATCTGATTGCGGGTTAACCCTTTCACTCCCAGAGTCAATTATGGAGACGTGTAGTGCAATTCTAACTAATAAGTGAGGGTGGTAAAGGGGGTCTAGATCACGTTTCACGAAAAATAAAATTGTCATTTCACGTTTTACGGAGAATAAAATGGCCATTTCACGAAAAAAAAATTTCCCTACTTTTTGCTAATTAAACTAGTGTATCCAAAAGATAGTAATTGCTGCGGTAAATTTGTTGTAATAATGCTGTTTTGTCGTCTTGCTTGTATTACAGAATTTTCTCTTTCATTTTTTGAGGGGAAGCAAAGCAAATGTAACCGGGATGAATCGACGAAAACTCCAGCTGATATTAAGACTAATTTTGTTTTGTAATTCACGCATCAAGTTCTTGCAATGTCTGTAGAATATTAATGAGCACAGGACGCGTTCACCACGAGGAAGGTGTGAAAATTTAGGTGAATTATTGACAATGAGTGTAGACACGTACGGCTTAAACAACGACTCGAAAGAAACACACACTTTATTCCTGAACTGGCTGTTAGTCCACTGACTTTCACACACCTCCTTGAATACATTACATTCGCTTTTATATACTCTTAAACAACGCCCTAACCGTGATTGGCTGAACTCGCACGCTCGACATTACACGTGAATTCTCGCTCGACACTACATTCTCTCCTTTCCTTAGAGTTGACTACGAATGTCCAAAACAAAACAAAGTTCAAAATAAACAAATAAGTCTCTCAAAGTCAGACAGGAGTAAGTCCTGTAAGTTCTTTCAATACACTCCTAGTGTGGGACATAGTCTTGAAAGCGTACGGGCTTTCTGACGACACGTGAAGATCTCCGTAATCCTTCTTGAACAATCGCTGGCTCGGGAATGTTCACTTCCGTTTCCCCTTCTTCAAACGAACTCTCGGGAAGAGCAGGCTCGGGAACTACTGGATTACTTGCGGAAAATTCTGACCCGGTTGGCTGGACATCCCTATCCCTTCCACCTGTAAGTTCTCTGGATACACCACTCGGGTCGTTATACTTCTTTACAAAAACACTGTTACGTTTGAACTCGACTCCAGCACCGCTTCGGACTGTCACCTCACTTCCTGCCTTTTCAACCACCTTAAAAGGATCCGGACGGAAGTTGGTTGAAAACTTGTTTGACTTTTCTGCTTTCAGCAAAACTGTGTCACCGACACGTATGGACTTGGGTGTGGCACCTCTTCTTGAATCTGCATACAACTTGCCTTTTTAGCTTGTTGGACCAATCTCGATCACGAACTTCTTCCAATGGCACTGCAACGGTCTCTCTTCTCAACTCCGGCAACTTCGACCTCATCTCACGCCCAAACATCAAGAAATATGGCGTGGCACCTGTGGTTGCCTGTGGAGTGGACCTGTAGGCTGCCAACCAAGTAACTAACTCGATCCTCCAATTCTTTCCTTCCAGATTCGCGATCTGAAGACATTTGAGCAAGGAACGATTCTGGCGTTCGACCTCGCCATTCGCCTGAGGCCACAATGGTGTCGTCCGTCGGTGTTCAATACCATTGGTTTGTAGAAATGACCGAAACTCCTCGGACGCGAACTGGGGACCATTGTCTGTCCTCAAAGAGTAAGGTACACCAAACCGGGCGAACATAGGAGTCATAGCCTCGATGATCTTGACACTTGTGGTAGACCTCAGAACAGCAACCTCCAAAAATCTGCTAAAGTAATCGACGACCACCAAAATGCTTTCCCCTGTGGGTAGAGGTCCTAACAGATCTGCACTGCAATCTTGCCAAGGAGCACTTGGGGGTAACACACGAGACATTGGATCAGGTGGATCGTAACTTGAAGTGACTTGACAGCCATGGCACGCCTTGCACACCTTCTCCACATCTTTGTCCATTCCCGGCCACCAGACTTTACTGCGCAATCGGTATTTGGTTTTCACGATACCCTGGTGCCCTTCGTGTGCCAATCCCACCACCTTGTCTCGCAAGACCTTGGGAACCACTATCCTTGTGCCACGAAGCAAAAGCTCGCCATAGGTACACAGTTCATCCTTGACTTGCACATATGAAGTGAGTGTACAACGATCCCAGCTGCCAGACTTAACACAGTTCTTCACTAAAGACAGTTCCTCATCACTGTAAGACGCCTCTTCAATTTCGTTGGGTGACAAAGCAACAGGCACACAACTCTCCACCACAGCTCTGACAAAATCATACTCCTCACCATGGTCCACCTGCTCAACAGCGTTTAACCGAGACAAAGCATCAGCAATGTTCGTTTTCCCAGGCCGGTACACCACTTTAAAATCGTACCCCTGTAAGCGCAGCACCCACCTCTCAATTCGAGCGCAAGGCTTTGACGTGCGTGAATAGATGCGTTCCAGGGGCTTGTGGTCGGTCTCCAGCTCAAAGCTCAGCCCTGACACGTACATTCCGAACCGCTCACACGCCCAGACCAGAGCCAAAGCCTCCTTCTCCGTTTGGCTGTAACGCCTCTCCACGTCAGTCAAACTCCTCGAAGCATATGAGATAACTCTCCACGTTCCTCCTTGCTGTTGAGTAAGAACGGCACCCAAACCAACTGGGGACGCGTCTGCAATGATTCTCGCCCTGCAGTCAGCTCTGAAATAGGCCAGTGTCTCCGCCTGTGTAATTAAATTCTTCAGATCTTGGAAAGCTGTCTGCTGTTCCTCGCCCCATTTGAAGGTAACACCTTTTCTTGTCAACTCTTGAATTGGCTTAGCAACAGAAGCAACATCCGGCATGAACTTCGCAGAGTACTGGACCAGACCCATGAATGAACGTACTTCAGACGCATCTTTCGGAGGCCGTGCATCTCTGATCGCAGCCACTTTCTCTTCACTTGGGTTTATGCCATCGCTGGTCAGTTCATGACCGAAGAACGTGAGCTTTGGCAACCGAAATTCGCACTTTTCTCCATTCACCGTCAACCCCACTTCTTTCAACCTGTCCAACACCGCAAAAAGACATCGGTCATGCTCGGCTACATCTTTGCCATGAATAATGAGATCATCTGCAATGTTCGCTACACCAGCGCAACCTCTACCTCTTTCGGGATCAACCTCAACCTCTTTCGGGATCACTACCAAAGGCGAAATCCAACTTGAAGGACCCTCTGGCACTTCCTCTATTATGTCCTGGTCAAGGAGCTCGTCTAGCTTCTTTTCCACTTTCTCTCTTAACCCGAAGGGCGTTCTCCGCACTGGCTGGGTAACAGGCTTTACTGATTCGTCGATGTGAAGTTTGAGCTCTACCCCTTTAAGCAAGCCGACACCCTCAAACAAGTCCTTGTATTTCTCTCGGATATCGCTCTCCAGCTGACCAGCAGTTACACTGTTTGCTTGTGAAGGACCAACGCGTAGGAGATTGAGTGTCTCAGCGGTTTCTCGGCCCAGCAGCGTTCGTCCGTTGCCCTTGACAACCACAAAGTCTGCTTTACAATGGGCATTGCTCTCAGTCAGCATCACATCTGCAGTAAAAGTTCCAAGAGTTGGTAAAGGTTCTGTTCCCCCATATGCAAAGAGCTCTCTAGCTGATTTGCGTGACTCGCATCTGATTCCGTTCAGTTTAAGCATCTCCCAGGTCTGTTGACCAATCACATTACACGTAGCTCCAGAATCGATAAGCACATCAGACAACACCACACCTCCGACGACTAAAGTCACCACACCACAGTTTTGCCTCCCGTCTTCCACCACAAACGCATAGTTGGGACCTTGAGCTCCTCGAGGAGGTTCTGCATCCTGGCCTTCTGTGACAAGATTCATCTCGCGAGGCCTCCCGCGTCCCCGCGCGCGTCCACGTCCACCACCTCGTCTGCCCCTGCCGACTTTGGACCCTGGTTCAGGCGTATTGCGTTGCTGGCCTCGAGGACACTTGACCTTAAAGTGCCCAATGCCTCCACAACCTCTGCAAACTCGGTCACGAGCCGGACACTACAATGAGTATGTTTTGTTACTAGCTAGCCGTCTCAGTCACATCGACCGCTGTCGGAGTGATTTCAAAATAAATTTGTCTTTTATTCCGTACAATCTTCTAAAATCTTTGCTATCCAACGGTCCTATTGCCATGCCTCACAGTCCTCGCTCAACTCGCGGTAGTCTTCGACACTTGAGTTCAGATTTCGACTGGGACATGTTGGACCAAAATATTACAAAGCTTGAAGCAGCAAGCGAGGCTATTGTTCGTGGCGCAGTGCATTCTGGCCCAAAATGTGTTCGTGGTGCAGTGAATTCTGGTAAAAAGTGATCAAATCGAGATTTTTCCTAGCTTATATTTTTTTCTCATATATTTCTTTTAAATCCTGATTATGTTGCTGCTCACTCGCTACGCTCGTTCCGCAGCAATTACATCCAAAGTACAGCTTTGTTTGTTGTCTTCACCGACCGTTCACTCCTCGTTCTTCCTGATGTAAAAAGAAAGCTGAGTCCTTTGTTTTGCTGATGTTGTGTAAAATTACCTAACCTTGTAGAGTGATCTGGGGTCCAGAATGACGATCAGTCACGGTCATGCATTCGACACGCAATTTACCACCGGCGTAGTTAAACACTTACTGGTCCTTACTGGATAATTTTTTGGGAGGAAGATAGAATCACGGTTTACAGTAGCATTTCACGAGAAAAAACAACAGTCATTTTGCAGTGCTCATGAAAAAAAGTCGATTCACGGTTTACGGGTTATGTAACCAAATCACGTTTCACGAGAAAAAAAATAACCATTTCACAATTCACGGGAAAAAAAAGGCCTTTCACGGCTCACGAAAAAACCCTTTACCACCCTCATAAGTCTGTCGACGATGGTGCGACCATTCAAATTAAGCCTCTTTGGAATTCATCTTTCTTTTGCATATTGGTACCATTTCCTTTTCAGTATTCTAAAAAGAATGAAATTTGGGATTTTTCTTGAAATTTGAATTTTGGCACTGAGACTTGGGGGTTAATGATCGATGAAACCGGCATGAGGCCGAATAAAGGACTTTCTGTAATTAGAAAAGGTTGTACTTATAAACCTGACTTACTTCCATAGAGTGCCTGTATACCCAAAATATCGTCATTAGTTAATTCGATGTTCTCTTTATATCCTTTATACCACGGGTACATGATGGATTCCCGCACGTTGGAATGCTCCAGACCCAAACTGTGCCCAAACTCGTGAACCGCCACCCAGTCCAAGTTGATACCTCTACTTGTTCCTGTTGTGAATGGCTCGTCATCATCAAAATGGGCGTCACCAGAAAGCCCTGAAAACGTATTTTAACATCGATAAACACCTCGTCCTTTCTTCAAAACATAAATAAATTGTCAATCACTTGGATCATGATACAGAATAATATAATGAGCTTCATGGATTGTCTGAACATCTTCTTCTTTATGGGAGAAGGAGTGAGTGATTAGGGCGCCGGACTTAAAATCTGGGGGTCCCGTGTTCTCGTCAAGCTCTCAATGAGGGGGGGGGGGGGTGGGTACTCCCTATAATGGGCTATACGGGGATGCTCCGCCCGAAAGGGGTACCTTTTTTAGGCTAGAGGTATATGAAAGGGTCGGGATTTCACGAGTTGAAGTATATGAAAGGGTAGGGATTTCACGAAGAATAGTAAAGGGAGCGAAACCACGCCGTTGAAGCACGAAAAAGGTAGGAAAAACTGCCATTTAAGTATTATAAAAATGGCCTTTGAAAAGATATTAAACAGATGCACGTAAAGGCTCTGAAAGGCGTACCATTTTCATTAAAAGGTATATGAAAGGGGTACAATTTTCAATGAAAGGTATATGAAAGGGGTACCTTTTCTGTCAAAATCGGTATATGAAAGGGTAAGGGTTTGGACCTCGGGGCGGAGCATCCCCGTACAAAACTTTGTTGGGTACCCCCCCCCCCCCGGGCTCTCAAATTAGCTGAAGTTGTTTCATGGTAGACCCTAGCTATTTACAAACCTCGGCGAAGTTTGTAAATAGCCAATTGGTCTGCCTCCTACCAGTTCGGATTCTCAAACTTGTTATGTTCAATTTGAAGTTTTTGTTTCTGGTGTCTAAATGCTTGGCTTTACTAACCCTTGTGCTATATAAACACACAAAAACACATATATAAACACATTACTTGGAGGGTCTGGATGAATTGTGTTAATTTTAGCCCATCCCAAGTTATCATGCTTTATATGCTTTCCATTATATTTTTCAGCTTCCACTTAATCAGCGAACAGTATAAAACGTATCATTTCTCAGCCAATTCTCGGCTATAAGCAAACCTCATCCAGACCATCTACCGTAGAGCCCGGGCCATAGAGTTCCGTTAGCAGGCCTAAGACGCCGCAACTTTCAGGTAGCCGTTACTTTCGGGCAGTTAAAATACGCGAGTAATTAAAAAAAAATGATGTTAAACACAACCGCGGAAGAATGTCGAATAAGCATATGTCACTTTTATTCCTTCTTTCTTATTGGTTCTTCGGAATTCTTTAGCATTCTTGTGCAGTATAACACTAAGCAGGAGCCTATTATAAGCTATTCCACGATCTCCCATCTGCATGGTGACTAAAGGCTAATTTACACGCTGCGATTTGTCGTGCCGATTTGTCGGCCCCGAGAAATCGTGAAGCAAATCGGCGCGTGTAAATGGCAACCCGATGCGCGTGCGATTTCAGTCCGACATGTCGGCCGATTCGGAAAAAATCTGTGATCGCTTCACAGATTTTCGCGTGTCGGGCCCGATTTTAAGAACGAAAACGCAATCTGGACAAGAAATCACGCAAAACAAATTATATCTGCAGTATTTAAACTAACAACAACCTAAATAACCTATTGGATATCATTTGTTTTTCAAGAAGTTCTTAGCAGAAAAGTTTTGAAATAAAATAAAGTTCATGTACAATGCTTGCACTGTACAAAGAGCGCGCGCACGATTTGTCGTGGCCGACAAATCGGCCCGACAAATCGCGGCGTGTAAATAGGCCTTAAGTATTTGGGACTGGATCGTCGGGGAGGGGGGGGGGGGGGGGCACTTTCGGAACTCTACGGTACTTAGAGGGGGTGGCTAGTTCCTAAGTAGCGTAAATCCTCTATTAAGCCCCTCTCTAATGAGCCCCCTCCCCCCCCGTAAAAAAGTGAAATAAATACCCGCTTGCATAGGGACTTAATAGAGGTTGTAGGTGACCATATGCGCCACTTTCTGTTATTGGAGTCCTAAGCGAAATGTTGTTTATTTCTCTGGCGCGTTTCTGCCTTCTGACGTTGCTGTTCTTGTTTCAGTGACGCTGTCACTTTCTGTTGGTGTGTTTTTTTGCCAACCATTGTCTAGCGTTTTCGCCGTTGTTACGTTTTGAAATTATAAACAATGTACCAACCTTTGTTGTTGAGAGGATAAAACGCATGAGCCAGCGTTCCTCCTTGACCATCAAACCGATATGGATCTCCATGTCTACCACGTACAAACCGAATCAATATATCGACGTCATCGTCACTAACAGTGGGGTGTGCCTCACGTATGTTCAGCGTACTCGCCTCGACCCATAATCTGAACGCTTTGCGAAGAATGTTTTTTTGCTGATTTATATCAAGATCCCTTGTAGGTTCTTTAAAGCGATACGTCAAATCCTGAAACGAGATTGCAACACAGTTAGTGTGGGTAATTTCCATTCAATCACATTTCTGAATTTTTATTGTTGATCGGCATTACAACAAACGCTCCAAAGCCGAATTACTTTTAATTTTTATTGTTGATCGGCATTACAACAAACGCTCCAAAGCCGAATTACTTGAGCCGAGTTTTTCAGTGTTCAATGATTGAAACTTCCATTCTTCTAAAACTCATTAATAATCCATGACGAGAAAACATAGGAAATCACTACCGTGAAGGAGGTTTGGATACCCGGTCTAAATTTGCATAGATTTCGACGATTTTATTCCTTCGTTTTCTCCGAATGATCAGTTTGAGAAGATCTATCAAACATTCGAAAGAGTGTTTCATCGGGTATCCAAACACCTCAATGTGGGTTAAAAAAAAAACTCGGCTGCGCCTCGTGTTTCAACGCACTTCGCGGTGTTTGTATATCCTGATGCAACACTCTTCCTCGTATTTGATATGTCAGATTTAAAATCCTGCAGTTTATGTCCAAACTTCTTGTCGTTTTCATCCAATTTGGTTGTATATTTGGTTGTATATTTGGTTGTATATTTGGTGTATATTTGGTTGTATATTTGGTTGTATATTTGGTTGTATATTTGGTTGTATATTTGGTTATATATTTGGTTGTATATTTGGTTGTATATTAAAAAAATAAAGAACGCGCCGAGTGCATTATTGAGTTATAAAGCACGCGGGAATTTTTAAGAACACGAGAGAAGTGCAGAGAAGCACGAGCCAAAGGCGAGTGCTTCTCGCACTTCTCGAGTGTTCTTAAAAATTCCCAAGTGCTTTATAACTCAATAATGCAAGAGGAACAAGTTTTTTTATTTCTTTTATAAAATGAAAACGGTTTTAATGAAGCTTACGTCACGCGCGTGCTTTATCGAGTTATAATGAACTCGGTTTGACCAATCATAGCGCGCGCATTTCCTTGAGCATTTTATAATTGGTTATATATTTGGTTGTATATTTGGTTATATATTTGGTTGTTTATTTGGTTGTATATTTGGTGTATATTTGGTTGCATATTTGGTGTATATTTGACACTGTCCCTCTTAACCCTTTAAGCCCTAACATCAAAACTTAAATCAGTCTCATTCCTGGTCCTATACATTTCCTATAGAAGTGGTGGGGAGAAATTGTTTAGATATCAAGAGAACTCATCTTGAGTGATCATGTCCTAAATTCTCATGACCTTTTTGATTGATAAGGCATTAATATTACAAGGAGAAATTTGATGCTGATCACTCTTTGGGCTTAAAGGGTTAAGACATATTTATAGCCTATGTGTACCTTCTTTCTCCAGTATGTTCCTTGTAAGTAATACTCGCCAATACGGAGATTACCAAAAACATCGTGCGTTGTTCCGAGCTTCTTAACAGGATCTTTTGTACCACATCGCTTTGTACTGATTAAGTCCAGTGTTTCTTGGTTAAGTTCGCCAGTGGCAGTCAGGTTACCAAATATCTGAACATCTTTTATTGCATTTTTGATCTTAGGGGTGTCAAAGTACCCAGCTCCTGAACTTTTAGTCGAGTTAATTTTTTCGAGGTAACCAAAATTGGTCATAAATGCCAATGCCTGAAATAAATTGTAAATTATACACAATCAATCTGTTGGTTAAGTATCGCCTAACCTGATCTAGTCCGCATAACAGAGATATTTCCGGCAAAAAAAAAAAGAAAAGAGGCTCCAAGTGGCCTATACTCATGCGCATGCGTAAGAATGTTTTATGGAGAAGAATTACTCCTTTCATTCAGTCATCGTTCCTGTAAACCACGTTGTTACTATCGAATGTTTTATAAATGACAGCTGTACCAAAAAGAAGCCAGTGATTCTTCTGTGTGTTATATATACCTAACGTGGACATAGCAATGTGTAACGATGGTTGTGGGAGACGGTGTCGTGACACTTTAGTAACGCTGTTTGGCTTGTTTGAAACTTTTAAGTTTCAAACAATAACGTTAGCCAAACAGCGTTAGCCAAACAGCTAAAACTGGAAGTGAGAGTAGCCGGAAGTAAAGAAAGTAACGAAATTAAAGTATGCATGCAAATGTAACCGGGCGGCGCGAGCGGTCGGACGCCACAGCGGTCGGATGCCACATGATGGCAACACGACTGAATGAATTCTTTGAATGCAAGGAGTGGACTTTAAGAATGTTTATTTCAGTCACAAAACTAAGTACAAAACGAATCTAACAAATACATGTACACAAGATAAAAACTAAAACGAATTTAACAAAAATGTATAAAGAAAAAAGGCAAAACAAAAAGATGGGAATGAGTTACATTCTGCAAACTTACCAGAGGCTTAGCCCCTCTGGGGAGCTGAGCTCCACGCCAACTCAAAGAAACCAAACTAAAACTACTTGTATTTATACGCAGGTAAACACATTTGCTTATGTGACCCAGGAAATGAGTCATGATTATAAAACGATTATATCACATCCTGATAACAGTGATTTATCAACGCCCGACTATGTAAATCACGACTAGTACACGTACATACATGAGAGCCAATCCTACGAAAATAGGAATCCTACCCATATCTAAAAGATGAGTAAATAAATGTAATCCCAACCATTACGTGATTTAAACCTCACATGTGATGCTATTAAACCAAAACAGAACTTTCTAGACAGTGAATGTAAACCGATCTGCTCACGTCTGCAATCATAAAATATGTTCTGTAAACTGACATGGAAAATTACACGAAAATACCTTTAAAAACGACCTAAAAATCCTCTTCAAAAACAGGCAAAGTGACACTGTCACACATACATTTGCATGCACTAATGTGACACAAAAAAAGAAAAACGGAGCCCAAACCTTAACTCATGCCGCTCTGCGCATGAGTAAAAAGCAGACGCCTGCGTGTCGCGTGCAGCGTGAAGCGCGGCAGACAGTTTGCGTGGAACGCGGGTGGTTGCGAAACGCGCGCGGTCATGAGAAGCAGATCCCTGTTTTATATAACTGTATTAAGTACGAAATGCGATATAGCGAGTTATATTATGTGGTTTTCAGGTCACGACTTTGTTGCGAATAATCCAACTGACAAATTTTGCGTTGTCGCTTCCAACTTATAAATATTCCCAAGCCTGTGCCTGTGTACAAAATGTACAATTGACTTAAATAATTTTAAATAAATCGTAGGTGAGTAAAGAAATCTATGTGCTTATAAGTATAAAGAATGCGTATGAAATCTGAGGTCTGTAAATATCCAGGCGTACTTTGAGATGGCAGTAGAGAGATTCTTTAAGCATCACGTTGTTTTTCTCGCGAACGGCAAATATCTAACTTTTGCCGTCTGCCGTTTCTACGTGAAAGTGATCGGGGAAAGTGAGTAGTTTCACGTTTGTCATGAACATGTGAATTATAGCTTTTTTCGATTTTTCTGGTTGATTTATTGAACGATTCGAGGAAAATTGGGTGGCATAAGCTCCTTGGTGATGCATGCCACTCAGTCTGGACCCCGACAGCCTCGATTCGCGTGTCAAAAGTACTTAGGTTCAATACATTGCAGCGTGAGTTTATAGCCGCAGAACATGAACATCTCTATTGTTTGTCTTTCAGTATTCTACAAAATAGCATTCAAGACTTTTCTTAAATGTTGACTGCAACATTGTGAATTATGACTGCTTTTGAAAATGAAAGGGTTTAATGTTTTGAAGTTTACCTTTCCTCTGTCTTTTCTCTCTTGCTCGCTCTCGCTGCTTCTCTTGAAAACAGGCGCGCTCTGAATTCTTTCTAGAAGAGTAACCAAAGCCACTACGCCAACGACGACGTTAAACAGCGTCCTCATCGTAAAATCTGAAATATATTTGCCTCAAAGAAACACTGCGCACATGAAGTATCTTCGACGATGAGACAATGTTTTCCTTAGCCAAAAGTGTGCTGTATTTATAGTGAAAAGTGAAAGGAAGGGACCTTGCTTGGAGAGGCGTTGACAAAGTACTGACGTAGGAAATACGTGACACGGCGGGTCAGCTGGAGGAGTGCCTAGATTCCTTCGCTACTGACACGTGGGGATCAGTGGGAAGTGCGTCATAAAAAGGAAATGATGTATGTTCTGGATTAGACGAAAACACCGGCTCTAGCCTGCGAATGATTGCTAGAGGCATATGCCTTTCTTTTCTAGAATTAACGCTTTTTAATGATTAAAAAACTGACTAAAAAGAAGAGGAAAAGACTTAAACGAACATATATAACTGGCGACATATTTGAGATAGGCGGATTCCTACGACGAGCTGACGGGCCCCTAAAATGGCGAAACAGCTGTCCGCGTCGGCTTCAGCGCTGCATTAATCATGTCAGAGCTAACCGCGGTGCCCGGGCCCCCGGGCCGCGGTGCTGTGTTGTGGAGAATTGTTGTTTATTATATTGCCTTAGTACAATCTATCGTTCCGTTTTAATACCAATTAGCACCAAAAATACTATTTTAGACACTTTGGTAGAGTTATAATGATACCGTTAAACCGACGTCTCAGCGGACACCCTCACTGTAAGACTTCAATTAAAAGAGCTATGTCATGGTGATTTTGAGGTTTCGGGGTCACTGACCAAATTAAAACTTAATACCTTTGTCCTACAAAGGAAGATATCAAATGAAATTTCTAAGGGTAAATAAACCATAATCAGAGTTTTAGGTCCGGTTTAAATGTCGAACTTCACGTATATGTGCCGAATCTAATAATGCAAATGAGCAAAATCTATTGTTTTCGCTCATTTGCATCAGATTCGGCACATGTGACGGTTCGACGTTTGAACCGGGCCCTAGCGAGTTTACCAAGACAGAAGCGATAAACGTGAAAAAAAAAAAAAAATTGACAAATTTTTTCACGATGCAATCCATTTCCTACTCCTGCTATTTCCTATTCCTGTTTCAAAAGATTTTAACCAACCTGGCCACTCTGTCAACGACATCCTCCTCATTCCCTTGGAACTCATCCACAACAACCGCGACTCAGTCAGAAAGGCAAGCGAGGCCCATCTTACAGATAAAGCGATGACTCTTGATCCTCATGGTATAAATGGACGATGAACTTAATTAGTGACATTTAGCTTCTTTCTTACCAATCATTTTCTGTTATTCTGTTAGTCATATTTCAAACTTTTTATATCTAACGGTCCTTTTATATCTGTATTCATTTTTGCTTTTTAGCCACCGTAGAAGGTTTCGTTTACAAACCGAAATATCGCGGGAGGGGGGGGGGGGGGGGGGGGCAAATATATTCAACTTATGTCTCAATCTCTTCTTCTTGCCGTAACTAGACCAGTTTGCCGTTTTTACCTATTCTAATATTTCAAGATTTTTACTGATCCAGCTCTTAGATAGATCCGGCACTTTTCATTGGTTTGTTTGACTTGTTTCTGTGGTTTTGCCGTATTACAGTTTTTGAACACGTACGAATCCATTTTCCATCTTGGCATCTGAAGCCCAATACTCTTATTTCTACTCTTATAGCACTAGTATAATAATTTTTAACAAAACTGCACTCTTATTTTTGGGTTTTCACAAATATAAAGGAGGGGGGCATTGGGCATGTGCGGTGTTGCGGTGTTGCTCATTTTTGTATGCAGTGTTGCGGTGAATCATGAAAATCCCAGCTTGCGGTGTTGCGCCGGTGATCTCAAACCCTACCGTGTGTGCGATGTGCGGTGTTCGGTGGAACGAAATTGTCTGCGGTGTTGCCGTTTCCTGTTTGACCCTTGTCAGATTTAAATTTAGCCTCTATATGTATTTATTCCGTACTTATTTATGAAAAGCGTGTACCATTATGTTTAATTTGAAACAAAATGCAGTCCAGTACTGTCTAGATAATTCAATACGCTGCCGGTCGCCAATCCTAAGCCTTTTTCAGTTATAAGTAGCTTGACAAAAATATATATTGGGCCGGTGACGGTGTTTCGTCGACTTTTCTTGCGGTGATGCCTAGTTCGGTGATTTTTTTTTTGCGGTGTTGCGGTGTTCAGAGCCCCCCAATGTCCCCCTCATAAAGATGTCTTTTTGGTTTTTTAAAGCAACACCAAAAATGTGACATTTAATACCAATCATCATATTTTTTTTGTTATTATAATAAAAAGCAAATTTCGGAAATTGGATTTATACTCTAGGCTTAATTGATCAAAGATTTTCCTATTTTATTAGATGACACGTACGAAACACCCCCAACAGTGTGCTTAAGTCAGCAGCTTGCTCACATGTCGTTTCTTGGCCCTTATTACGCAACTATTAAAGAGTGCGGTTATCGTGATAGCTTTCCTCGAGTGTATGTAATAGAAGCGAATGGTAAATCCGAGACTCGCCGAGACGCCAAGACCCTTGTTTCAAAATCCGAGACCGAGACCGCAGCTACGTTACAAAATCCGAGCCCGAGACCCAATGCGGGAAAAAACCGAGTCCGCGACTTAGTGTCAAAAATATCCGATTCACCTATCAAACAACAAACAAGGATGAAGAATGAGAATGCTTGACAAAAGTATCCGCGACTCCGAGACCTCGAGAAAAAAAATCCGAGACTCCGAGACAGAAAAAGCACCAGCCAAACGAGACTTTGAGACTTAAAACAAAAACTGCCGAGATTTCGAGACCGGACCAAAATTTTCCGAGACCCACGATTTTGAAGGTACCATTCGCCTCCCTTGTAATGCTCCTGATTTGCAACCTTTCATGATCCACAAGAGATGGTGTCCCGGCTTGCTTTACGCTTGCTTTAATATCTTATAATAGGAAGAGAAAACCGACAAATGTGATGCAAGCAAAGAATTATGAACTAAAGGCCGGGGGGGGGGGGTACTCCCTATAATGGGCTATACGGGGATGCTCCGCCCGAAAGGGGTACCTTTTTGAGGCTGGAGGTATATGAAAGGGTCGCGATTTTACAAGTTGAAGTATATGAAAGGGTAGGGATTTCACGAAGAATAGGAAAGGGTACCGAAAACACGCCGTTGAGGCGTAAAAAGGTAGGGAAAACTGCCATTTAAGTCTTATAAAAAGGGCCTTTCAAAATATATCAAACAGACGCACGTAAAAGCTATACCATTTTCATTGAAAGGTATATGAAAGGGGTACCATTTTCAATGAAAGGTATATGAAAGGGGTACCTTTTCTGTCAAAAACGGTATATGAAAGGGCAAGGGTTTGAACCCCGGGGCGGAGCATCCCCGTACAAAACTTTGTTGAGTACCCCCCCCGGGACTAAAGGACAAAATGACCACTAAAAAAGTCAAAATAACACAAGAATGTCAACTTTGATTTCTTGACTCAAGAAATCAAATTTGAAGAACTGTACTTCCATCTTGCAATTCTGCACTTTATCTCCAAACAACTGCTTCCGTTATGCTCTTTCATATCGAATTAAGTTTCATATTTGGTGGCATTTGGCGATTTAACAAGGAAAATAGATAGTTTGTTATTTTAGCGCGAGAGGGTGTTCTTATTTTTTTTCCTCTTGGCTTTGATCCAAGGCCTGTGGCGTAGATCCTCGTGCGCAAAAAACCGTCAACGGAAGCTGGACTGTGATCAAGTAAATTTTTATGGGTTTTTAGAAGAAAATGCTTGTGCAGAATGGCATGCAGAATGGCATGTAGACAGACAGCGATTTTGTAAAATCTTCAATAGACTCTTTAATATAAATATTGGTCTTCGTCACTAAGCAGATTTGCATCTAAATGATGGGCCTTCAGAAGCCGAATTTAACTCGTTTGCGAATCAAAACTACACATTTTGACCGTAATTGACTCAAAGCCACACGGTAGAATAATGAATGCCTCGAAGAAATTGTGGCTGTCCAAATATTTTTCAGTAAGAAAGGAAACAACGGTAGGAAATTGATGAATTGCACCCTTATCGCGCGAGACACATGCACTTCATGCCAGACTTGCAGATGGTACAACGGTAAATATGTTTACGCATCGGTCCAATTAGATCTGGAAAGTGTCCCCAATTAGTGCTAAACTGACCTTTGACGCTTAAATAAAGTGATTTATTTATTTATTTATTTTAATCCGTGTTTCCGTTTTTCTTAATCGTTGATTAGAAAGCCAAATCCGTTTAATAATAGTAAATAGACCGACTAGCTATCAGCGATGGGTCGTTGATGAACCTCAGAGTGCGGTTCATTTACGCCCTCTTATGTGATCTTATTAGGTACGAGAACGTGAGGTTTCAGCACTGTTTTGTAAAAGTATTTCCGGACACTGAAACCGTGATCGAAAAACAGGAACTACGACAATTATTAAACTTCTCAAGTGAAGAAGAGGAACACGTTAATTAACTTTTCACGTAACCTCCTCGCAGATAACTTTCAGTCCCGGGGGGGGGGTGGGTACTCCCTATAATGGGCTATACGGGGATGCTCCGCCCGAAAGGGGTACCTTTTTGAGGCTAGAGGTATATGAAAGGGTCGAGATTTCACGAGTTGAAGTATATGAAAGGGTAGGGATTTCACGAAGAATAGGAAAGGGAAGCGAAGCCACGCCGTTGAAGCATAAAAAAAGGTAGGGAAAACTGCCATTTAAGTATTATAAAAATGGCCTTTCAAAATATATCAAACAGACGCACGTAAAGGCTCTGAAAGGGGGAGCATTTTCATTGAAAGGTATATGAAAGGGGTACCATTTTCAATGAAAGGTATATGAAAGGGGTACCTTTTCTGTCAAAATCGGTATATGAAAGGGTAAGGGTTTGGACCTCGGGGCGGAGCATCCCCGAGTACCCCCCCCCCCCCCCCCCGGGCTTTCAGTCCTTTTCAAGGACTTTGCAATTTAAAACCGTTTGCCTGTTGGCTCTCGTCAAAGACTGAATGGAAACTCCGACTTACTTGTCTAAGTTTAAAACAAAAGAAAATGGAATACACGTTCTCTTGGTTTAGAACGCAACTTAGAACTTTCGGACTGAGCAATGTTCGTGCAGCCCGAGAAAATGAGGTGCTGTATTAATACTTGAACAATTCAACCGCAAGCGAAGGAAATTCCTGCTGAGGCGACGTGGTTTTCTGCTCTGTTGTCACGTTGTTTTTCTTTATTTTTAAAGTAGTTGTAGCTAGTGAGAACAAGCGGAAAAAAAAAGGCCGACGCAAGACTCACCTAGTCAACGATCAAATCGTATATTATGGTTACAGTTTATAGTTAGCTTGCTTACAGTTGGTAGGCTTGTCTTTTTTTATCCTACGTACGTAGCTGGTGGGAAATGTTTCTGTTAGTTTTGTTTTTCTCATGACAAAGTAATTCCCGCGAATAATTCCGACAGATACCCAGCTTTGTTTTCTGACATGAAAACTGTTAATTTATTAAAGGTGCTATAGGAGATCTAACCTTTTTTCAGGCGTTCACACATGTACAGCTCAGGCGGTGTTGGACACGCTTCGCGCTGCATGCTGGGAGAAATTTAATCTTTACGTTATTTGCATCTTGACGCCAACCAGTCAACATGTCTGCTCTCCGTGATTCAAAGACGATTAGAGGTAGATTTCTTCGCTTTCTTGGAGACAATTACTACGCTTCTTCGTTTTATATCTTTCTCTAACCTACTGGCTATTGTAAATGTGCATTATGGATGCTTAGAACAGCTATAAAGGACCGAATTTAGTGATGAAAATCCCGATCGCAACGTGCGATCGATCGCCGGCGCTCTCGCGCTCTAAAAAGAAAGATCGCTTGATCTGCCTGATCGCAGGTTAATCGTAACAAGAAAGGCGACATTACCGTCCGTCAGTCGATGCTTTTGCTACTATCTTTTGCCGAAGTTTACAACTGTCACGTATTTCTCGTCTTTGTTTAGTGAATTCGTGCAAGGAATTTAAAAACTGGCGTGAATCTGAAGAATCGTTTGCTCTTGTTTACACGGGATGTTTCAGAAGCGCCAAGGCAAGAAAAATTTTGCAGAAGGCCTTATATTGCATTTTATTCTTTAGGGCAGAGTGTAATGAATACCTTGCGAGCCGTTTATACATACGAATTACAGCAGCTTACTGCCACTGGTAATTTCTAAAAAAAATTGGAAATAAAATGCTCTACTAATGCACCACTGAAAGTCCATCTTGCAAAATTATTGTATGGTTGGCATTTTTGAAAAGCTGGAAAGCCTTTACTTTAATATTTAGGGAACTGTATGTTGCTGCTACAACAAATTTAATTGTTTGTGTCAGCATTATTGTATACTATTTTTCTATAAAATAATGTATTTTTTGGCCAATCAGTTGTAAATTTCATAAATTCACTTTTATTTTCTTTATTATGAAATTGATTCTGCCAAACTGACCAGCCTCCTGCATAGGTGCATCTTGGGATAGAGAGGAGAAAGACCAAAACAATCAAGACTTTTACTTGGTTGCACCTTTCATTTGCAACACAAAATGAGCAAACAGAACATGCCATCGCATATTACCCGGTATCTTCCATTGTGGCAGGCACCAATAATGACTCAATATCAGCATTCACCCTCTTCTTTCCTGGCAAAGATCTACATGCATGTACAGTGAAAATGGAACTGAAAGAACTTGCGAACCAAATAATTCAACTACAAAAAAAGTCAATTAAAATTTTCAAGGAAGCTGAAATGAAAGATTCCTGGATTCCATGGCTGTATGTTTAAAACTGTTATAAAAACTAGTATGCCAGTGCTTCCTTTAAATCGACAGTGGTTGAATTAGTGGTTGATTAGGAGATAGGGATAACCTCTTATCTCCTTTTCACTTTTTCAATGGAATTGTAAATAAACAGTTATTATTATTATTATTATTATTATTATTATTATTATTTTATACAATAAGGCTCTTGTATGATGGTGTTATAAGGAATGGCAAAACAATTGAAATTCCCCACATCTGTTGCCAGTTCCTCCTGCAAACCCCTCGGGCCTCACATTGATTTAGTGGTATGACATGTACAAAGCAAGTGACTCAGATACCATCATTCTTTTATTATTCAAGTCCTTTTATGTTCAATAATTAAGTAAATTATGTTCAGTATGTTACTTAAATTCAACACTTTTTAAAAGTGCTACTTTCCAGTCTTATATTGCAAGTAATCTCCTATTTCCTATTTGTGGATAGTCAAGTAAGGTAAACATGCGAGTGTCTATGCCGGAAAATTGGCTCAGGTAGCCAATGTTCTTGCACACTGGCTTGCATGTTTCCCTCGCTTGACTATCCCACCAAATAATTCCTGAGACAAATAAGAGACTCCCTACTTTGTAGTCTATATGATTGAGTCTCTCCACTATACACTACTTATAGTAGTTGTTACATTTCTTGAAATAATTTATATATTCCTGAAAACAATTTGGGCCCAATAATTTAAATTTTTCAAAGTTTCTATTATTGATGTAAAGCAGGTTTTCACAAATCAAAAAAACTTTAGCTTCTTGAATTTTATCAGTGTGTGAACATAAGAAATATTTTTTACATAAAACAAAATTTGGCACAGAATTTTTTCAGGACCTTCATGAGAAATGTATTACAAGTTCTTTTCCAAACTGCAAATTTGAAATAAACCTCATGATTAAGGAGTCAGGGAATACTTGAAGGGCTCAATGCAAAAAGGGGCCTACTGTATGTGCTAATGTTTGAAAGAAAATCCAACAAAACATTTTATTTTGAGGCCCTGGACATGAATTTACAGCTTTAAAAGCACTTGAAATGGCAATATGTTAGAATCAAGCTCCTTCCTAACATAATCTAACCATAAAAATGTCAAAAGGCATCCCCAGACCATTAGCAAAACTCCCTCAGCAAATTACTAAAATACTGAACAAAATCATGCAACATCTCCAGATCATGACTCCTGTAAGAGATTCAGAGGGATCACAACTTAAAAATTTATTATATATTTTTTTCCCTGAAGAAAGCTATGCAGGAAAAGAAAGCAGGAACATTCCATGGAAGCTGACTCAGTAATCAAAACAATATATTTGTACATGGGGTGAAGAGCCTTCGGGCCGTTTAGAACCTGAAATACCTAGAAGAAAAAATATATGTATTTTAGATAAAAGGAATCAGTAAAAAATAGTATTCTGAGTTCCAAAAAGTTTGTTCTTATCCCGATAAAGCAAGTTTGCGTGCATCAATCACGCCATCACCTCCCGTGAAATCTTACAAGATAATACGTGACAAACGCGAAAAAAGCTACAACTTCAAGTCGATTTTTCACCACTAAAACGGCGGGGCCCCAGTGGGCCCCCCGACCTTTTCTCAAAGTTTAACTATTAAACTTTAATTCTGTGCAAAAATAAATCCAAATACTGACCGAACGATGCAAAGAAAGGGCAAACTAAATACTGTAGTATTCCCGCGCTAGCGTGCATGCTACTTATTTGAATTTTTTCCATGTTAATTTCTGTTGCGTTGTTCGTTAGGGAATATAATCATTGTTACCTCTGGTATAAATTAATTCTTGCCCCGAATTTGTTATACGGCAAACTAAGTGTTAACCGCTATCGCCTAAGCTCCTAGGCAGTGGAAATATTTGTAAGTTTCAGTATCTTTAGTTTGGTTTCTGTTATCAGTTGTTTTTAGTTGCCCAATCTAATTTGTTAATTTCAATTTCCTTTTCAGTCGAACCGTTTTCTTGTATAATAAACGTGTTGGGAATATGTCATGGAATCTGTCAAATCGATGCGATCACATTGTTAGAAAATACTTCACTTGAGTTCGGCGATTGAGATGTCTACTGCGGATCAAGCTACTCCAACGACTGAAGCGACGAAAGAGTCTCGAATAAAACGTCCCAATGTTACCATCGACCAGACCGAGATCAAACACGAAAGGAAACTTCGGTTAAAAGGTTCACGAAGTGCCGCTAAAGGGCTCATGACCCGAAAGCGAAACGAAGCGAGAGAGATTATGTCGGATTTCGGCGACATGAATGTCTTTGAACGGAAACTCGTCGAGTACGATGATGCTATCGCGAACTTTCAAGCGGCGCATCAAGCTTATCACGAACAACTTGAAGAAAGAGAGGAAATCGAGGATTCGCTCGAATATTATGAAGCTGCGCGACTTCTCGCGGATGACAACAGACGGATTCTCGAGGACTGGAAGCAATTCAGACAATCGCAAAATACGAACGCCGGTGACGTGCAGGATCGGCTTCGCGCTCAGGACTCTGTCAGCAATATAAGTTCTCGAGCATCATCGAAACGTACGAAGGCTTCTCAGAAATCTAAAGCAAGCTCAGCTTCATCAGTTTCTAACGCAAGGTTAGTAGCCGCCGCGAAGAGAGCGTCCTTGGCAGCAGAAGTTTCTATGCTTCGAGAGCAACAAGCTATTCAACAAGAGGAACTTCGTTTGCAACAAAAGTAACAAGAGCTGGCTCTAAAAACAGAAATCGCAAAGGCCGAGGCGGAGGAGCGTGTGTTAGCTGAAGCCGAAGCTCTGATGCCCGAGCAAAACCTAGAAGTTGGATTTCATGCTAGCGGCCGTAGGTGCAAAGAGGACCCTTGCGATACTCAACCTCCTACTGAACGGAACGGTCATTGCCCGCCGTCTGAGCAGCGTCTGAATGATAAAGAGGGTGCCAAGTTAGAGGACAAAGGTTCCGAACATTCCCTTACCAGTGAACAAGGGTTTCTTCAGTTAATGGAATTGCAACGCCAGCAGCAAGAGCAAAATCGTAGCATGATCAGTATACAACAACAACAAAACCAGCAAGTACAAAAATTCCTGTTACGACAATAAAATAATAATAAACTTGACGTTTCGTATGCTAAGCAACATACATTGTACATTTTCAAAAGTAACCATTAAACTTGTATCAAACACTGTAACGGTTACTTTTGAAAATTAATGTATGTTGTTTACCATACAAAACGTCAAGTTTATTATAAAAAATGGTTGGTTTACCATGTTTGTCACCGCTGTTTGTTTTATTTTTAATCAGTCGATTACTGATAAGACGTTGTGATTGTTTTTCTACCTTGAATGGTCTGGCCGCCGCACGTGCATCGCCGTGTGGGATGATCTTCTATTTTTTTTTTTTTTTTTTTGGGGAGGGGGGGCTTTTTTTAGATAAAAAAGGAGAACAATCTGTGTTTTTAGGTATGTGTAAGGGTACCATTACAACAAAAGTTAATAAACGAAAGGGTAACAATTGTAACAGCGCGCTGGAGCCTCCACATACAAAATTTTATTGAGTATCATACCAGGCCATGGACATGGCGCGACATGACACAACGCCCAAATTAAAGCTGCATGTTATTGAGTTCATACAGAGAAGATAAAGTCATAGCTCAGTGGGCCTACCGATACAAAGGCTACTATCAAAAGCTACCAATGCAAAAGTTCTTTTTCAGCGTTGTTGTTCCTGTTCAATTCAATGGGAAGAGTATAACTTAATGCCACGTAATTACGTCCTTTGACGTCACGCCGGTATCGAACTGAGAATCGGTGAAAATTCTTGAAAGGTCGTCGCAAAAACATTGAGTTGGCTATCAATATCAAAACAGGCAACCCAAGCTCAAGCTGTGAGAAGAACCATTACCGCATTGCGTCAGTAGCTGCCACAGCCAAAATATAAGGGTTTGTTCCTCGCGAAGCTTTCATTACAGTATTGTTGGAGAGGAAACAAACACATAGCTTTCTTAACATTTACATCGAATTTACAGTGCCAGATACCGTCCATTTGAACATGTTAATATAGCAA